>JAJSOF020000041.1:16879521-17099233 GCA_025594305.2 Periplaneta americana
TCTCCAACCGTAAAGTGAATGCCAGGTAATCTGTGGCGAATCATCGGCCCCATCTCGCCAAATACCATCTCACTGTCACCAATTCATCGACGCTAAATAACCTTGTAGATGATACCGAAGTAAAAAAATGAACATTAAGTTCTGACGCACCATTATCATTTTTCTTTTCTTATTGGCTTTTATTGCTTCTTTACTTGTTTGTAAGATTTCTTATTCTGTTCACTGCCATTGTTTGTCTGTTTGTTTATATGTTTGTCATTTTTCTTACTCTGTTATCTTTCATTGTCTATTTGTTCCTCTATTTGTTTTGTATGATTTGTCTAATGGCAACCTCTAATTTGAGGAAGCTCTCGTAAATTAGTAATAATAATAATAATAATAATAATAATAATAATAATAATAATAGATATTACTGCTGCTCTTCTGTGTAATATCTATACATATAATTTGAACTGGTAATGGATATTAGGGAAAACGGCTGAACGAATTTTAATGAATGGCCCCTCATTTTGAAGCTTGGAACTCAAAGTTTTTCAGAAAAATAGTAGTTTTCAGTGAAATGTCAATTTTTCAACATAATTTTCTTATTTTTCAAAGTCCATCTGTCGTCAGTTTTGAGAACTAGCTAATTGCATTTCAGAATAAAAGAAAACATACACTAAAGTAAGAGTAAATATTACACGAAGGCCATGATCTGCAAGAATGCTGAAATATTTAGAGCTCAAATTAAATTGGTTATTAGAAACTTAACTTACTAAAAGTAACTTACAGGTTCGATTCTGTGGTGTGTAATTTTCTGGGTACAGCTGTGTATTGGATATTAAAATCTACAAAACTTGAGGTGGTTTGATGACATTATTACCATTAGAAATGAAATATTATTGTAGTTAATGCCATGATGTGACTATTTTCATTAATTATACATATTAATGATATGAAAGTGAAACGATTTGGGGTTATATAAGTAGATGTAGAGAATAACTTAAATTAGATTTTGATTTCTATATTTTACTGAGTGGCGGCTATATAGTATATATAGTATATGTTACTGAAAGCTATAAAACTTAAGTAAGATAATAATAATATTATTAAAAATCAAATATTTTTATAGTGTATTAATCAAGTGGGGTTGGGTGTTTTTCATATATTTAATGGAGGTGTGGTGTAGATATTTATATGCGTGGTTCTCTTCAGTAGTGGCTCGAGAGAATCTTTCATTATTATGGAAGCAAATAACTTTAAGAATGTCTGGTATTCTTCATTGAAAATAAATCTGAAAAATGTTTATTTGAACGTCTAATGAACTTAGTTTCCAGCATTTGCTGCACAAGCCACTATTACTTTTATATAAACTGATGATTCATACACAAATACTGGAATGCTGGAAGGGAAGAGCAGAACACCAACAATCTCTGCTTCAAGATATTAGGTTTTCTTCTAACTATTGTGTGAATTTCAATAGTTTTCAGTTTCGTCTCCAGATTAGAAGCGCAGTGATCTAGTTTTTCAGCTACTGATGCGTGTTTTAGCCGTACCCATGCGCTCCGCTGCACCTGTTAGAAGTAAATATAAAGTAATTACATAATTAAAATAGGACGTTTGGTCCAGGGACCATTCGTGTTTGATAGAAGGATAAATCGTTTAATATGTTACTTAATTTAAATTGTATTTAAATAATTACAATGCGGTCATTTTGGTCGATAGAGCAATCATTTGTTACAATGACAATTCCTTTAACAGGTTTCTTATTTGTTATTACATGCAACCATAGTATAATGAAGATTGACATATATCATTTAGTTTAAATGTGTATACTTTATATTACTTGCTATATGTTTCCATTGAATTATGGTAATAACTTAATTTTAACCCTTGTTTTCTACGTCTTCAGTACATGGCGCTTGGTTCTGAACCCTTCAAATAACTTAAATAGTGATACAGCATAAACAGTGATATGTAATTATGTTTCTTTCTTTCGAAAATGTAAGAATTCACTATCTCCTATATACCATTGTCATGGAATGAAAAAAATGTGTTTTTTCTTCCCACTCAAAAATTTTATATTTTGCACATAGGAGTTACTGCAGGAACAACAACGCTATAATCTGAGGCAGCGGAGAAAATGTATTGTATTGTTATTGTAAAAGCCTTGTATATCCTTAAATTTCACTCAGAAGTTACTGTAATATCATTATAGAATTATGTCCATCTAGAGAAACTACACTTTCCAATGGTGAAATAATAATTAAACAATTAATTAGCTTCCGATATTGCTTCATACAAACACAGGCACATTCTCTGTAGGCTATATTTAATAGCTTTTGATTGTTGTTGTCCAAGCCCCCTTATAGAGGAAGTCATTTGTTTTTATTTCAATACAGCGCCTTAGATGGCGTTATTGTGATTTTAAAACTCATTTATCTCATTAAATATCAGTCCTATCAAAATTTTGTATAGAATAAAACTTATCGGAAATAATTTTTAAAGAAACTTTTGTTATTTAACATTTTTCATGAAAATTAATAAGAAGGGAGATATTTCGATTTATTTAATTCAGGCCCCCTTATAACCCCCCTTTTGAATAAAGTATTTTAAACGTCCTATAGCCTAAAATCTAAGTTACAACGAACTTAATGTATTTTTCCAATTTTCATATAAATCGGTTTATCCATTATCGCGTGAAAAGGTAGAAAACATCCAGACAGACAGACATACATACAAAAATGTGAAAAAAAAATCGATTTTCGGTTTCAGGTTGGTTAATTATACATGTTTACACCGATTATTTTTGGAAAATCTAAAATTACCAGAAAAGTTTTGGCTACAGATTTATTATTGGTATAGATATGCCTGCATTTGTGCGCTAGCTGTAACTGCAGGATTTTTCTGATTTCCTTGACTTTTTTTTTAAGTCTAGAATTATATTTATCTTTAAAAATAAAACAACATATCTTAGGATTCACGAGGGTCTCCTTATTTGCAGGAAGAGTCAGTTGACGTGCGCACAGTGGAAGAAGATGTGACGCCGCAGCCATTCAAATGCAATGACTGTGGAAATTGTTTCTCGCATTTGCGAGATTGCAATACTCACGTGTGCTTACATACATCCGAGAAGCCATTCAAGTGCAATATTTGTGAACAGAGTTTTTCGAGTTCTTCCGAACTAAATAAACACGCTCGCAAACTTAACCACGAGAAAACATTTAAATGTGACATCTGTCCAAAGAGTTTCTTTCAGTATTCTGAATTTAAACGTCATGCACGCACACATACCGGAGAGAAACCATTCAAGTGCGATGAATGTGACTTGAGCTTTTCGAGGATGCATCATTTAGCACAGCATTCACGCGTGCATACAGGGGACAGGCCCTTTAAATGCGAGATCTGTGACAAGAGTTTCTCCCATTGTTATAACCTCACAATACATTTACGCGTCCATAATGGAGACAAACCTTTCAAGTGTGATGCATGCGACAGGAGCTTTTATAGGTCCGATTACTTAAAACAGCATATTCGCATGCATACAGGCGAGAAACCTTTTAAATGCAATGCATGTAACTTGAGTTTTGCGAGGTTACATTATTTAAAACGACATACACTCGTGCACACAGGGGACAAACCAATTAAATGCGAATTTTGTGAAAAGAGTTTCTCTCAGCACACTCATTACACATTACATGCACGTTTACATACAGGCGAGAAACCTTTCAAATGCGTTGATTGTGACTTGAGCTTTTCAAGGAAGGATCATTTAAAACAGCATGCTCGCGTTCATACTGGCGAGAAACCTTACAAATGCGATCAATGTGACATGAGTTTTCCGAGGTCGCATCATTTAAAAAGACACATGTCGCGTGCACACAGTGAACAAACGATTTAAGTGCGACATCTGTTAAAGTCTCTCCAAGGTTTCCTATCTCGCAGACCTTTCATGCATACATACGGGCGAGAGAGAATTCAAGTGCGATTATTGTTTAAGGAATGAGGATGGTATTTTTTGGTGAAAAATGAGTAAATGAAAAAAAATCTTTAAAATACTGTGTGATATGTGTGGAATGCATAGCATAATATCTTGTGGGTATTTGTGCCCTTATCAGATGCTGAGACGCTATTTTTAAACTTCCTGCGTTATGAATTTTTAAATCACTCGCCCCTTTTTATTGTTGTTTCCTGTAATTTGAATTAAAAAAAATTCTTTAAAATACTCTTCGATATGTGTAGAATGCATTGCGTAGCATTTCGTTGGTATTTGTGCCCTTATCGGATGTTGAGACTCCATTTTTAAACTTCCTGCGCTATAGATTTTCAAATTACTCGCCCCCCTTTTATCGGTTTTCGGTAACTTCATTTTTTTGCTATATTGCCAGACAAAAATGAATATAATTTCTGAACTATTAAAGATACATGCATGGAATTTAGAACACACATTCTTGACACGTAAATAGAATCGTGCGTTACGATACCATGTCAATTCGTTACTATTCTTTTGAATGACGATTCGTTACGATTCTTTTGAACGACGATTCGTTGATACCACGAATCGATTCTTACGATTCTTTATTATTAGTCGTTCGAATGAACGATTCGTTCACGAATCGACCCAATTCTACTCTCAGTAGCTTCGTTGCATTGGTTGAAGATGGACGCTACTATTCCAGCTGCCGCCGCATGAAATGCGGTCAGTGATAAAGGTTTTGAATGCACCGATTGAAATTGATCGTATAAGTCTCTTTTCTAGTTGTCAGATACATGAAAACTGCCAATTTACGTGGTATTAATTCCGATCCTTTTGATGTATAGGTTTGTTGTTTGATTATTCTTATATTAAGTATACACATCTATTTCAAATTCATTTCAATTGATTCGTTGTTATTGTTGTGTTTTGAGTTATTGTGTATCGTGTATTTTACAGTTATTTATTCATTTTGTCATTTTTGTTTATGTGTATTTGTCTTTAATTGTAATAATTATTTTTATGCACTATATTTGCATTCTAATATGAGCATTAATTCTGTCCTTTTCGCTTGGGAAAGCCCTCCTGCATTCCACTGCAAGACATTTAACTTTATGGGTCCATTCCTAAAGAACGATTTGATGTGAGGTTGTGTGTCATTTTGTAGATCTTTTTGTCGCTAGTAAGCGTCCAGTGTGCACCACGAGGAGATAGATCTACATCGCACCCCATCTACAGTGGGTCCCCGGGCACAGCAACTTATTTGGCAATGAGCAGGCCGATGCCTTGGCAAAATAAGGTACTAAAATTTTACAAACATCTCTTAAACCAACACCCTTCCAGACAATAAAATTATACATCAAAGAATTTGCCCACAACATCCACTCCCATCAGATTGCCGAAAGAACATATGACAAACACTGGAGAAGGGACCTTCTAGGAATACCTAACGGACCAAGAAGATTGGCAGTCGCGCATTTCCGCCTTGCAACTGGTCATGACTGCTTGGCGCAGCATCTCCACCGTTTCGGTATTTATCAACATCCAACCTGTACCCTTTGTGACCTTCAACAAGAGATGAATAGGGATCATCTCCAATGCTGCCCAGCTCTAAAATCACTGACAGAATGTGCCAGATACTGGGAAGCGAGAAGCCTCATGCCTCTATTTAGTTCTTAGTTTTTAGTTCTGTAAGGATTTTGTTTAGTTCCTTCTTTAGATTTAATTTTAAGTTAATTTTTTTAATCTTGAGGTTGTGTTAAGGTAAAAGATAAGTTATATATGTACCTGTCATTCAAATAAATAAATAAATAAATATTTGCAATTTATTGTTTACTATAAGTCTTGTACTAACTGTTTTCTTGTGCTGAACTGTTATTTGCCTCTGACTGTTGTACAGCACAATAAAATGTTAGTAAATACAATATAAACAGTCTTACTAATAAACAGTGTATAGTTTTTATACGAGACTTATGCAGAGTTGAGAAAGAAAATGTTACCAATAAACCGTGAATAAGCTATGGACGTATAAACAGGCTGTAACTATACAATGGGAATTGCTTTGCAGTAGTTATATACACGAAACCCCTTGTTTAAGCGTTGTATATAGCGAAAAAATGGCCGCCCCTCTAACAGCTGTTCGTATCGACTGTCATTTTATGATGATGGTTACCTTGTAACCACAGAAGAACAAACCAAAGATCATAGAATTATTAGAATAATATTGCTGTAGCTTTTACTCTTTGACCAAAATGTAGTGTGGTAATCGATTAGAGCCAGTTGTATACTATATAACGTCTTTGGTTGTATCGATATTTAACAATATTTAACCACACTAGACGCGCCCTACCGGATGCAATAGAGAACCTCAGATATTCTATTACCTTTCGTAACGAAGTAATGACGAAACTATGACGTAGCTGTGTAACAGTTATACTGTTATACACGAGGTATGTGGTGATTATTAGTAAGGAATTCACACACGACTAATAAACGAGCTACTCATTGTGTAAGTACAAGACAGTTAAACGTCTGTATATAGGGTTTTTATTAGTAAGACCAAAAATGTACTACTACTAATAATAATAAATAATTATTATATTATTATTATTATTATTATTATTATTATTATTATTAATCTCGATGTCACATGTTACACACTCTGTCATGTATGGAATAAAAAGTTTTAGTTTTGATATGGAGCTTCTTGTGTTAGAGATAGTTAGCCAGTTTTCAGCATACGCCAAAAAACGAAAGAGCTTAACACCAAAAGGACCAGCTGGTCATCTTGACCCAGTCTCATAACATATCAGTACAACAAAAATATGGGTGGAGTCCATGGTGCTGATAAAAACATCAATCTGTACAGAACATCTATTAGGGGCAAGAAATGGTTATTTAGTCTATTGACCAGGTGCATTGACGTAGCAGAACAAAATGTGTGGGAGGAAGATAAACTCCAAAGAAAAACTCGATCATCTTGCATTTTGCAGATGTATTGTCTTATCTGTTCTCGAATCCAGTACTCGATATGTATAGTCAAGAAGTAGATCATCTAATACTGAGCACAAAGATTCAAAGTTTGACGGAATTAATCATTTTGTGATATCTCAAAAATAACAAACTCAGTGCATGCAGTGTCACACAAATATGTATGAAGTGTGATGTTGGTGTAGGTAACTTACATATAAAAATGTTTTCTCACATGTGTGAGTGATTATTACAATTTTATATTAATTTGATGCATTGTTAAGTGACACAATTTATATATGTTAGTGCTAAATGATTTATGTCATATAATGTTTTTGTATGCTGATATGACTAACATTCTGTATCTAGAACACTGGAAATCTCGGATACTATCAAGATAAAAAATATAAAAACAGCTTTGCTATATTATATCAATTACAATTAAATAATTAATACAGAAATAATATTTTAAGCAAAAAATAATTCAGCCTTATCTGGGTTAATTTAGGAGAAGGCAAACAGTTCTACAAGAGATCTCAAAAGCTCTCAGTTACATGATGGTTATGTCAGTGATGTAATGAAAAAGTTTTTAGGTCAATGGCTGAAGTTAGCTACTCATTTCCGTTTAGTAACAGTTAAATGCTACATATTAAGAATTTTGAGGAATATCTTTTAAGATGAAACAAATAAAGCATATTTTATCTTTCCGAAACCAATCCTTTATCAAATTAATTTTCTCAATTTAGCCTTTCAGAGAGAGAACTTAGATATAGGAAGTGTGCATGAAATGTTAATTATGTGCAATTTCTGTCATTTGGAAAAGGAACCTGAAACCTACATTTCTTAGGAAAACCAGAAACAAAGATTCAATTGTACAAATAATTGAAGCTGTAGGTAATCCATTAACACTCCTTAATTTCAACTGTGTAGACTACAGTATTTACAGATTTGTAGACCAAGGTGTGCATTTTACAAAATTCTAAAATGGAAGCAATGTCGCTAGTAATAAAGAAAAAACTTGATGCACTAATTTTCAACGAAGATTAACGCCTTCCTTGAGACGCCATTAAATACAATTTTAATATTACTGTTGTACAGCTGTACTGAAGTAGAAACAGCATGAAAAAATATTTTGCTGGTTAGCATAAAGTTAAAAATTTTTTACAATAGGTTTGTACCAGCAGGTTCAGTATCGATTCAGAACTGCCTGCTCATGCTCATTAGCTCAATATGCGTTCCAACAACAGTAGATAGAACTGATTTCGAGCCGATACTGAACTCCTTCCAACGTGCTTTAGAACTCGTTCTGAACGAGTGAACCTTGTTCTCGATAAAAAGCAGTAACTGGAAATTCTGAACGGCTGACGGATTCGCAGGTAGTTTAATCTGAAGTTGTGGTTAAAATGCCTCGAGACTAGGCAGGTTGAAATAAAACCATAGTCGATCATGAGTGATTTGGAAGGTGATGACGATATATTTCACGAAGAATTACGTTCGAAAAATGAATATAAATTTAATATGAGAAGAAACTCCGAAAGCCGTGAAAGAAAAAAAAAAAAAAAAAAAAAAACGTTAGAACAACGTAAAATCCCGGTCTAGTTCTGACACCGTACACAACTTACGCATGCGTCGAAATTTCGGAACGCGATCTGAAATTTGTTTGCTGGAATAAACCAGTGCACTGGGACAAACATATCCTGTTATTAATTAATCATAAGTCCCACGTAATTATTGTCACGGCTTCCTTGATCACTTAATCCTGAACATGTAGTTAAAATAATAAAGTTGTAACTATGTACTAGGTATTATAGAGTTAGGAAATCTAACTCGTTGGACGTGATTACTGTTACGAACTGACCGCTGAAACAGGTAGGCTTATATAAATCCATTATATTTGCCATACAGGTAAGTATATTGTTAAATTTTATTACATTATATACAGTATAAGCGTAAGTTGAATGATCTATTCTTGACAGAGTTTGGCCGAAACAAGATAGATCTTTTGAAGTAAACAGTACCCAGGAATTTTCCATCTGCATTCCAGTCCATCTCTCCTTTGTGGTGCAATTACATTTACTCTTGGCGGAGAAATTTATTTCCTTCTTTGCACTCGTATGTAAAAATTGCACAACACGAAGACATGTTTACAGTAGTAACTTTGGACAAGGCCACTGAACGAACTAAATGTAATTATTATGAAAATCGCCTTATTTTTCTTTCTGGTATTATGATTCACTTTCACTAGATGGCTCCCAACACGAGTAGCAGGGTTGGTAATACATACAAACGAAATAATATTAAAGTGAGGAATGTTGCTACAGGTGTGTGTTATTATGTGACAGGTTTGGTTAGATTAGCTGTGTATTATGTGACAGGTTAGGTTAGATTAGCTGTGTATTATGTGACAAGGTTAAGTTAGGTTTGTATTTTGTAAGAGGTTAGATTAGGTGTGTATTATGTGACAGGTTAAGTTAGGTTTGTTTAGGTGCGTAGTATTTTGTGAGGTTAGGTTAGGTTAGGTTAGGTTTGTAGTATTATTATGTTGGCGACACTGAAACCCACTGTCACATTAACGAAATATTGCCGTATTCTTCATTGACGCACGACGATTTTCGTATAGCCTAGAAGTAAGTTATATATTTAGGGCGGGTTGAGCGGACACATAGATCTTTCAGTGATTACATCAATTTCTACTGATCAATATTATAAATTAAAGGTATTTTAGGACGTTACATCAATTTCTACTAATCAATACAATAAATCCAAAGCATCTCCCAATGATAACATCAATTTCTGCTAATCAGTACTATAAATCCAAGACATTATCAGGTATTTTAGCACGTTCCTATAGTGTCTGGGACATACGTAACTTTACCCGTAACTTTTATGCCATATTCACTATTGTTTTGCATTATTGTTGAATTGCTAGTATAACATATGTCGGCGGTTAATATCTCTCCCACTTCCACAACTTCAGTCTTCAATTCTCCGGCTTTTTAAAGTAAATACTTTCTCAGCCCTAAAGTCAGCTTACATATAAATATGCGTGTTTGCATGTGTGGAGACGTGGAATTGACAATTATTCCACCAAAAGATCAGTATATATACAGAACAGAAATAGTGATACAAACTTAAAATAACACTATGAAAATTATTAAAAAATATTACAGAAAGTGATAGAGAAAGCTAAAGAATTGCATTAGAATACAATAATACAAAACTCTTATGAAATCAAAAGAACTTGGAACATAATTAAAAAGGAAAGTGGACGATCAAAAAGTGAAGTATCATAGTATAGGCCTATGCTTACAAGTACGAGTCATAAAAACATCAGACCCGAATGAAATTGCAAATATATTTAACAAATACCGACTCAGTCGGTGAAGTTGCTCCCTGTTTTTCAGCGCCATCTTTTCCACTTGGTATTCCTGACATTGCCTTACTTTACAGCAGCAAAGAATTTTGGGTAGACGAGGAGAGGGGGAAGTAGATTTGTTGGATACCTAAATTCTTAGATATAGACACTCGGAAATTCGTTCCCTTGGGGTATAGACATGAAATTCGGAAGTTCGTTGCTTTTGAAACACAGATTGGAACTTCGATACTGCAGGCACATATTTAGGAACGAGTTACAATTTTGGAAGGTTCCAGATTAAGAATAGAGATACGGGTTAATTATATTTAGATTCGTCTGGTGGTAAAGTATGGACTCTTGTATTTACTAAATTGTTAGAAATACTCCTCTCGTTAATCTACAGTAGAACCTCTATTATCCGTGGTAATGAAGGGGGTGGGCTTGAACGGTTAATCGAAAAAATCGGATAATCCGTACCATGGAAGACTTTCATAAATTAAGTGTTGCATAATTCAGTTTCATAATTTTCTCTGTGGTCGTGTGTTTTAACACATTAGGTACTGGATTAGAAATTGTAAGTATAATTGCTCTGTTGGAAAGAGTGGAGGAAGAAAGAATAATGCTGAAACTGATCAGAAAGAGAAATAGGAATTGGCTGGGTCACTGACTAAGAAGAAACTGCCTACTGAAGGATTCACTGGAAGGATTAGTGAACGGGAGAAGAGTTCGGGGCAGAAGAAGATATCAAATAATAGAAGGCATTAAGTATGGATCATATGCGGAGACTAAGAGGAAGGCAGAAAATAGGGAAGACTGGAGAATGCTGGGTTTGCAGTGACAGAATACTATGAATGAATAAATTAGTGACTGGTTTCTAAGAGTCAAGGAAACTTCCTATGATGGATTTCCGTGGAAAGATAGAAAAAGTATAGGTCTCATGTTATAGATTGAAGTAATTTATACACTTTATCCTTGTTTTTTTATTAAATCTTGTACAGTTGTAACTCCAATCTCGTATTTCGATGTGAGATGAACCACAGTTGCTCTTTTCCAAGACCACTCAATTATATCCACTTCTCTTCGATACTTAGCACATGTATTCTTTTGGCACTTCTGAAAAAAAAATACGTATTAATGTATTGTGCAGTACTCAATATTTTTTCTGTAACAAAAAAAAAAAAAGAGAGAGAATGACAGACGGATAATCCAACAATCGGTTAATAGGGTGACGGATAATCGGGATTCTACTGTATATCATAGCTGAAAAGATGTAAAACTCTACAGATACATGTGGCGGTTTTTCTTTGCTATGAGCAGAGTTAGTCCTGTATATTTTATTGCGCACAATTAAACGTAAATTCAGAGAGTGATGCTATGCATATGGGCTTGTTGTATTACTATTCTTATTTTGTTTTATACCTTTTTATATTGTTTAATTATTATTATCATTATTCTCTTATTTAATTTAATTACACTTATGTGTATTCGTATTTTTTATTTAATTATATTTCATTATATATCATCTATTATCTAGCCTTCCTATTTGTTTGCTTTTACTGTACTACGTTTGTCAAGTCCGTAATCACCTTTACATCTGACCCAGTAGACGTAACCAATATGATCTGAGGCGTTTCATATATATGGTTTTAGAGATTGAGTTCGTAGATGCATGGTGTGAACATTTCAGTTCATAGCATTAATACGCGTGAAAAAAATTACTTTCATTCTCCATCAGCAAATCTATCATGCAGTCAAAAAGGAGTGCGTTATATGGCTATAAAAATTTTCAATAGCCTCCCAATGGATATAAAAAAAAACAAACTCGAAACTTAAGATTATTTAGGGCTAAATTAAAGAAGTACCTAATTTCTCACGTTTTCTATTCTATAAGCGAACAATGCTACATGAATATTTCTAACTTGTATGAAGTATTGATACTAAATCTTTGTGTTATACTTGTAGATTATATTGTAAAAATTTTCTGTGTATATTTAAGCTAAAGACTGTGAATATAATTAGGTATTTATTATACTATTAAGTTTTTTTTTTTTTTTTTTTTTACATGTTCCAAATTCTAGCTGTGAAGCGATGTATATGAATACCATGCAATGTAAATAAATACAATACAGTACATGCTATAGGTTAACAAGTGGCAAACTCCGTCATGGGGACTTACTAAACCTTACCTTTGCGCTGGAGGCGGAGTCGTCAGAGTTTTCCTCCATTAATACATATGAACCATTGTCGCTACTGATTGACAAGTCATCTGATGCATCATTGCTATCAGTTAAAAATTCTCCTAACGAAATTATTTTGTCAGATTCACCGTCTGTTACATTAGCACTAGAAAAATATTGTTTATTGTTATTTTTAACTTAATCAACACATTTTTTTCACTTGTCTTTTCCATATTCTGTGGAAAGGCGGCGACACAATTGTTCCTTTACATTAAATGGGGACCTAATTTCTGTTACAAAAATCCAATTGAGAAGACTGGAGACAACTGACTAAACATTTTAGTCTGTCCATTTAAGTAAATGAAACCAATCAAAACAATTAATACTTATTTTTAAAGCATTGTTGGGTTTTGGAGATAAATAATGTTTATGTATGTTCTACCTGACGGACCGCAAGCAGTAAGACATATACTTTACAAGTGATGATATCTTGTTGATTCATTCTATTAACATGGCTGTTTTTCAATATAAAGTAGAATCTATTTAGACGATTTCATATACTGCAACTACCCACTTATCTCTTCAAGAAAAGAATTTTATCGCTGATCGGTTTTTCTACTTATTTCCCTGCACTACATAGTATAAAACAAACCTCTATTAAGAAGTCTTACATTTGTTATATTGCGGTGACTCAAACATCTTAAAAATCTGTAAAAATATTCTCTTCAACATGCTTTTTCCATATTAGAATCTGACTACTACTTTTTGAGTTATTATTAAGTATAAAAATGCGAAAATATTCTGCTTCATTGAAAATCTACGTAAATAACGCCTTCTCCCGTTATTGACTGACAATTAGAAAAGAGGAGGTGAATAGTATACAGGGTGATTCACGAGGATTTACCGCCCTTACGGATCTTATTTCCGAGATATTCTGAGCAAAAATGTCATATAAATATGTGTCCTAATATCAATATTTTCAGAGTTACACTAATTTGAAATTGTTTGTAAAATACCGTTATTCTTCAGTTTTAAGAGTAAAAGAATATTACAGATAAAGAATGAACTATTCAGGAGCATCATATCTTTAATTAGCTAATATTCTGAAGCTAAATATGTGTTGTGAGTTCCATAGTTGCTTCACACAGAATTTTTTTTTTCCGATTTTTAACTACAAAATTGCATTTTCTTACGCATTTTTCACAACAGTTGTTACAAATCACGCCACTCTTGTAAATTCAAGACTTACATTAGAATGCAGAATTAAACTGTAAAGAATCAAGCCCCTAAAGTCGTATGATTTGAAACAATTTTTGTGATAAGTGTGTAAGGATGTTCTCATTTTTAGTAAAAATTGAAAAACAGAATCTGTAAAAATCAACTAACAACACATTTTTAGCTTCAGAACACTAGCCTGTTAAAGAAATGATATTTCTGAACAGTTCATTCTCTATTTGTAATGTTCTTTTACCCTTAAAACTAAAGTTAAAAGGTATTTTATAAACAGCTTCAAATTAGTGTAACTCTGAAAATATTGAGATTAGAACACATGTTTATATGGCACTTTTACTCAGAATGTCTTCGGAAATAAGCTCCGTTAGTGACGATAAATCCTCGTAAATCACCCAGTATGTGTCACTCTTTGAGATTGACGCATGCGCATAGCAACGGAGTTTATTAGGTTGTTCCCCTATAGTAAGTATATCCAAATATCTGACATATTCCTTGTCAATTTAAGTTTCCTATTATTTTCTTTTTCAGCCGTGATGGACGTAATCAAAATGGAATGTGAGATCGACCTCTGGCAATAGAAAGAAGTAATAACACAGATATAGAAGAGCAGAAACCCCAGGTATCCTATATTGAGAGTGATTACTTATTACTATTTATTTTCTACATTCGTCGTTTATAACAGTATAGGTTATCATGTGGCGGAAAAAACATCCTGGAATGACTGGGATCGAGAGATCACACAGGGAGGAGGTCAATCAGCTGTCTGCTGACCTCAATTTCGCCTACCTCCAACCAGTACAGGGGTATCTTAAGGTTATCATGATGTTCTTTCCTGCCACTATAGTTGTTCCATGGAACCAGACTTCGCCACCTGTTGTAGTTTATCAGACTCATCAGAATGCTGCTGGGTGGACTGCGGTATTATACAGCAATTAAAGTGTTATGACAAAGTTTCTACCTGATAAATACGCATCGGCTAGTGCGCCTGACAAATTCAGTTCTTCAACTGAAAGAATAGGTTATTTGTGATCCATTGCTACCGGGTGGATGAGACGAAACGCCACCACTTAACCGAAAGTCTAGCAGCCCCGCATGCTATAGTAGTGGTATTCCTATGTCAAAGTGTGATAATAATATGCGGTACAATGAATCAATCAATCTTCTTAATGTATCCAGCTGTTTGCCGACAACATAAAGTCCATTGTAGTCCACTGTAGTCTATTCAGTTGTTTTTCACGAGAAATGAGGGGTATTTTGATCAGTGTTCATTATAGATGCCTGTTGCTAGTAGCCAGAGGTAGGGTGTAGTCAATATATACTGCAGGGCTGTGTCTTCTGCAACTGGTACTGATGATTTTAATTTACTTCTTTTGTGGTTTATGGATGGACAGTATAGAAGAATGTGTTCCAGATTTCATCATGATTACTACACCACAGACAAGTAGGATTATCAAAAATGTGAAATCGGTGTAGGTACAATTGAGTGACAATGTGACCTGTTCTGGCTCTTGTTAAAAATGTTTGGACATGTCTGGGCAAGTTTTTGTACATTTCCAGGTCATTTGGTTTCTTTTGTACAGACTGTAAAATTTTTCCTTTGTCAGAGGAGAGCCAATTGTTGATCCATAGGTTTGTAAAATGAGACTTTGCTGAAGCAAAAGCACTGGATAGAGATATCACTTGAAGAGGTTTTAGTTGCAAATATGTTGCCTGTTTTGCAATATTTATCGACTCTTTCGTTTCCAGGTATACCACAATGACTAGGTATCCATTGAAATGTTATTTCCTTCTGGAGTTCTTTTAGTTTACTTAGTTGTTTCTAAATTGGAATAATTCTATGTGCATATAGGTTTGGTACATACTGTATTTAATTATATTAAATATAGCCACCTTGAAGTCGGTAAGTATGCTAATAGATTTTTCAGAAATTTGAGTAACACACTGAAGAGCAGCATCAATAGCTAGCAATTCAGTGTCAAGACTGGAGGAGGATGAACATGGTATGAAATAAAAACAATAGCTGCGGTACAATAAAAACATAAAAAGCTTACCGCCAAAGCGATAGTAATATGCGATACGATAAAAACAAAAGCTTACCTCATTCTTGTATATGCTGGAAATGGTGGCCTTCTGCATTCAAACAAGCTTCACATCTTTTGAGCACATTTCCTGACACTTTTTGAAGTTCATTTTCACTAATGTTCCGCACTTCTTGTTTGATATTTTCCTTAAGTTCATTCAAGGTGAGAGGATTGTTTCTGTATGCTACACTCTTTAATGTCCCCAACAAATAAAAATCAGAAGGATTTAGATCAGCGGATCCTGTCTCTTTGAACTTCTTTATTAATCAGTATATTGTTGTTTCATCTGGCAAGGGGAAACGGGAAATTGACGACGGAACTTACGGCAACACCTTCTCCACAAACATTTTTTTTTGCGAAAGTATTACTGTTCTGTACTGTAGAGTTGAGACGAGATGTTATGGCACCAACCTGCGTGAAGTTTTAAATTGCCGGCCAGCAGGGTAGAGGAGTGGGGGTTGTTTGGGTTACGGTTCTCAAACTCAGAGTGGCATGCATATCCATTTCATCTCTTTGTAAAAACATTCGTCTTACCTTAGTATCACCACTTTCCTACTCAGAGTCCGAAGGTACCTAATGGAATTACGCCCACTATTCCATCTTTATATTCTTATTCTCCGACCGAATCAGACGACTGATCTGTGCTGGAATCAGATATCCCTAAGTTTATGGAAATGTTCTCCAAAATACTGTCCATCACGTGCTCACTTTCAATGTAATTGTTCTCTACTTTCTTCACATAATCATACACTGATATCCATTCTTGGAAGAAGCGATTACAGAGTCGGCCTCTGCTTATGCGTAGCCTAGAAATTATAGATGAGTCTTCTTAGGACTTCCTGATCAAAACTGTCTACAGCTGCAACAATCTTCTTCTTCGGCTGTGATTCTTCCGGACTGGAGAAAGAATCTGCTGTTCCTGCCTCAATATTTTTTCCTTCTTTCCTGATTCTTGCCAAGGTTCTCTTTGTAGTACCAGTGGCAGCCAATATTCTTGCACACACGCTTTTCATTGCAATTGATATTCCATTTACAGCCTCTTCTGACATGAATTTCCATACATTGTGTGCTATTTCATGTCCTTGACTATGAACTACTCTATGATTTCACACCTTAGACAATGCCATAATGAGGGCGCTCAGAAGGACAATGTTTTCAGTATTAGCAATAGCGGTAGTAGCAGAACGATCTGAACACTCGGAATGCTAGCAACCAACTAACCCAACACCCTCCAGCTGAGTGTGAGGGCGAGTCCAAGCACACGAACTAAAATGCGTCCCTCGGGCTGGTGCCATAACTTTTCGTCCGGACTCTACCCCACGACACAACTTACACACTCGGCACTCAGCACAAAATTGAAAACTGCTTTCTGCAATATTTTGTTGTGCGGGATCTGGTAGTCCGAAAATATTCTCTCGATTGTTCCACACGTCTGAGTAAATTGCCGGACTCATTACTACTGCACACAAGAATGGTTAAAGATATTATGAATTATTGCTAGATTTCTGTTAATCGTTCAATTACACCTTGCGAACTAATTCATATTTACTTTGCGCAGGATCTAGTCCGAGAATAACAGGGCTATAAACCCAGGAGGAGGTAGTTAGGTAGTGGCATGCCGGCGACTAGTTTTCTGCAGCTTTGGTGGCATTTCGTCTCGTTCACCCTGTACTAGTTTCATTACTAAGGAGATGTTGCTACTTAAAACATGGGGTTAAACGAGCGTTGAGTGACTTCTTTTCCTATTGTGGATATTATATGCATTTTCAGCCGTCTTACATATCGTACCAACATAACTTACGAAACATTAAGATTACGAACGTTTCACGCTAGTTTGCAATTTTCCAACGGGATAGAAATTCGGCCATTTTCATATCTCAGGGAAGTGTGTAGGGGTAAGAAAATGGAGTGTTATGACAGATTAGGTTAGTTTTAGACTTTTATTATGTCTTACGTACTTATCTGGACAGTAGTTTAGGGTTTTGTTGTGCCTTACGTAAGCAAATCTATGAGAGGTTAGGTTAGGTTAGGATTTTAGTGACAGGTTAGGTTGGGTTAGGTTAGTTTAGGTTTTTATTATGCTTTGCATATACGAAACTGTGACAGGTTAGGTTAGGATAGTTTAGGCTTTTCTTATGCCTTGTATAGGCGAATCTGTGACAACTTAGGTTAGGTTAGTTTAGTTTATGATTTGATAATAATAATAATGATAATAATAATAATAATAATAATAATAATGGTTTATTTTAACTGGCAGAGTTAAGGCCATTCGGCCTTCTCTTTCACTCAACCAGTATGATAGAAAATTACTAGAATGCTATGAATATAACATAATTAATACAATACAATACAATTCAAAGCAATACAATACTACAATACAAGACAATATAATACAATTGCAATTCTTTTCATCTTCACAACACCAATAAAATGATTATATACAACTTACTTACTTACAAATGGCTTTTAAGGAACCCGAAGGTTCATTGCCGCCCTCACATAAGCCCGCCATCGGTCCCTATCCTGTGCAAGATTAAGCCAGTCTCTATCATCATACCCCACCTCCCTCAAATCCATTTTAATATTATCCTCCCATCTACGTCTCGGCCTTCCTAAAGGTCTTTCCTCCGGTCTCCCAACTAACACTCTATATGCATTTCTGGATTCGCCCATACGTGCTACATGCCCTGCCCATCTCAAACGTCTGGATTTCAAGTTCCTAATTATGTCAGGTGAAGAATACAATGCGTGCAGTTCTGTGTTGTGTAACTTTCTCCATTCTCCTGTATGATTATATAATAATAATAATAATAATAATAATGATAGTCATACCTAAATTAAATTAAATTATTAAATTCGATTTTAGTAACAGGTTAGGTTAGTTAAGGCTTTTATAATCAAGATGAAGGTGAACGCGATTGAGTGTGACGCCCTTTAACAGGTAGTGATTTTTTGTTTCCTATGTTGGCAGTTCAAGTTAGTCGGTGTCTATTCCAAATTTGGCTGAAGTCACTCAGTGCTCGTTTCACCAAACATGGCACCCAATTATTACTTACCACGATCATAGCGTTGAGTTACAAATTAAATAGTCTCCATTCGAACTTGTCTCGCTGTATAATAAAATGAGAGATGACATAGTTCGTAGATAATTGCTACTCGAATCAACATTTCAGAGAACAACTCTGCTATTTTCTGCCACTGATTCCCCTCGGAACAAAATATCTAAAGCAATAAATGATTTTAAACATGTTTCACATTTCTCGGCATACATTTTTAAAAGTAAATTAAGTCTTTCTGAAGTGCAGTCTATGTGTATGTGGAAATATAGAAAGACGTAACATGGACTTCAACAAAAAATATCATTTTATATATTTTTTCTTTTACATCCTGCATTACGAGAATTTTCGTACAAATTATACCACTACTGACTCTGGAGTGTGTATACGTACCGTAAAGTGGGGATATTTCGGACGCAGGGGTAACATCAGACAGTAATTCAATTTATCATATTTTATGTTGGTAACACCAGTTCACCAATGGGTCTTTAAAAATGTGCAGAAACATACGAACATAGTAAAAAGCGCGGAAAAGATGCTAAGAACTGGTGTTACCAACATAAAATATGATACATTGAATTACCGTCCGATGTTATCCCTGCGTCCGAAATATCCCCACTTTACGGTACGTACTTCTGTTGACATGAGATTTAATAATATAGTGGAGACACATTCAAAATAGTCACTGGTTTTTCGTGAACAACTACTTATGGCATGTTTCATAATTATTACATTTTGTGTGTTGCAGGAAGCAAATGTATCAAATCTGCAAGTGACTGGAATAAAGACAGAATGTACGGACCACAGCTCTGATGTAAAAACTGAGATGCCATTTGATGAAACTCATGTGCCAATTGAGTTTATTAACGTGAAAAGCGAAGTTGAGGTGAGTGCAGATTATGAAGTAGTGTAGCTCGCTGTTTCTCTCTGCTGATGTGACTGCAACATTCGTGTGACCAGGAGTACGATATTTGCTTTCGTGATGTACACGTGATGTACATTTCTTCTTATATTTATCGTGAATCTTTTGCAGTCCTGTTTTATCATACAAACTGCAATGCAGAACGTTCACAAAATCATATACATTTTGATGAGTTCATCCCCAGTGATCTTTTTGACCATGTCTGCTTTTAATTTAAATAACAGACCAGTATGGAATGCTGTTTACTCTCAGTTAATCCTGTACTAGCTACCAATAACTTAAGTTGTACTTTGCACCTGGCTTAGGAAATAATCTTAATTTTTTTCTTCAAATTAGTTCATTAACGAAAATTCACATATTTGATATCTATTTCTTGGTACTGTTTGTTTATAATTACGTAATAAAGTTATATCATTACGTCATACTTCATGACGCAGAATATCTGCATGGAAATATCATATGTACTTTGGTACAAATAACATATATATGATATGCGTAAATCACTTCGTGATTTAAGACGGCGCTTATTCCGTCGGATCCCGGCCAACTAGTCACTCATAACTCAGCACATGTGTGGTCTTCAGTCCTATGTTCATAGTCATCTATGACGTAGTGCAGAGGGCGGCCACTAGAGGGAACCCAAGAGTTTGAACTTAAACTGAGACAATTCTGAATAATTTCAAGGGAAAATTGTTCCGGGGCCGGGTATCGATCCCGGGACCTCTGGTTGAACGTACCAGCGCTCTTTCCAACTGAGCTACCCGGGAACTCCACCCGACACCATCTCAACTTTTCCTTTTATATCCACACAACTCTCGTGGGCTGACGAAATGCCAGAGACTCACATTGAGTGCACACATTCTCTGTGTGACTTTGGAATTGTGGTTTTCTGTTAACGTACACAGTGACGTATATATTATGCAAATCTAGTCTTTCAGGTAAGGCTCCCTGTAAAGCAGATTTGAATAATTTCAGAGGTCCCAGGATCGATACCCGGCCCCGAAAAATTTTTCCCTTGAAATTATTCAAATCTGTTTACAGGGAGCCTTACCTGAAAGACTAGATTTGCATGAGACAATTCTGTCCGATATCGGGATGGGTATCCAGTGTGGCTTAGTGGATAAAGCATCAGCACGTAGAGCTGAAAACCCGGGTTCAAATCCTGGTGCCGGAGAGAATTTTTCTCTGTTCCATTACTCTTTCATCGTTTGGTCATTAAGTTTAGTCGTATGATTGCTGTAAATTCAGAGATATTTTAAATAGTTTCAAATTCCCTTAGCAAAAACTTTCCATCACCAACTTTACTGTAACAATTTGATCACTTGTCAACTTGGTCTTTCTGAATTATGCTCAACTATGGGCATTTCAGAATATGATTTGAGTGTCATTCTTATTTACTCTTCGAATTGCCTTATAGTTTACATAATTGTTACAAAAACAGGATCTTGTCCACAAAATGCCATAATATTTTGTTTTCGTATTGCTTAAATTAATCTCCATTCTACTTGAATTGTTTACTGGATTAAGTTTGATTTAAAATCAAGCCATCTGCATTTATTCCTCAACTGCAGACGTTGACAAATTATTAGACTAAAACGTTTTTCTTGGAAAAATAATATAAATCATCATTTTATCAACTATCATTATAATTCACAGAGTCTCTATTGTTATAAATATGATTGTTTACATATTCTAGTATATTTTCTCAGACCAGCCTCGTCGTCTAGTGGTCAGAGCTTATGGCTATAGTTCATGAGGTCCCGGGTTCGATTCCTGGTTAGAGCACAGGAATTTTTCCTTAAAGGGGATTACTCCTGTTTTCGTCCATGGTCTGGAATTTAGGTTAAGTTTAGATATAAGACCTCTCCTGGCACCACATTATCATAATCATCCTATCACATCATCGGGGTAATGTAACTCCGCCTTCCAGGCGCCCCCACCTCAGAAGTGGGTTACAACTAAACCACGACCAGGAGAGAAGACCAGAAATGTCGAAAGACAACGTGGTGGCATTGGATTAAAAAAAAATATTTTCCCAATGGTTAAGTATATTTTTCTGACTATGTTGGTACTACTGGTGTTTTAATTATGTACTGCAGAAGATATTCTCCCATGGCCTGCAAGAAGACCGGACATGAACGAAATTTAAAATCTTTGATATATACTGAAGAAGAAAGTGAACAAAAAGAGGCTTACAACAAAACATGGACTCATTTAAGCACTGTCTGATATCTGGCTAAATGATGCTGATATTCAAAGAAAGTGTCAAGCTTTGGATTCCAGCATCCCAATAAAATCAGCGTGTTAATAAAGAATAAGGGAATGTTCACAAAATATTAGTAACCTCCAGACTCAATTTTCTGTTCATTATTTCTGTGCGAAATACATTTTTGTTCATTATTTCTACCGATAAATACAGCTTCGTTGCACATATAATTGATTTAGTTTAATAATTTGTCCACGTCTCTATTATTATTTTTCTGTAGCTTCTTTTCACATACTATTATTGCAGGACAAGGCATGTGAGATAATTAAAGGGGAGGAGGACGTCAAACTGGAAGTAACCACAGAAGAGCACGAAGTCTTTACTGAGGGGTGAGTAAAGTGTGTGAGCATTTACTTCGTTGTTGCTTTCACTGCTTTATTTAAATAATGTTGAGGAATACAAATTAATAATTAGTAGACAGCGGGAAAAAAAAAAGTCATTCGTAAGTGAAGGTAACTAGAACGCGACTAGTTTGTCTCGTCAGAGGGTTGTTAGAGAGTTGGGTTATTTTACGACGCTGTATCAACATCTAGGTTATTTAGCGTCTGAATGATATGAAGGTGATAATGCCGGTGAAATGAGTCCGGGGTCCAGCACCGAAAGTTACCCAGCATTTGCTCATATTCGATTGAGGGAAAACCCCGGAAAAAACCTCAACCAGATAACTTGCCCCAACCGGGATTCGAACCCGGGCCACCTGGTTTCGCAGCCAGACGCGCTGACCGTTACTCCACAGGTGTGGACCAGAGGGTTGTTGTTTACGTAAGCACAGCAGTACACTAGAGGCACATGCAGGTATAGGCCGGAGAAAATGTAAACTGACACTTGGAATAATCACTTATTATTGTTTGGACGTTGATATAACTATTCTAATGGCATATTTTGTGTACTTTTCTATTAACCCTCGACATAAATCCTGGCAGAAGTCATATTTCATATTTGAGGCAGAATTTGAACTTAAACTCTTATTTTTTTCTAACATAGAATAACATTTTTCATGTGTTTCTGTGTATTAGAGTGATGTTCTATCGATTGTTTTGTTATCTTTTTTAACCACTTCCCTGATTAACCCGAGTTAACACGGGTTGCGGGATTCGTCCACAAGAGCGTCACAAAATGAAGTTTTACTCACCCAGTTGAGGATTGGCCACTGTCATCTGACACATGGTCATCTGATACGTGGCGAGCTTCAGCCGGAGTGTGATCTATGCCATGTTCCACTTACGGTGGAACATTTTTTATTGCATTGTAGAAAATATGATCGTGTCCGTCGGCAATATGGAATTCGGGCGACTCTTCGTGACGCTCTTGGAAATGATTTTAATTGTACAAATGCAGTTCTGAGATTTTTATTTTTATCGAGTACTGGACTTGACAGGGTGATTTAGTTTTTTGTTTCTATTGACCTGTTTTCCTGTCCTCCAGACCCTTTACATCCGTAGGTTACATTTGTTATTTAGTATATAAGTTTTTTTTTCTTTTTTTTTTTTAACAAACTTGACATTCGGACTTTTTTACATCCGAGTATTTTAGAAATGCGCCAGATAACTTATTTAGTGTAGCATTTGTACTGTTATTTTGTTGTCTCTTTTTAATACTAGTTAATGTCTGAGATTTTTATAATATTTTATGCATCACCCTGTTGAAACTGCATTTGTGTACCTCGTTTTAATCGTGACAACGTTTTTTAGTTCTTTTAAGCATTCTAATTATTGTATTGTGTCTCTGTTGTGTAAAGAATTTTAGGTAAGGGCGCAAATTGCCATAGTTGCTGACGCGCCCTTTTTAAACCCCACTAACTAACTCGGGTTGCTAACTTGTGTCAAAATTTATTAACCCGAGTTAACTCGTCTGAGTCCTGTTTTCGCGTCTAAGGATTATATCCCGAATATATACGTTTCAATTCTTTCATTAACCTTTTTCTCACTAGATGACTACAGAAGTTAGAGATATTGCTATATCTGGTGGTGTTTTTGTACTTCTTCCTCGCGAGTGGAATTCTATGCCCATATAGAATTCACACACAGTAGTGAGTAGATGCTAGTTAGTTTTGGCAGTTTCTGTTTGTGTTTAGTGTTTTTGTGCTGTTTTGTGTAAAGATGGATCAAGTTAGTGATTCCGAAACTTTTGATCAGGAATATATTCCTGTAGAAGATTAGGAAATGAAACATCGGTATCAGAAGACGAAGTTATAGACCAACAAACAAATTCAGATCAGTTGATGTCGCGTCTTTTCGACAGTGGTTTGACTAGAAGACATCTGGCACCATTTCTTCTGCACCTCCGAGGTCCCCATTCCCTGAAATTTTAACATTGTTTCTGATAACAATAATTCTCAATTTTTTAATTATTCTTTAATAATGACCTCATCAACATTATATTCGAGGAGACGATTCGGCATGCTAATAAGTCTTCACAGAATGCTGAAAATAATTCGTGGCGGCCTACTACAGACTCTGAAATACGTGTACTTTTGGGCATAGTGATACTGCAGAACATTATTCACAAACCTGAAGAACAGATGTACTGGTACAAATATTCAATGACTGCTACACCATTCTTCCCAAAACGCTCTCATATTGAGAGCAGATACTACTGTCCGAATGCAATGTGCCACTGTGCGTAATACCCTGCTTTCGAGTCTATGATACGACAAGCAACATTTAACGCCTTGATAACAGCACTGGTATTGTAACTCATAAATTAATCCATGAAAAACATAAGTTGGTAAATAGTTCAGGAGAAAATCTAAGTGGGACAACTACCAGAGCTGGAATCAAGGTGCACGAGATAACTCGGATAATAATTCAGGTATGAATGTATGTCTATTTCATAATGATTTTTTAGGTATGTAATAAAATTAGTGATGTACAGTGATTCTGCAATATTAAATGACCTCTATACGAAAATAAAAAAGTGACACTTTTTTTCACAAAACTGGTAAAATATATAGTAAGGGAAGAGGTTAATGCACACATACATAACCGATACCTGATTGTTTCACCAGTATCACTACCAAAAATGTGGACACTATATTCTAGTAGTAAAGAATACACCCTATGTTTTTTAACATCTGTCTTCGGCATTATGTTCACTTCACTGAACACAAGTGTATAAAATGTTTACATATCTCAATGTTCGCTGTTCGCTAACTATCAAAATCAAATGACAATGGCACCAATATAGAGTAGTTGCAAGTTTGTCCCTGCCTCTAGCTGACTATGTGTTCGCTATTACCTGTGAGAAGAAATTTATTCGCACAAAGCATGGTACTCTGTGAAGAAAATATTTGTCAGACAGTAGCTTACTTATGACGGAATAATTATTCTTATGGTTTTATAAGTTCAGTGGACTTCTAATCCTATTCTTGATTATTAGTTCCAATTAAAATTTCCTATTTTTTTGTCAATCTAGGTATTTCGCCAGACAAGTTATCCTCTTGTAACATATATATACTTACGTACTTATTGGCTTTTAAGGAACCCGGAGGTTCATTGCCGCCCTCACATAAGCCCGACTTTGGTCCCTATCCTGAGCAAGATTAATCCATTCTCTATCATCATATCCCACCTCCCTCAAATCCATTTTAATATTATCTTCCCATTTACGTCTCAGCCTTCCTAAAGGTCTTTTTCCTCTCCGGCCTCCCAACTAACATTCTATATGCATTTCTGGATTCGCCCATACGTGCTACATGCCCTGCCCATCTCAAACGTCTGGATTTAATGTTCCTAATTATGTCAGGTGAAGAATACAGTGCGTGCAGTTCTGTGTTGTGTAACTTTCTCCATTCTCCTGTAACTTCATCCCTCTTAGCCCCAAATATTTTCCTAAGAACCTTATTCTCAAACACCATTAACCTATGTTCCTCTCTCAAAGTGAGAGTCCAAGTTTCACAACCATAAAGAACAGCCGGTAATATAACTGTTTTATAAATTCTAACTTTCAGATTTTTGACAGCAGACTGGATGATAAAATCTTCTCAACTGAATACTAACAGGAATTTCCAATATTTATTCTGTGTTTAATTTTCTCCCGAGTAACATTTATATTTGTTACTGTTGCTCCAAGATATTTGAATTTCTCCATCTCTTCAAAGGATAAATTTCCAATTTTTATATTTCCATTTCGTACAATATTCTGGTCACGAGACATAATCTTTTCGGGATTTACTTTAAAACCTATTTCGTTATGTGTCAATCCATCTGGAGAAGTCCAAGTATATTTATGTATATCCCTATGGGGGAATGTTGTACTTTTGACAATTAAATTTTTTGATGCGGCCAAGTTAACTAACCTAACTCCATCGTCATTACTAGTTATATGTAGGCTCTTTTTTCCAATAGTAGGTCTAAAAATATCCTCCTGTCCTACTTTAGCGTTGAAATCCCCAATAAAATTTTCATATGATATCTAGGTAACTGATCAAAAGTATGTTCCAATTCCTCATAGAAACTATCCTTTATATAGTCGTCTTTCTCTTCTGTAGGGGCATGAGCATTTATAACTACGATATCGCACCATCTACCCTTAAGTACTAAATACGATAACCTGTCACTGATAAATTCGATCTTTTTACTGCTAATTTTATTCTTTTATGAATAAAGAATCCTGTTCCTAATTGGTGATTATCGTTTCCTTCCCCATAATACAACAAATAATCTCCTATTTGTGTTATGCCGTTCCCATCTAACCTGACCTCCTGTACTCCCACAAAGTCTTCTATATCTAGCTAGTTCTATTCTACTACAGTATATATATATATATATATATATATATATATATATATATAAAACACATACTTTGCAGTACAAATGCCAGTTCAATTCAATATGGCTGGAAAATATTAAAACAGGTACAGACATTCTTTTCAAAAATTACTATAAATAGTGCTTCATTAAGAAAAATCGTATTATAACTTCAACTCGCCATATCTTTCTTAATAAAATTTTGGACCGACCTATCTACATTAGAAAATTGACACAGGGTAAACATTTCGCGAAAATGATCCCCTACGTATGGAGAATATTACCCACCAAAATTATTTATTTATCGTGAACCATTCAAAAGATATACCACAGTATATTAGTACTTTAGAAAAATATATATCCATATATTTTTATATTTATGGGATACAATAATAATTATAATCGAATCAAAATTATAGTTTTAGGTTACAATATAGCAACATGTTTAGACTTCAATTTTGTACCAACATGTTTAGACTTCAATTTTGGCCCAATTGGAAGTCTATTTTTTGCCCGTAGAAAGAATAATAAATATCGGAAAGTGTGATATAGGAGAAAACAGACATTGAAGATGGTGTAAGGTATAGAAAGGTCCACTACTGTGTAGTAATGGTAAGCATGCCTGGCGTTGAAGCGAGCGGGTCCTGGTTCGAATCCTGGTTGGGGCATGTTACCTGATTGGAGTTTTCCTTCAACTAATTGAAGCAGAATTGCTGGTTAACTTTCGACGTTGGACTGCAGACTCACTTTGGATCATTAATTAATATATAATCACCATCCGTTTAAAATTCCTGGTTACGTTCACGATGCGGTGTGCTTCATATGGCTGTTCGGCTGCCTAATCATTCACAGAATAGGAGTGGTAACCACAATGAGCCTCAGGCTCTAGTACAAGACTTCAGGGCCTGTTTCTGAAAAATACTAGTTTAGTAGTTCAGCAGTTACTAGTTACCAGAATATATTTCACCAGCTCTAGTAGATTCTGTTTCTTAAACTATTTTACCAGTCTAGTAACTTGTGACAATTTTTCACTAGTCACATGATCTCTTTCACTAGTCAGTCAGCTGATTGAGTTTATTTGTTTATACCCATTGGTAGGTATTGTTATTTGAGGTTAGAAGGCTAAGTGGTTTGTGTTTTGGTTCTTACTTCTATCTTCTCTTGAAATTCCATCAATTGAAAGCAAATTAACTATACTCAATATGATTAATGAATCAAAGGATGTATCATTCGGTGCTTTTTCAAGCATAATAACAAAAAAATGATAAAGTAAACGAATGGGCAAAAAAATTTGTAATGTGTGAGGCAAGAGGAGTAGAAACTCCTCTTGATGTGAGGCTATGGAACTGATACCTCAGAACAAAGTTATGCATACGTTAGGGGCACTTACTGTCCCAACATTAAGAAAGCAACTTTGACGAAGGGTACCAATTCAAGTTCACAGTATCATAATATGAACACATTATGTAGCTAGTGGGTCTACTGGCGACATGAATGCTACTTATGACTTGAAAAATTCGCAATTTTTTTTTTTTTTTCAGTTTTACGTTTGATCCATTCGTAAATTAGTGTCGTTTTGTATTTAATTTGTATTCTAAAGTTGACAATGTCAGAAGAACTGGCAGTGGAGGAGGAAAGCCAGCGAAAATTACTGCAGTTGATGAATTGGTATCAGATTATTAGGAAAAAAATTCTGCATGTGTTGCTGGTCTAGGGCAGAAAAACCAGATGGCATTGGAAAATAATCAACATCCCGATTTGTAGAGCAATTTGTATTTGAAGCTTTGCTGATAATGCATGACTTCTATTTGTTTGTCTTGTTATGGCAGGTCCCACTATATTTCGATGGCTCAGAACGAGACTGTTACAACTCAAAAAATTCACTTTTTGAGTTATTACCATCATTTGAACACTTGAATTGAGAAATATGCTATGTGAAAGTGTTAAAACTCTAAAAATTTCCTAGTGGGACATAAATGCACATTGTTGTGCCATGATTCTCTGATTTGCCATACAGAATGGAAAACTTTAAATGGCTCTACTGAAAAATCTCTATTTTTGAGTTGTAATAGTTTCGTTCTGAGCTATCGATTTAACAACTCTCCAAGCTTTTCAGCACTTTATTTAAACAGTTCATTATATTTAAACAATGCTCCTGTAAAGGAATAATAATTGTTCCTTCTCGATATAGTTTTAGCTCTTCTCACAACTACTTCTTTACTACTTCAATCGGAATCACTAAACCACATACCGGTATATTAAAAAAATAACTACAATATTTTGTTTTGATTGTCTCAGAAAGATTGCCACTGGTAACTGATAATATAGAAATCACCAGTCTTTAGAGTCTTGTAGGAATATTCCTGTTGAATACTAGTGTAATCAACTAGATTAGCATTTTGAGAAACAGAATCTCTTAGGAACTGGTGAAATCGACCAATATTACTAGTCTGTGAACAGGTAACTACTACTTTACTCTTGTAGTTTCTAGAAACACAGACTTGTAAAACGAACTATTAATACTACTGTACAGACTAGTATTACTAGTCCGTGAGTTTTGAGAAACAGGCCCCAGGTCTCCCTTCCGTACAAGAGAAAAAAAGGTAGTCCGGGTCAGCTTACTTAATACGTTAAGAGTGAAACCTAACCATTTTCTCTCCATTACTACACAAGCTAGTGATTATGGTGATTTTCTAGTTTGCAAGTTGAATTTTCTTTTGCCAATTTCGTATCAAACTTCGGTACTGAGAAATACTACAACTGGTAGTGATTTTATAACTTATGTTGGCAGCAGTGACACAAGTTGTCAGTAGTTTAAATTCTGAAAATACAAATTGTTCTAGATTTCTGAGCTCATTACTGGAACCTACTAATAATTCATTAATATCAGTATTAATATTAATAAATAATAGTTATTGTATGTGTTGCTTTGTGTTTTGGTTACAATTTCAAGATTAGAGTCAGGTAGGCTAAGTGTAAATAAATATAATATATTTCGTGTGATACATGCCCTTGAGTGATCGATGGAAATACCATTTCACATGTTAATTATTTTAGACTTTTATTATAATCAGCACACATTTCAAGTGGCATTCGTTTTCGTAAGTCATACTAATCATTTCACGTTATCAAACAAAATACATTTTTAGGTTAGGTTTCGTGATTCGTAAATTGTTTAATCTGAGCAATGAATTTCATGTTGTCAGACAAAATACATTTTATTATTAGATCATACACTAATCTACTAACATAATGTGCGAGAAGAAAAATATACTCTTTCACAAATTCTTGAACCTTTTAGAAAACACTTCCCAACATAAAAATGAGACGTAAATAAGCAAGACGTCGTTATTATTATTATTATTATTATTATTATTATTATTATTATTATTATTATTATTATTATTATTATTATTATTACTATTATTATTATAGTACATGGCATTGTGTGATTTTATACTCTCTTGGTGATATTTAGTATTAGTTGGCTACACTGAAGAGACGGCCAAATTAGTCTTCTAGAAATTATTCTTACGTGATCCTCAGTATATACAAAGTAGAGTGCGCTTATATTATAAATACCCAAATAACTATGAAATTATTGAAGTAGTGTGTGCAAGTTACAGCATATAAAAATTTTTAAACCAGAAGAAATGAGTTAGATGAGGCAAAAATATTATTTATCAGAATTTTGACATTTTTAGAATCCATGAATACCTAAATTTGAGTGAAATTGTATACTTCCAATTATTTTTCGACATGTGCTTACTAATTACTACGTGCAATATATTTGTCTTGGATGTAGTTTTCTTGTTGATAATTTATTCTGCTTTATTCTTCTTGTTCTAACTAAGAGCACATTCTCTTCACAGCACTGGACTTCCACTTTCCTGTGACATTATTACAGAAGATACGTGCCTGGGTACAGATGAGAAGACATTTAAATGTGATGATTGTGAAGAATGGTTTTACGATTCGACAAGCTTCAAAAGCCATGCTGTTCTATACAAGCACAAGAAACGGTTTATTTGCGATGTTTGTGGAAAGGATTGTTTGTACTTGAATCGTCTCAAAAGACACTTACGGGTACACACAGGCGAGAAGTTATTCAGTTGTGATACATGTGGAAAGAAGTTTTCTGATTCTAGTAATCTAAGACAGCATTTACTCCTACACACAGGAGAGAAGACATTCATTTGTGAGATTTGTGGAAAGGATTTTTCGCAATCTGGTGGTTTAAAAAAGCATCAACTCGTACACACAGGTGAGAAGCCATTCGGTTGTCATATATGTGGAAAGAAATTTTCGGATTCTAGTACGCTAAAAAAGCATGCACCCGTACACACAGGGGAGAAGGCATTCAGTTGTGATATATGTGGAAAGAACTTTTCGGAATCTAGTACTCTCAAAAAGCATACACTCGTACACACTGGAGTGAAGGCATTCAGTTGTGATGTATGTGGAAAGAAATTTTCGCTCTCTGGTACACTGAAAAGGCATTCAGTCGTACACACACGGCAGAAGGCATTCAGTTGCGACGTATGTGGAAAGACATTTTCAGAATCTGGTAATCTGAAAAAGCATGCACTCGTACACACAGGGGAGAAGGCATTTAGTTGTGATATATGTGAACAGAAATTTACCCAATATTTTAGTTTAAAGAAACATGGACTCTTACACACTGGGGAAAAGCCATTCAGTTGTGATATATGTGGAAAGAAATTTACCCAATCCGTTAATCTAAAAAAGCATGGACTCGTACACACAGGAGTGAAAGCATTCAGTTGTGATATATGTGGAAAGAAGTTTTCGGAATCTGGTGGTCTTAAAAAGCATGTACTCTTACACACAGGGGAGAAGGCATTCAGTTGTGATGTGTGTGGAAAGAAATTTTCGCAATCTAGTACTCTAAAAAAGCATACACTCGTACACACAGGAGAGAAGGCATTCAGTTGTGATATATGTGGAAAGAAATTTTCACTCTCTGGTACTTTGAAAAGGCATGCACGCGTACACACAGGGGAAGAAGATATAAGTGGAATCTGGTAGTCTAAAAGAGTAGGCACTCGAAATGTTCATTTGCAATGATTGTGGGTTGGGTTTCTCGTTCTCGCTTGATCTTAAACAAAATGTAACCACTTATGCAGCTGAGAATCGATGTGAGTGCAATTTTTTTGTGAATGTTTGTGCTTTTCGTGAGAACTGAAATACATATAGAGGCAGACACTTAATACCTGGTTTCTGATACACCTCAGTTAACTGTCAGTTACTTAACTGCACTTATAAATTTGATTGCACTGATAACTTTCATGAGTTTCCAAGAAGTTAATTGTAGATTTATCAGATCTTATAACTAACAGTTGAGGTAACTTCAAGTTCAGTATGTCTTGTTGTCCATAGATGTCTCTACTAGTATTTTGTTAGTGATTTTTTATTTAGTTTTTATTTGCAGAAGTTTTCAGTAGTAATATGACAGTGAGTTCTGTACTAGTAGGAGCAGGCGTTTTAATTAAGGAACCGTGTGATTTATGACAGTGTACATGTAACTTCCATCTCAGTCGTAATATGATTAAAAAGGAAATGATTGTTGTTATTTGGCGTGATTATCGAGGTAAATAATGCTAGTGGAGAGAGGCTAGATGTAATATCTGCTACAAAACCAACCGTAGTCAGCTGTGGTGGTTATGGCAGCCATATTGGTATTGTAAATGTATGTTACAATCGTCCATATGAATGCTTTAATGCGTTCAAATGGACTTTTTAGAGATCGAAATACATTGGCATTGGTAGAACACCCAAGAATAAAATATTCCTTGACTGACGACATAGAGTCTGAAGTTTATGATGAAAATTAAGCTTAAGATATTCGAAATTGTTTTTAGGCCGTGTCTCAAAGCTACAATTTCAGCTGAAGTGAACTAGATTGTTGACTAAATAGCCGGATGTGACGTCAGAAGTTATGATCCAAAACTAAATAGTGCATAGCAATCAAGTCGGTAGTAGCTAGTAAACGAAAATGCTTGCTCGATTGTTGACTTGTTCACTAAACAAACATGGATACCTCATCAGCAATTGGGGTTATGAAATCTGAAAATGCTTTGGAAGTGAAATAATGTAAATATAATGTAGAATAACACGTCAACTTCGAACACTGACATTGTTAGTACCTTCTGTACAATGTTTTAAACATTATTATAATATATTAAGCCCTCATCTTTTCCACATAATTCGTAATGAAACTGCATTAGGACATTGCCCTCTTAATTTAGTGCTGCACCATGATGTCGTGATTTTAGAGAATTAGTCTATGAAGAAGGCCATGTTTCAAGCATACATTTCCAAAGCTCCCTAGTGTGTAGTTTACAAGTCACCTAGTTGCTAGTCACTAGTGTGTAGTATGGACTTGAGCTTTGAGACACGGCCTTACAAACACACATTATTATCCTAATATGTCATAGAAAGTAAAACATTTACCGTAAGTTACGTAAATACAACGCCAATTTTTTTTTAAATTATCCCGATAATATAGTAAATTAATTAATTCCGGCTTATATCATTATTATTTAATATCAGTTATTATAGTTTACTTAACAGTAATGCAGTAACGCCGCATGTCGGTTGAAGCACTGATAACTGTAACGATGACGATAACAGTTGTTTCGGAAACTCGTTTGAAACATATCAGCGCGTTAAATCTTAGATAACTCAGTATGTACAGGTTAACTGTATTTCCAGAAACCGGGCATTAGAAGAGTAAACATTTAAGTGCTGTTTCCAGTCTCCACGAAAGAAATGCACTCTTAAGGCTGGCACACACACAGCCAGGCTTTTCGATCATTTTGCTTGTGCATTCTGAAGTTTTAATCTAATATGTAACCCGATTGAGACCCCAGACATTTAGTTCACTAGATATTATTACGGTTACTTAAAAAAATAATATTTGCTAACGAACAGAAATTATCGCTACAACAATGGTTTTTGTAATAATGAAAAGGAAGGGGAAGGAAATAATTAGAAAAATTCTGAAAATTTTGGTAGTTGAAGGGAACAGTGTTAGTTACATTAAAATATTGACTTAATGATATGTGTCAGAGGAACAGCAATTGAGGGGTTGGCTGGAAGATGGGCGTAATTCGAAGTAGGGCGTTTATCCGTAAAATGGCTGTATGCGTTCTTTGGTGGCGTTTCTACCAACCACCACAATATTATGCCTCTACTCCCAATAGAATGCAATAGAGAGGTATTATTGAATTGGGTCCGTCTTCCGTTTCACTACTGTGGTTCGAGGACCGGCGAAGGTAACTGCAAGGGTGTTCGCATTGTCTGATGAATGTTTTGATCTATCCTATCTTTTGCCTAATGGAAGCAAATATAACATTTCTGATGTTGAAACTATCAGTGACAATGAATTACATACAAAAAGGAAGAAAACAGAAACGGTTTAACAAACTATGAAAGAATAATCTAGCAAGCGACGACAAAATTACGGGAAAGCTTACACAAGTAGGTCAGGAAAAGTGGTGAAAGAAATACAGTATTACTATTTATTTTTGTCAATGGAGAATGAATGTAAGGTACTAATAATAACTTATAAGCGTATGCAATGTTATAAAATGTTAGATCCAGGCTAGCAGTCAGTCATTTAGGAACGACCATATTTCTGACAGGTTAGCAGCAAATTATTTAAGCCAGTTACTACAGAAGAAATGTGAGATGTCTACAGAGGATCAAGCCATTTTCCATTGAGGATTTTAGGAAACTGCAATCAGAAACCAACAGGATAAATTTCTTATGGGCTATTTGGAGAGGAGGACCATTAAGTAACGTCAAACAAGTGTAAAACCACAGCACCGAGAATGTTCTTAAGGCACGGTTTGTTTACGGCGCACATCGCCAGCAATTGTCGCTGGAGTTTCTGGCAGTTGAAATGAATGGGCACGGTTTCTTTACAGCGAAGATCGCCAGCGCAGTTCGTTGGACGCGACGCAGATCGCTGGAGGTTGCTTCTGAAGCAAATTCAGGACGCACATCGCCGCATTCGTGTTCAATAATCGATATTTAGACAAGGTCATGTTGTAATATCGAATATCTAATCTGTACACGTTAACCACGTCTGTACATTTTTGGCTGCAAAACAAATCAAGACGTTTTGTAATTTTTCGCGGTCTGAAGACGAAATTATTATTGAATATGTGTCACAACATAATGCTTTTTTTAATATGAGCATGTGAATTAATAAACAAATTAAACAAACCCTTTCATTACATATTACATTTTTATCACGCCCGAGCCCCAGAGAATTTCGTTCAGTGTTGGGTAAGGGGGAAAATTCTCTCTTCTGTAAGTTTTCCACTAGCTCCCTTGCACTAGATTTCGGCTGCCATAACCTCAATAATAATATTTTGGCTGCAGTGCGTTATTATGCAAAGTTGAATGGCAGCATTGACCTCGGGTCATATAGCCATCACTCGCTTATCAACATACAAATTTTATATATACGAGTATATAGGTAGATCTTGTTACAGTATATGCACATATAGGCCTACATTTTAAAATTAATTTTACATATATTTTAACTATCTCTTTTTATGTTTATTTATTTAACTATCTTGCACCAACAATAAAAAAACATGTTTTTAATTACTTTTAATTTGCACAGTCTTCGTACCTAAGTACTTACGCGGTATTCTGAAATATAGCGGTTTGTTTTGTAGAGATGTAGTTGATCGTATATACAAGGCATAATAAAAGCCCAAACGAACCAAACCTAACCTATCACATGTTCGTACATGTAAAGTGTATAAGCGGATTACGAAGGGAACTACCTCAGCGCTAGTTTAGCCAATTTTTTTTTTTTTTTTTTAATTATTGTTTGGAATACACCATGTAATGTAATATAATAATAATAATAATAATAATAATAATAATAATAATAATAATAATAATAATCAGTTCATAACCTGAGTTACTGCTAATCTTTCAACTGGAGTTACGGGGGTCTTGACAAAATTTGTAGGTAATTTAACATTGTCATTTTCAATTAAACTCAAAACATAATCAAACTGGTCAAGTGAGAGTCTGAAATATTCCTTAAATTTTGTAGCGTTTTTATAAAGATGTCTCATTATCAATGTGTTAAAACAGAATTCTGTAAACCTATTCCTGAATATTTCATTAGTCTATAGCTTGTTCCTTTTATAATACGCATGCGAGATTTTGATATCATCTCCCTCTTCTAGAATAAATACAACTTCATTATCTTGGATTTATTCATTATAATTTTTAGGTTATGTCCGTGGTCTACATTAATTTACTTGACCATACGTAGTACATGAAGGAATAAACAAATGAGAATCTACAGCGATGTGCGTCAATAAAGAAACGACTTCTCGGCGATCATCGCCAGCGTTTATAATCGCCGGCGATGTGCGTCCGACGATGATCGCCATAAACAAACGTACTTTTAGGTATACAGTATCATGACTGAGAAGAATTTGTATGCAACTCCTTTATTCTGTCATTGTTTAAAATATTTAACAAGCGAGTGATAACTGTACAAAATACAGTGAAACTAGGTGATACTGTAATGACAGTTATGAGAGGCAAACACTCCAATAGGCCTCAAAAGATTGTAGATGTTGTGTATGTTAGATTATTAGATCACTTAAAGTGGTATAGTGTTTGTAAGCATATATTCTAGGTACGTTCAGTTAAAATGATAACGTGAAATAAGTGGGATTAATTATTTTTAATGTTGTGATAACAATTCAATAAATGAACATATTATATATATATATATATATATATATATATATATATATATATATTTATTTTTTTTTTTTTTGTAATTATCTTCATTATTTAGTATAGACCTAGATCTACCCTTTCCTATAAAAATATAGAAAGGTTAATAGTAATGCAGTATTTTCAACCCTCTTCTATGGAAGAAGGGCGTAATTTAAAAAAAATTGAATGGTTTGTTCTCTTACAGTATTTAGGCTAAACATTAACCATGGAACATTCTAATCAAAAGAGAACTTATTAAGCTACAATATATATGAATAATGTCATTTTACAGCAAGAGATGCAGGGTACCGATAGTTTTTGTTGATTATCTTAAAAACTGTTTTCTGAGTTACGCCCTTCTTCCAGCTAAACCCTCAGTTGCTTCTATACATCTCAAGTCTGATTGTGTAATATGTTACTAATGTTGTCAAATTATATCATTACCATCACTGATTCGATATATCAGAATAGCGCGAAAATTCTTTTCATTTCAGATACTCCATTTGATTACATTATGATTTTGCAGTTATTCCGATGACCCCCGATTGGAATATTATGATGGTTAAAGAAAAGAGGACAAACCACATTAAGTTCCGTTAAATTGACGGCTTTGTCCTGATGGTTGTGCGCAGGGCCACCGAGAAGGGGGCACAAAGGGGGCGAGTGCATATGGGCCCTTGAGCAATAAGGGTCCGTCAGGTCAAGTGAGTGTGATTACTTTTTATTATCATGAATAATGAATGATTCGTAGATACATATGGGTACTATAAAATTTTGTAAGAACATTTGTTACATAAATTTGACATATTAACTCAACCATAGTAGAATTAATACAAATTACCACTTCATATGTAAATATTTGACTTTTATATAATAGAATATCGGTTTCCCGCATTAACATTCACCGACACGACAATTGAGGGCCCTGGCATTTGCCTGAACTATGTTCCCGTCACTTGCACTGAACACGTTCAATTATTTATTGGCTTGTCCTTTTTAACTACCAACACAATATGTTAGTGGACTCTCTCAAACCGAAGTCGCACGATACATTTCTTTTTCAGTACATTGTATGTTTCCTGTCGAAACTTTCGTCTTTTCATTGTTGTTTGTCTAGTAAATTCTGTTCATTAGTGTTACTGGTTATAGTTTAACTGCACAATGGGCAAGTACAGGCATAAGTCGGGAGCTGAGAGGCACAAGGAGAGACAGAAAAAATTGGAAGATATTAATATGGGTGCCAGACTGCGTGAAAAATATTATGGAGATATTAATAAAGAGATCAGTGATGAGCGAAATATTTAAAATTAATTCATGCCTCTAATTTAGGGCCAACTCCACTGAAACCTATGAATCTCCTAAATAGTCTGAGGAAATTAAAACTGGATACTTTATTTCCAAATACCTGTATAACCATTAGAATATTCTATACAATTCCTGTGACAGTTGCTGATGCTGAAAGATCCTTCAGCAAAATGAAGGAAATAAAAAATGTATTCAGATAAACAATGTGTCAAAAACGATTGAGTAACCTTTGCTCCTTAGTCTGGAGAGCGATCTTGTGAGATCTTTAAATTTTGATGACATAATTGATGATTTTGCATCAGTGAAATCAAGGAGAGTTGTTTGTTGATGTTGGGCTGCAAGTTAGAAAATACAGCTGTTTAAGAATAATGTTTTATGAATATAATATATTGTGCTAATGTGAAGTTTTGCTAAAAGTTTTCAACGTAATAAAAGTGTATATTTTTAAGTTCGTGTCTGTGTATGGGGTTATCTTTTTATTTATTTTGCAAATAATTATTATGGTTAGAATAACTGGTAACTTGTAATTGTTACTTTTTTCAACTGGGCTCCGAGTACATTATTGCATAGGGGCCCATAAATTCTGTCTGTGGCCCTGGATGTGCGTATTTTCGGGGGCCAGTACACGCGATTATGACGAATTGCAGTACCATTCAATTTGAATTGTGGCTCGTCAGACTAGACAATGTTCCTTGCAAACTCCCCATGTTTTCAAAACATTCGCAGTACTCAATTCGCCGATCAGGGTCCTCCTCATTCATTGTATGCAGCAGTCTTGGAATGTATACGTCTTCAAAATTCGCTGTACACTTCATCATTGACTGCGGATTCACGTGCACAATCTAAACATTACTTGTTAAACGGATGTGTTACTTTATGGATTCAATTTATTTTGCTGCTTTGAGGTCGTCCCGAACGTCCTTTATGCACATCATTAAGAGTATCACCAGTGAATTGGGATTATAAAGAATGGACACTGAGCGAATTTTCCTGTGTTTTGTTTCTCTGTGCACCGGCGTATAGTTCCACATCAAAGGTACGACTAGAAGTGTTTCTTGATAATCGAGCATATGCTAAGATAATAATAGAGAATAGAGTTAAGGCACAGGATCCAAACATTGACGTGTCGGCACATTATTGAATAATCCAGTAACGCTTTGCTTCAAATAAATTCAAGTTAACAGCTTTTCCTATTTCTCAGTGGCGAACTAGATATAATAAATTATATTATAAAGTAATTTAATACATTATTAAATTAAGTATCGATTTCGTTTAATATTTGTATATAATATAATATAGGTATATGGTTTTACTTCTCATAAGAGTTTTGTTTTTCCATTTTCAGCGCTATCAAATCATTACATATTTTAATTGTTGTTGGGATCAACGTCTCAACTCTCATTATAAAGGAACTCTACGTATAGAGTCTAAACATTACAGTTAATGACGGATGTATTATTTTATGGATTCAATTTATTTTATTTGAGTACATAATTACCTAGATGTATTAATTATATGAGTTATATTTCGTTGTTTGTCGACTGTCAACGCTGGTCTGATGTCAATGCGCCAACTCTAGAGAGAAAGCAGAATCAAAGCTCTGCTTTGTTAAGGTCATGGAAAATTATTCCGGCCTAAATCAAATAGGATGATGCAAAAATGTCCATTCTTGATAATCACTATTCGCAGGTATCACTGTCTCCAAATTTGTGCCGAATACGTCCAATTGTTTGACGTGTCGGCAGCATTGCTTGAAACTCGTTGTGCCATTGTTGCCGTACCTCGCTAATGTTTTCAAACTTAAAGTACTATTTAATGTGAGAAATGTGACGACAATTCCTGTTGTGAGCCGCACCTGTAAATACTATGTGTTTATTATTATTTCTTTTCTTTATTTACTACGCACCAACCGGACACAAGTGTACATAGGTGCTTATTTAGGTTGTGGGAAAAATTTCAGTTGAGTGGAAAAGTCAAGCCGTGTTTCCCGTCGACACTGCGAATGTCATGGCGTCCTTGATCACATCACCCTAACCACTGTGTTAAAACAATAAAGTTGCAACTATGCAGACTTGTTTGTTATTTCATCTACTGTCCGAAGACAGGTTTGAACCTCGCAAGTGACACCAAGAAGACACCACTTATGAGATAATGCGGGTAAGGTGGCCAGATCCAGACTGACATCTGAAAAAGGGATATAACTACATTATATTATGTTCCATAGGCTACAGGTAATTGTATTGTTAAATTTTATTATAATCTAGGCTATATAAAGGTAAGCGTTCACTACATCGTATCGCACTCATCGGACTAATCGCACGGATCGGAAAAAGACAATCTTTGCTGTAATCAAAGACGTTGTAGTTATATATCTAGACACACAATTGGCGCTGGTGTCGTGTACAAATTTGAAACCTCTCGCGCAGGTTCGCGCGACGCCATGTTTGGGGAGCACGAATGATTGTTTCTATAAAGCATTCGGAGTTTAGAAAATACCATTGAGTATATAGGCGTTTTCTTAGTGGATTTCCTCCTTCACTGTAATATAACTAAACTTATTTAAGTATTTTGTAACGTATAATATAAAATAACAGAAATAAATCTTAATATTTTAACTAAGCATTGTTTTAAATATAAACGCCTTATATTGCTCATAAATAGATTTATTATTTATTTCTATTTCCTATGACCGAATACATGTTATTTTATATACGTTAGAAAATACGTAAATAATTTATTTAAATTATATTACAAAGAGAGGGATGTCCGCAAAAAATATCTATATACCCAATGGTAATTTCCAGACATCATTCTCAATGACACAATATTGTCAAAATGTGATTGTATTCATTGCTGGCTTAGTTGTTAAATCGTTAAGAAAAATATGGTGTAATAAATCTAAAGGCTCAACTTATGGTACGTAGTATACCAGCAGTAAACAAAATCTCCTTTATTTTTTTAACGAAAGAATAATGGGAGTCTTGTCATACCATCATCTCAGAATATAGAAATATGCCGCTTAAGTGAAAGAGCGATTATACAGATGTTGACAGTTCAATAGCATATTACCACCCACCCTTACATCGTGTGAAAACAATGTGCTCTAGAAGTAGAACACTTGTACAATCTTTCTACACTTATAGGAACATATTTTAGAAAATGGATTCCAGATTCCTCCAGAGAATCATATTTTAAACTTGTTAAACTGACCATAAAAGTACATAAAGATACTGACGTAGCTCAGCGGGCTAAGGACTGTCGGTCCGGAGTCGCGCTCGGTCGCGGGTTCGATTCCCGCTGATTTCCTGGTTGGGTTTTTTCTTATATCCCCAACCGTAAGGTGAATGTCAGGTAATCTATGGCGGATCCTTGGCTCGTCTCGCCAAATATCATCTCTCTATCATCAATACCATCGATGCTAAATAATCTAGTAGTTGATACAACGTCATTAAATAACCAAACAAAAGAAAGTACTACATAAAGAGCAGATGTTAGCACACAGCTTAAGATTACCAGTACAACACGACTTTACATAAAAATGTTGTAAGACAATATTTAACGGAATCAATAATAATAATAATAATAATAATAATAATAATAATAATAATAATAATAATAATAATACCAATAATGAATCAGTAAGCAAGATGTTCTGTATACTAGGCCTGAGTTCTATTATATGACTAATTGACTAATTCATGCATGTGACTTTTATTTCATACTACAGCTGTGATAATAAGCTATTGCACGGTAGGCCTACTTATATTTCTAACTAAAACATTAGGTACGTGTTTCTATTTTACAGGTGTAGCCCTATATTATGTGATATGGAAGCGAATAAATAATAATTGTTCATTTCTCGTCCATATCAAAGCAAACGCAATATGTAACGTCTTACACAGGCAGTGTTTTGTTAATAATAGTTAATACTAATAATTTTCTTTTCGTCTGAACTATTACTACAATATGCATTTGTATTTATGTTCGTTCTATATGTTGTCAAATAACTATACAACATCTTTAGTTACGGTATCAAATTGTTACAGTTTTCTTTCGTTTCATGTGAAACTAACAGTAACTAAGCTTGATTATTTCTTTAACGTAGTCGCTTTAAATGTTAATAGAATTTTTTTTTCATTTATCCATTCAGATTGATTTATAAGAGACACCAAACATATATATTAAACATTCAGCATTGTACAGTGCAGCCCTCTGCTAGCCGGTGCTTCTCCCAAAGCATGGCGGTGGACGCAAGCTTCAATTTGTCCCTACTCTGAACTTCTGCGCAGCCTCGGCTGTAGGGGCTCGGCTGTAATTCTTATGTAACCGCGTTCACTACATCGTATCGCACGCATCGCCTCTCGGCAAATCCGTCCACGTTTCTCGGATGAGCAACTTTTCCGATGTGTGCAATCATGGCCTCCTTTAATAAGTCAATTTCAATTGCTCAACTGTTACTATTATATTTTGTCATGTTCAGTGTCGCGCCAAAATGGCAGACGGAAAACTTATTTCGCTTGTAGAAAATTGCGAAGAATTATACAATTTGATGAGTTCCTATTACAGTAATCAAGTCATTTCTTACATATATATTATGTAACCAATATTTCTTTCGTTTCTTCCTCTTCAATTAAGACGCATGAAGCAATTACAAATTCTTATTCGCTAACAGTCATAATTAATAGACCTAACCTCAACTCCTCTGTTTCCAGCAATGTCAATATCGTACGACGTCTTGTTTCAAACAGCTGATAGGAGAGTCCGATGAGTCGATGAGATGGAGCCGTTACAGTGAACGCACTGCACTTAAAAATAATATCCGTTGCATGCGATTCGTACGAGGAGTCCGATACGATGTAGTGACCGCTTACCTTAAGTGTAAGCTGTGATCTAATCTTCACAAATGAAGTTTGGGCGATACAAGATTGAACTTTTGGAGTAAAGAGTATCCACACATTTTTCTACCTGCATTGGATTCCATTTTTCCTTTGTTGTGTACGTCTGCTCATTCTGCGCTCGTATGTAAAAATTGAACAACAGGAGGACTTATTTACATTTGGAACTTTTATGCTTTGTTGATTGTTGTTTTGCATTTTCGTTCAATTGTTAGTACAACATATGTTGGTGGTTAATGTCTCTCTGACAACTTCAGTCTTGAATTCTCTGACTTTGTGTGGTAAATACTGTAAAGGTGCATCTACACAGTTCAATTTTTCTTTCTGCTTTAAGCATTGAATTAATGCAAAAGTGCGTGCAATTATGCGTGCATTTTTTCCACTACAAATGAGAGCGGCATTTGAAAGCTACCCATCGCCGGTAGCTGTGCTTACTTCGTTCAACAGTAGCATGTAGCGAGCTACCGATTATTTTAGGTGACTGTGAATAAACTGAAAATTTCTTTCCTCTCTGATGATGGACCTTTCAAGCTCAAATGGCGGCAAGCGCGATCAGCTTTATTGAAGTCTATGAAGTGTTCAATGACTAATTTGAGAATCAACTATCCCACGTATTGGATTGATACGGTATTAAGGCCGTGTCTCAAAGCTCAAGTCCATACTACACACTAGTGACTAGCAACTAGGTGACTTGTAAACTACACACTAGGGAGCTTCGAAAATGTATGCTTGAAACATGGCCTTCTTCATAGATTATTTTTCTAAAAACCATGACATCACGGTGCTGCACTAAATTAAGAAGGCAGTGTCCTATTGCAGTTTCATTACTAATTATGTGGAAAAGATAAGGGCTTAATATATTACAATAATGTTTAAAACATTGTACAGAAGGTACTAACAATGTCAGTGTTCAAAGTTAACGTGTTATTATACATTATATTTACATTATTTCACTTCCAAAGCATTTTCAGATTTCATAACCCCAATTGCTGACGAGGTATCCATGTTTGTTTAGTGAACAAGTCAACAATCGAGCAAGCATTTTCGTTTACTAGCTACTACCGACTTGATTGCTATGCACTATTTAGTTTTGGATCATAACTTCTGACGTCACATCCGGCTATTTAGTCAACAGTCTAGTTTACTTCAGCTGAAAATGCAGCTTTGAGACACGGCCTTAATATTTGTAATATCCAAGATTCAGTCGCTACTTTTCCAGGCAAATAGAAGTTTGATGACGCGATGTATGGCATCATGTACCATGGTAATACTTGAAAATATGATTTTAATCGGGGGCTACTGCCCCCGACACCGCCACTACTTCAGCTTTTCTTTCTCCTATCCTACATCATTTCACTGCTCTCCCTTCTTCACATATTTTCTTAATTAAATTGAAATACCTGATATCCTTAAATACGTCGGGATTCAATCATACGACCTTTTGTTTATTGAACCACTATCATAGCCATTACGCTACGATTTCGTTGATGTACAAGTCCGTACAAATTATGGCATACTTACGCACAATTAACATCAAGTACTTCCAAATATATTAAACATATTACTGTTTTTATTATATAATAGAACTGAACTCATTGTTTCCTATTAACCTTATTACAGTTAATATGGCAAGCAGATCACGAATTAATTAACTTTATATCGTACAAGGAACTAATATGATAATATGACGCTGTTGCTAGGCTTATCCACTGTCAATTTTGTTACCATACCCGATTCACTATACTTCTCCCTTTAGGGTTTTATTAATCTTATTTAGCTAAGTTAAATTGTCACATTTTTAGTGAAATAGTTTTCCAACTTGCAGTGTACTGTAATGTGCGGACATTCGTGACGTCATATAGGCTTACTACATAATCCATAATATTGTTCGGGAAAACAGCCACTCTTCCTTGGCTTGTACCTTAATACACTGTGTCCCTTTCTAACCTCCCACATGTTAATTTAGCGTTACTATGATACTGGTATTAAAAGAAAGAGAAGCTCAAATAATTGTTATTTCACTTGTTTGGAGTTAATTCATCTGTTACATGATGAGCAACAATGGCATAAAACAAAATGGCGACTTCGCAGAAGATAAAAAAATTGTTATTTCATTCGTTTTGAAGTAATTCATTTGTTACGTGTTGGGTAATAATGGCATAAAACACAGTGGAAACCCTGGAGTAACGCGTACAAACTGTTTCCTAGCATACAGAGACGAAATAAACAATAATTACAATCCAAAGAAATTACCGGAGAGAATATGGAGGAAATACATCTGATGGGAAAGCCATGTGAAATTTCTGATGACTTGGAAGTGTGAACAAACAATCTGGAGGTTCTCGTCGAGTGTCTCACTGTCAGAAGAGAAGATTGAAAAAATTAGAGCAGGATTTCAGAAAAGTTCTTAAAAATCAATTCGTAATGTATCCCAGCAGTTCAATGTGCCAAGATGAACTGTGCATCGAGTGCTTCATAAGCAACTTCGTTTGTACCCCTACGAGGTTAAAATTATTCAAGAATTAAAACCAGATGACAGTCCACAATGACAGACATTCGCTATTGAAATGCTGGATCGTATTGACACTGATCCTCAATTTCTTGGAAACTTCTTGTTTTCAGACGAGGCAACGTTTTATGTATTAATCTGTCAGTTGGCACAATGTAAGGATCTAAGGTACCTAAATCTACACGTCAAACGTGAACATTCCCAGGATAACCCAAAAGCAAACGTTTCGTGCGGCCTGAAGAACAGGATTATCGGTCCTTTTCTCTTCCATGAGGAGTCAATAACTGGCCCAGTATACCAAGACATGTTGGAATAGATTTGTACCACCAGGTAGCTGCTTTGCAACCTCATGTAATCTTTCAACAAAACTTGAGTCCTCCCACACTGCAGCCTGGATGTTCGGAGAAACTTTCCAGATTGCTGGATTAGATTGGCGGACCAATGTAGTGGCCACCACGTTCACCAGACATAATTTCACTGGACTTCTTTCTCGTGTGTTTGAGACTCCAGTACAAGATCTTCAAGATTTACGAACCCTCTATCCATGACACAATTGCAACAGTATCAGTGGATATGTTGGACAGAAAGTGGAATGTAATCGAATACAGACTTAACATTGTTTGTGATACCAATGGTGCACATGTAGAGATGTATTAGTGTGTGACAATGAAAATCCTTTAAGTTTATCTTTCTTTTAATACCAGTCTCATTTCATAATTCCGCATATTTTGTTAGCAATGATTAATTAAAATGTGGGAGGTTTGAAAGGGACACATTGTATTTTAGTAATTCACGTATATATGCGTAATGAAGATGAAGTTCAACACTGCGCACCATGTAGACAGAAAACCTGCCATTTAAACTTGATTCTTTGAATATTTTCCCCGGATTACGTGCTTAAACACATGGAAAATTGAACCATGCAGTTGCACCTTATAGGGTTAGGTACAGCTTACAGCGGTAAAATTTTTAGAAATATTAAACATTTTTTCCTCCATTACTGTATCTTCTACAATAATGAAAATGGGTATATGTGAAACACTGTCCTTTTGCTATACGAATATATATATATATTACGATTTAAAGAGAATTATTTATATATATTTTTTCAAAATTCAAAATGGTGCCAGTTCTGTGTGCAGTGATGAAGCGTTTCCCTCATAACTCATAAATTTGTTAACTCTTCATGTTCTCTTTTATTTTATTGCTGAAACTCATGTTTACAATATCATGCTCTTTCAACAACATTCCTTAATCAATATATTTTTTTTTTATTCTGTGTTATAAGAAAATACTGATATTTGACCATTTTTTTAAATTAATTTATTTTTTACCAGACAGTCTATCGAAGGTAGAGAAGTGACCTAGCACCATATTGTAGATATACGAAAAATTAAAAGCATCATTTATTGACAATCATGATTTTCTATCTTGCCAAATGTCACCATATCACTGTAACAGAAGTCAACCATTCCACTTCACTCACCAACAACATTAGCACAGCTATTAACGTCATCTTCTTTATACCTTACTTAAATTACAGTTCAAAACGAAGCTTATAAATCAGTGCAGTTACTTTCGAACTGATCCGTTTGCATCCAGACTTCGAATACAGGTTATGTGGCTCAGGTCCGAATGTTAAATCCTTCAAAATTTCTCTAACATGCTCTTCAGTTGGAGACAACATATTTTGTCGGCGAAATTCTGCTTTAATACACTGTCTTACATGTGATTCTTCCAGAGGCAGAAATGGTATGTAATGATCTATTAGGTCACTTTCTATAGTGTCACTGTGATTGAAGCCACCGTTTTCATTAAATGCGCCTTGTCTAATCAAATCTTCAAAATCTCTAAGTTTTAAGTCCTCTCTTTTGATCCCTTTTTGCCAGAGATCTAGAAGCCTTCGTGCAATAAGGCTACTTCCTGTATTGGAAAGAAAGATGAATACTGCTTTTCTGTAATCCACTCCATTTATTTCTTCATGATAATCCAGAAAAGGTTTGATAGCATCAAGCACTCCGCTTGGCATTTTGTCAACTTCATCGAATACAAATAATGACATTGGGCACTGAGTAACATTTCCCCTAATCCAGTCCATTAAATTTATTTTATAAATGTCAGTATTCTCCGCAACTGCAAAATCAATTCTTCCTGCAAAGAAATGTGCAAATTTGCTATTAGATCCTAATTTATATACATTGTCTTTAATGAAATGACTAACAAATGTTTTTCCACTTCCTGGATAACCATGAAAACTTAAAGCTAGTGCTTTTTTGGGATTTACATCCTTCCGGAAATGTCCTCTCAAAGCTGCTACAACTATCTTTTGTGTAAGATGTTGACCAAATAGTTCCTCCCTCAGAGAAGTTTCCAGTCGGTTAAAGTTGAGAGGTATCCACTTGTCATCACAACATTCAACAAATGGGCACCGTATCTTATCGAAACCTGCGTAGAGAACTGCTCCTCCTACTGAGAGACCAGCTCCCAAGGTACTGAAGAGTTCAAAGCTTGTTACAGTAGTCGAGCAGAACAGAATTACTACCGCATAAATTAAGTTTTCAAAAATCTTCATAATGATGATTATGATGGTGAAAATCTGGATCCAAAATTTGCTTTTCTTAAAAATCAGTCAGACAACCGGCACGCAAATATACCACATTCATTAAAAAAAATAGAAGCCTAGTCAATCTTCAATGTGAACTTTCGGAAAATTATTTTCTGATCCAATTTGAAAACTTCCATACATAATCCTCAGTAAACAACGAAAATGGATTATCAATAACAGTAAAAATATAGTTACACAAATATCACATCTTCAAGTAATTCCCCATTTTGCTTATTACATAGATATGACGTGGATAAGTACCACTGCCGCTGGATCCCATCGCGTAGCGTCTCCAGATGGCGGTGATAAATACACTCAAAAAATTTCATCACAAATGGATAGTTTTTTAGTTATGTGGGAAACGCTTAATCACTGCACAGAGAATAAATTTTAAAAAGAAAAATGTAAATAATTTTTTTAATCGTAAAAAATATATATATATTTTTTTCATATAGCAGGACAGTGTTTTACACATACTAATTTTCGTTATTGTACAATATACTGTAATAGAGAAAAAAAAATTGAATATTTCCAAAATTTTACCGCTGTAAGCTGTACCTAACCCCTTAACAACCCCAGAATCAAAATGCTCACATGTACTCGTTTGTATTTGTCTGCTAGGGAGATGCAGAATTATTATTACACATGCTAGTGGCGGCTCAAGTGGGTATTGAATTAATAACTAGGCTGCAAACTACAAAAATAAACCAAGCAACTTACTTTATTTAAAGAATAGTTCCATGCGCTTATTTTGTAAGTTGTGTTTAAATGAGACAGGCTCATGTTAGTAGATTTACTGGCATTTAAAAGAATTTGCAGACAAAATTCCGGCACAACTTAAGACGTTGATATAACCCCTGCAGTTGTGAGTGTCGTTAAATAAACCATAATTTAATTTTTATATGCGGATTTGAACCTTACGTTATCTATCTGGCGATGTTGTAAAAAGTTGGTTGTATAATATATATACATGATACATCAATAAATGAAAAAATAACTGAGCCAGAAATTGAATTCAGGATCTTCAACAGTACGTCACCAGGGCGCTTTAATAGCCTCAACTTATTGTGATGTTAGATGTTTCAGATTCCATTATGGTTTGAAAACATTCTAGATAAAATGGCTCCTTCTCATGAACAACATTTAATGTTCTTATTTTAAATCCATCTTTTGCCCCAGCTGATGGAATTGTCTTTAGAAACACATTAATCTAATACAGATCGAGAGAATAGAGCAGGGATACTGGATAAATTATCAAAAATATGTCGTTTAGCCTTTGTATTTTGTTTATCAGCTGACTCTTTCCATTATGAGAGTCAACTGATGGGCATTTAATTTCACATTTCTCCTGAATTGTTAAGGTACTGAACTGAATAGACTGTAAATATTGTACAGAATTAAACATTGTTGCACTTGTTATACTCACAACATTAAAGAAAATGTATTTAAAATCTAAACGCTATGACAAACTGCTGCAAATTGAAAATAGCGCCTGGAAAAGTCTGGATTCACGGCAAAGGGCATCAGGGAGGGGGGTAAAACTAACGCGCAAACATCCGATAATAGACTGGCAGCTCCAGGGGGGAAGTGACTTCACTAACGATTGCGTGCATGTCATTGAGAGCGAAATTTTTTAAAAAATTCGTAGCCACTAGATAGAGACTGTATAACAAATGTTTTAAGACACAACAAAAAAACGAGACAAGGGCCACAAATGTCTGGGGTGCTGCAGCTCCGCAGTCCCTCTTCAAAACATACCGCCCCTGATGCAGTGTTATTATTACACACGCTAGTAAGTAGCCTATATCCCAATGGCTGACATAATCCTTGTCAATTTAAGTTTCCTTTTTTTTTTTCTCCCTTTCTTTCTCAGCCGTGATGGACGTAATCAAGATGGAACGAGAGATTGACCCTCTGGCATTAGAAAGAAGTAATAACACAGATATAGAAGAGGAGAAACCCCAGGTATGTATATATTGATAGTGACTACTACTTGCTATTTATTTTCTAAATATGTCGTTTATAGCATAGCTTATCGTGAAATGTTTTTGGCGGAAAAACATCCTACAATGACTGGGTACATAGAGAGGAGGCCGATCAGCTGACTACTGACCTCACGTCCGCATACTTCAGTGATTGTACACTATCTTTCAACCAGTATAGCTATATCTTATGGTTATCATCATGTTCTTTGCTGCCACTTTAGCTGCTCTGCAGAACCAGACGTCACCACCTGTTGTAGTTTCTGCTGAGTGGAATCCGATATTATACAGCAATTAAAGAGTTACAACAAAATTTCTACCCATTGATTTATTATCTTCCATAGATCTTACATGAGCAATGAAGCTTTAAGATGTGGAACATGTCAAAATTTTACAATATTACAATTACATTTTTACAAATTTTTACAATATTTTACAATTTTTACAGTTTTACAATGTAGTAATTTTCTACAATGATGAGATGAGGTCTGAGGATTCGCCAAAAGATTACCCGACATTTGCCTTTTGGTTGGGGAAAATCTCGGAAAAACCCAACCAGGTAATCAAATCAAAGGGGGAAATGAAGTGATGCCGAGGACTCTCCATAGACCATCCGGCTTCAGTCCAATGGCTGGGAAAAACCTCGGAAGAAACCATTCATTGAGACCAAATGGAGATCCTACACAAGCCCGAATGCAGCTCCGGATCAGCAGCCCAGCGAGTCTGCCGACTGAGCTACATCGATGGCTCTACTAAAAATATACAATACATAGCCAATCAGATTATTAAATTTAAAAACACAAATGATCATTCATCTGTTGAGCTATATGTATAACACAAAACAAGTAATTTTAATTACATTTAAGGCATAAATAATTTAACCAGTTGTGATATACAGAAATTGATAATACATATCATGCAAACTACTTCAAATTACAAACACAAACAATATATCAATAGAGCTATACAGATTATTATTCAATTTAAAGCATATACAATTCATCGGCCAAAACTATACAAACATATACAATACAAAGTAAGCAGATTAATTCAATTTACAAGCATACTTTCATTAAGCTATACAAATTTGTACAATTAGTATCAAATAGATTAATTCAATTTATAATCATAAGCAATTCATCAATTGAGCTATACAGACTATCATTCAATTTACAGCATATAAAATTTATCATTAGAGCTATACAGACTAGTATTCATTTTAAAAGCATATACAATTCATCAGCCAAACTATACAAACATATATAATCAAAGTAGTTCAATTTACAAACTTATTTTCGTTAAGCTATACAAAACAGTGCAATTCATATGAAGTAGATTAATTCAATTTATAAGCTTAAAAAATTAATCAGTTGACCTATTTGTGATGCCTTGCTACTAGTTTCATCGGCAAGGAGATGTTGCTGCTTAAAACAGGCACTCATTTCTTACCGTGGTCTTAGCTTTGAGGTACAGTTTATATAGCCTGCTTTCTAACTTGTCTCGCTGTAGTAATATAATTATAGACGTCAGTGTTCGCAGATAATTGCTCCTCGAATCAACATTTAAGAGAACAACTACTATTTTCTGCCACTGATAACCTTCGGAAGAAATATCTAATGCAGTAAATCATTTTGAAACATGTTTAATATTTCCCGGCATACATTTTATAAATAAAATAAGTCCTTCTGAAGTGAAATATATTTCTATGAGGAAATGTAAAACGACATAATAATGTACTTGAACAAAGCAATATAATATTATACAGCTATTCTTTTATATGCTGCGCTACCAGGATTTCCATATACCATAATTTATATCACTTCTGACTCTTATGTGTGTACACTTGCTGTCGTTGACATCAGGATTTAGTAATACAGTGGACGGTCATTAAAGATTGTCACTGGTTTATCGTGAACAACTACACATATAGTACATTTCTTAATTATTATGTTTTGTTTGTTGCAGGAAGGAAATGTATTAGATCTGAAAGTGACTGGAATAAAGACGGAATGTGTGGATGACAGCTATGATGTAAAATCTGAGGTGACATTTGATAAAACTGATGTGCCAATTGACTTTGTTTTCGTCAAAAGTGAAGTTGAGGTGAGTGCAGTTTATTTAGTTTGATGGTCGCTACTTGCCTTTGTTCTTCACTAGCTGATGTGACTGCTACATTCGTGTGACAGGGGATACAATTGTTGTTGTCATGCTGTCCATTTCTTCATCCTACATTTTTCGAGATTCTTTTCCGCCCCTATTTTATCATATAAACTGCAATTCTGAACATTTCCAAATTATATACATTATATATATTATATAAACTGTACCTCAAAGCTAAGACCACGGTAAGAAATGAGTGCCTGTTTTAAGCAGCAACATCTCCTTGCCGATGAAACTAGTAGCAAGGCATCACAAATAGGTCAACTGATTAATTTTTTAAGCTTATAAATTGAATTAATCTACTTCATATGAATTGCACTGTTTTGTATAGCTTAACGAAAATAAGTTTGTAAATTGAACTACTTTGATTATATATGTTTGTATAGTTTGGCTGATGAATTGTATATGCTTTTAAAATGAATACTAGTCTGTATAGCTCTAATGATAAATTTTATATGCTGTAAATTGAATGATAGTCTGCTAATTTTTATCACTTCTGCTTTTAATTTAATTGACGGTCCATTATGGAATGCTGGCCACTCTCAATTGATCCCATAGTAGGTGACTAAAGTCGTACTTTGCACCTGGTTTAGGAAATAATCATAATTCTGTTGTTCTTTTTTCTTTTAAATTCTTCTTTTTAAATTACTTATCACTCAAACTTCACATATTTGATGCCCGTTTCTTGGTATCATTTGTTTATAATTACGCAATAAAGTTATATCACAAAGATTACTTTAGAGATCCTTTCTCCATCCTCCTCCATTCTGCAGTACATAGCTTCCTCACACTGACTTACAGAATTGGAGAGGAAGAATCAATCGTGTCTTCATTCCCAACCCTTCAGTAAACCGCCATAGACATTTGTGGACACTAAAATCATTGCAGACGAGGCTTTTCGGTAAAATCCAAGATTCAGTCTTTGTTCTTCCAGACGAATTGGAGACTCTTTACATCCGAAGATTACATTGGTTGTTTAGTATATGTTTTTAACTAATTTGACATTCGGACCTTTTACATCCGAGTATTTTACAAATGCGCCAGATAATGTACTTCTGGTGGTATTTGTTTTATTGTTTTTTTTTTTTAATACTAGCTAGGGTCTGAGAACTGCTCACTTATATGATTTTTGTGTATTACTTTTTTGAAACTGCATTTGGGTACCTCGTTTTACCGTGACAACGCTTTTTAGTTCTTTTAAGTATTCTGATTATTGTATTATGTTTCTGTTTTATTTTTTTATTTTATTGGGTTATTTTACGACGCTGCATCAACATCTAGGTTATTTAGCGTCTGAATGATATGAAGGTGATAATGCAGGGTGCTATGAGTCCGGGGTCCAGCACCGAAAGTTACCCAGCATTTGCTCATATTGGGTTGAGGGAAAACCCCGGAAAAAACCTCAACCAGCTAACTTGCCCCGACTGGGATTCGAACCCGGGCCACCTGGTTTCGCAGCCAGACTTTAGATGAAGGTGCAATAGCTATAGTAGCTGACGCGCCCTTTTTAAACCCCACTAACTAATTAAAAGGAGATCGATGACGTAATATGTGACATTACGAACGATGATAATACTTTAAAATATGAACGAATTTAGGGGCTCACGCCTCCCAAAACCCCCACTACCTCCACTTATCTTTCTTCCACCCTACACCACTTCACTACACACTCTTCCTCACATATTCTTCTCTTTTTCACCCTGTACCCAATTTATTGTATAAACTACTGGATCCTGATTTGGAAGACATGATTTACCTTTGAATACTCCATGATTCGAATCTAGAACCTTTCATTCAGTGAACCACCATCATAACCATTAAGCTACTAATTCGTTGAAGAACAAACCCTTAAAACTTATACTTAGACACAATTAACGTCAAATACTTGCAAAGGCATTAAATATAAAATTTCATTATTATATAACACAATTGAATTCATTAGTTTCCTATTAACCTATTTCCATTTAACCTCCAAGATAAATGATAAATTAATTAACTTGTATTATACAAGGTAGTAAACTAATATGAGAAGTATCCAAAAGATGTGTATTTGAGTTTCTATACTGCCATTCCGAGAGGACACACGGAAGAACACAAGCTCATCAAATGTTTATCGATTTTATAAACAACATTAAAGAAGCATACCAGGGTTATGGACAAACACAATCAACACTCAGAACCTACACCAACACGGAACAACAACTGTGAGGTAACTTAAATTACCAAAATTTTATAAAAATAATTTTTCCTACTCGCATAGTAATGTGTGACGTGACGTCGTATAAGCCTCTTACGTCATCCAAATTATTGATCGGACAACAGCGACTCTTCATTGGATCTTTCCGACTTTTCATACAAAATATTTCACTACTGACACTGGAGTGGTACACGTGAAATCCATGACATCAGGATTATTAATATAGTGGACGCACTATAAAAACGGACAGTGGGTTTTCGTGAGAGACTTACGTTATATGACATAATTATTATGTTGTATATTTTGCAGGAAGGAAATGTATTAGATCTACACGTGATTGAAATAAAGACGGAATGTATGGATCACAGCTATGATCTGAAATCAGAGATGACATTTGTGGAATCGCCTGTGCCAATTGACTCTCCCATCATTAAAATCGAGGCGGAGGTGAGTGCAATTTATAAAGTTTGTAGGTCGGTATTTATCTCTCTATTAATTACTTGCTGATGTGGCCATTAGATTCACCAGGAGATACGATTTTTGCTCTCATGCTGTTCAATTCCTTGTCCTGTAGTCCTTCGTGAATTTTTTCCACTCGATTTTTCTGCTCCTGATTGATGGTGAAGTTTACTAAATCATATCAGTTTTGAATTTTTTAATCAATATTGATAATTCTTACAATATCCACTTCTAATTTAATTGACAGACCAGTTTAGAGTTACTCTGGTGATTGGTGTATAAACTTGTATTTTGTGCCTGGTGTAGGGAATACATTTAATTTGGGTTCCTTGTAATTTTTCTTCTTAAATATTTTGATAGCTGAAACCCACATGATTGCTGTCTATCTTGGGACGTCAGTTGGTGACAAATACGCATGAACGTCACAATTCACGATGACTACTTCAGAGTAATGGTAGGGTGTACTTTGTAGTCTTGTGAATTTGTTTTATGATAGGTTTGGCACGTATTTAACTGTGAATACAGTTCCAAAATCACAGCCCCAAGATATCGACATCTCTGCCCGATATGCGACTCACAGTGGTGTCCATTGATGTACCTATATTTGACAACTTCAGAATCCAGACAGTTACAAGTTAGAAGTTATGTTGAAGGTCAATATAACTGAAATGTAATTAGTACTAGTCCAACTCAAAAGCTTAACGTCGGCAACCCTTTGTTAGTGAGGTTATTGAATCATTCGAAAGTATTCTTGAATGAATATACATGCCCATACATCACGATGACAGTTCAGAGCGTATTTTTTTCTTCAGTATAAATGCCGTGCTAATCACTATTGTTCATATAAGCGATGGCACTAGGATATGAATTCAATTTGCATACGAATGTTAAAATAAACATTTTTCTGCTTGTGACAAACATGGGTATTCCCCGTGGTTAGTTCAGAGATACGTTGATTACAGTGATATTCAGTTCTAGATGACTTGGAAATCTGTAGACAGGAAACAGAGCCAAAACTTGGAAAATTATTTGAACACAAAAATCACATTGTGAGAAAAACGCAATTATCTATCACAGAGGTTTTTTCCGAGCTTACACAGTTCGGATAGCAAAACCCCACATCTACTTCAGAGTTTCTTTGCCATTCCCCTGCACTCTGCATTAGCAACGTCACTCTGTTATGTAGGGAACACCATTTAATCATTTCATCGAGTTCAAACTCTCGCAGTAAACCACAGACAGGATTGGGATCAGTAACATGGCCGTAAGTGAAGTAAAATAAACATAATAATAATAGTAGGAAATTCTCCTTGAATATTCACAATTGAGGTAATTTCTTCCGTTGTTGTTTACACTGTGCAAATTACTATTCCTCCATTTTCAAATTGTTTTAGACTTTTACTGACCTTCGTTCATTTAGTTTAGTCGTATGGTTGTTATAAATCCAGAGATATATGAAATAGTTTCAAACTACCTTACCAAAAATTTCCATCACAATTTTACCGTAACACTTTGATCACTTGTCAACTTGGTCTTCCTGATTCCTACTCACCTATCACCATCTCAGAATCTGATTCAAGTTTCTTTCTTATTTACTCTTCCAATTGGCTTATAGATTACGTAATTGTTATTTAAAACGGCATATTGTTCACAAAATGCCATAATATTTTGTTTTTGTGTGTATTAAATTCATCTTCATTCTACACCAATAATGCTTGAATTGTTTACTGGATTAAGTAGGCCTATAATTTAAAATCTGGTGTGCTGCATTTAAGCTACCATCCATTGAGACTTTAACTATTATTTTTGTATATCTTCTCTTCACATACTCTTGCAGGATAAGGTATGTGAGATAAATAAAGTGGAGGAAGAGGAGGTCAAAATAGAAGTAACTGCAGAAGAGAATGACGCCTTAACTGAGGGGTGAGTGAAGTGTGTGGGCCATTACTTTGTTGTTGATTTCACTGCTTTATTGAAATAATAATGACGAAGGAAAGAAATTACTATATTAATTAGTTTCAACATGATTGTTGTTCAGAAGAAGGACTGAGAATTCTGAATTGCCATGTCCACCTATATATCTGTCTGTATGTCTCTCTATTTTCTATATAATTTTATGTCTGTCTCTTTCTGTCTGTCCGTCTATTCGTCTGTTTGTATGTGTGTGATTGTATAGGTATCCATCCTTCCCCCTATCCATCCATACATATTGTACACACACCCATTCATCTAAATATAAATGATATGATAGGAGATATGATATATGATATGATATGATATGATATGATATGATATGATATGATATGATATGATATGATATGATATGATATGATATGATATGATATGATGTCCACACCTGTGGAGTAACCAGGTGGCCCGGGTTTAGAAGTAACGGGTTCGAATCCCGGTCGGGGCAAGTTATCTGGTTGAGGTTTTTTCCGGGGTTTTCCCACAACCCAATACGAGCAAATGCTGGGTAACTTTCGGTGCTGGACCCCGGACCCATTTCACCGGCATTATCACCTTCATATCATTCAGACGCTAATTAACCTAGGTGTTGATACAGCGTCGTAAAATAACCCAATAAAAAAAATGATATGATATGATATGATATATATGATATATGATATGATATGATATATGATATGGTATGATATGATATGATATGATATGTGATATGATATGATATGATATGATATGATATGATATGATATGATATGATATGATATGATATGATATGATATGATATGATATGATATGATATGATATGATATGATGTCATGCGATGCGATGCGATGTGAGACAGGATCGTCACGCATTGCCTGGATTTACAGTATAGCTCATTGTCTAGGAATCACTAACCCTACCTTTGTGAGTAAGAAACTTGGAATATTGTTATCGAGACATTCTTTCAAATTTATACAAGAAGGTTTTACTTCAAATAAGAATTTGTCAAGATACAGGGTTCACTATAACCGAAGTAAAGACTCACTACAAACGGAAAAATTAATGTGCAGTACTTTTTAATATATGAGGGTCGGGACCAAAGATTTAGGTTCACTATAGCCGAATGTTCACTATATCTGAGTTGACTATATAATGATTCATTTGATGGTGCAGGTGGAACTTGTGAGCTATTCCTCATTTGTTGTGATCCTGGACATTGAAGAAGAAACTGTCATGGAGAAATTCACACAAAGACAGCCGCGAAGAATCTATTAATTAAAAAAATTCGTTTTCTGAAATAGTAGTTCTGTCTGGATGCTATGCTGGTATTCAAGATATATCCTGACCCATAGCTGAAGCAAAAAGCTACTCTATAAAATTACTCATATATATATACACACACACACGCACACACACACACACACACACAGTTTAATGATAATAAATAAGTTGCCCCTCCAAACATTCCCTCACACTACTGAATTTTTGGTACTGAAAGTGCAGAAATGCTTGCCACGCAAGAATCTCTTATTAGTCAACCAGGAAATGCGGTCCAATGTAACTTTTACCTCAATGAAAGGAGTGCTAATGGTTATATGAGCATTTTGCTAAGTATCAAAATCAAATGACAATGGCACTAATATGGAAGTAGTTGCAGCTTTGTCCCTGATTCTAACTGACTTTTTGTTATTACATGTGAGAAGAAATTTATTCGCACAAAGCATGTTACTCTGTGAAGAAAATATTTGTCAGACCAGTTGCTAACTTGTGACGGAATAATTATTCTCATGTCTTTATAAATTCACTGGGCTTTTAATCATAATCATGTTCATTAGTTCCATTTAAAATTTCTTAATCTTTTCTTGAATCCAGACAAGTTGTAAATATATATGTACATACTTTGCAGTACAAACGACAGTTGAATTTTATATGGCTGGGAAATATTAAAACAGGTACAGACATTCTTTAAAAAAATACTATAAATAGTGCTGCATTAAGATAAAACGTGTTATCATTTCACCTCGCCATGTCTATCTTAATAAAATTTTGGACAGACCTATTGTAGGGGAGACTGTTGTACCTTTAGCATAGTGTACCTTTGAACATTTTTTGTTTTTTAATTTTTGCTGTTACCTAGAGGACTCAAAATGAAGTAGATTGTAGAAAAAGCTGCTAAGTAGCTCTGGTTGTAGTTTCAGTTTGATTTATTGCAAAGTGTGAGTTCTGTAGACAAAAGAAGTTTTTTTAGTACCAAAAGTAAACATTTCGTTCATTGATATATGTTTTCTAACACAACCAGATTGCATTTGTTAATATCTTTCAAGTATGGTGTGTTCTCTATCATCTGGTGAGTAATAACATATTTTAATTTCCATCATTTATTTGACTCTCTTAGTTTTCGGAGCCATATTCGTTTAAACGTGCACCCTCTTGTACCTTTGAACACAAAACATCTTGTACCGTGGAACATGTTCCAAAGTACACGATACTATCGGTTTTCGTTTTTCTTTTATTTTAAGATCATGTCACGAAGTAAGTCTGGAATTAAAGAGGTCCCCAATTGATCCGGATGCCTTGAAGAAAGCTGTTGAAGCAGTTATTGCTTCTCCAGGAAATAAAATCTAAATCGGAGAAGCCTCCTCTGGTTTATGATGGCAAATACATTTTAAATATGATTGCCAGTTTTTACAGCTATATTCCCACCTATATTCCAGGTGTCCCAACTTACAAGAGGATATGTTCCAAGGTACATGAACCTGTTGTACCTTTGAACACATTACATATCCCTTCATTTTATTTTTTCCATCCTTAATAGATCTGTAAAACAGGAAAATACATACAGGAAGTTGTAAAGAAATCTTCAATAATTATTTCAAGCATTTTTTCATTTAAAAAATTTCATTTCCCAAAATTAAAAAAAAATAAAATGTAAAAAGTGTTTGAAGGTACAACAGTGTCCCCTACATTAGAAATTGACTCAGGCTAAATCATTTGCGAAAATGATCCCTACAGATGGAGAATATTAAATACCAAAGTTATTTGTCTTCAACCATTCCAAAGAAGTAATTATATTTGATTGAAAATAATGATTTCCAATATAGCGATATGTATAAGCTTCAATTTGATACCTAAATTAAGTCTTTTGCCCAATTCGATCTCTACTTTTTGTCTCTCGGAAGGATAATGAATGTTGGATAATGCGAAATAGGAGAAAACAGACAATGGAGATGGCGTAGAAAGGTCCACCAATTTCGAGTAATGGTTAGCACGTCTGGCCATGAAATGAGTAGGACCGGGTTGGAATACTGGTTGGAGTTCTTTTCTGGGGTTTTCCTTCAACCAATTTTAGCAGAATTGCTGGGTAGCTTTCAGCGTTGGACCTCAGACTCATTTTCTCACCATTATTTCACATATCACCATCCATACAATAGCCCAGGTTAAGTTCACGGCGCACTCTTCTGCTACCCATTCATTCACAGAATAGGAGTGGTAGGCACGATAAGCCTGAGGCTGCAGTGCAGGCTTTCTGGTTCCTCCTCCATACAAGGAAAAAAAGGTATAGTGGGAATATATTATAAATGGCCAAAGAATTATGAAAATAGTGATACTGTGGATACAAGTGATATGTTTTTTTAACTAGACGAATTGAACTTCTAGATGAGGAAAAAATATTATTTACCAAAATTCTGAACAAATCTGACACCTCTAGAGTCAATGAATACCTAAACACGAGTGAAATTTTATACATTTAAACATTTTTCGACATTTCTTACTAATTAGTAACAGAAAAAGATTTACATCTGAAAATTTGGAGAAATATATTGTAATCCATTGTAATACCAATAAGCAATGAAGTTTTAATGTTAATGCAAATCCTCCAATATATGGACGAAACTTATTGAGTTATTACTTTATTGTTGTAAAATAAAATGTTTTTGACTGAATGTTTTCTAGTTTAATGCTTAATATCTTAATTTTTTGAGCATATTTGCATGCATATTTTCACGATTTTTAGTGCCTATAAATCCGCAGCCTACTAATTACTGAGTTTAATATACAGGGACATCATTTTATTTTTAATTTAAGTTTTATTGAACCTGAGTTTTTTAATGTACTTCACTCCCACCCCCTCTACTGGTAAACTTCCAACCGTTCTCCACACAGAACCAAGGCCACGCATAGCGTCAATGTCGCCTTACGGTCATAGTGAACAGTACTGACAAGGGGAGGGTCTCAGCTCGAACAAGAATTTCGTATCCAAAATTTGTATACAGGCCCACCCTTACAGCTCTGCAAAGCTCCCAAAAGCATTCGTTTGTGTAATGTGTGGTTTGTCTGTTAGAGCACTGTACAAGTTGAGGGATGGGGAGAGCACTGCACAAGTTAAAAGTATGGGACACCTTACCCGTAAGCCTAGCCTAGCCTAGAAGCTAGTGTGAGTGGTAAAATGTCTAAAGCCCATTAAGGAATATTTTTCTCGAACGTTCTGTCTGAAAATATTGCACCTAATCAAAAGTGTACACTGTTGTGTGATTTATTGAATCCGCACAAGGACACAACCTTAATAAATGACTCATGTCAAGGCTAGGACATAGAATGTATGATCATTCCACCTAAAAAAAAAACTAAATATATCCAGCCTCTGGATATCTATTTCCTTAGACAATACAAAATATATGTTCGGAGGTTAACAGATTATGTAGGGACTCTTGCTGGGATTCCAGAACTTAAATTGGGAAATCGAGTGTTTATAATGAAAATGCACTCTGTTACTCATAACCAGTTGTCTGCTGGAGTATACCGCCCTATGCTTCACTATTCCTGGCAGTCAGCTGGTTACGTGAATCCTGAACAAGTCTCGGACTTGAAAAATGTAATTCAGGTAGCATTTGATTTTTGAGCACTGGAGTGTGGTTCAGAAGATTGTTCAGGTGTTGCTTTCGCGTGTTGTGCTTATTGCTCTGCTCCATTCTGTTTCATGCATTTTATTGAGAATCCTCATGTACATTTTTAAAGAAATGTATTGACCAATACGAACCAAACAGAGAGTTACACAAATGAATGCTTTTACGGTCTTCATCACCATTGTAAGGCAAGCCTCTGTACAAATTTTTAACCAAAAATTCCTGTTCGAGCCGAAACCCTTCCCTTGTGAGTTAGTGAGTATAGTACATTCCAGAAATATTTTCGAGTTTTTCAGTGACGAAAGAGCTTTTAATATTGAATCATATTTTCGCACAGATACTGTCGTCCGTTTGCCTACGTCGCATCCTGGTTTCCTCCACCCGTTTCTGCTCGCCCCTCTATAAAGTCTAGTAGCTAGGCTGTCTTAGCTCTTTTCTGAAAACATTAATTTCTGTTAAGAATTGCACGTCTATGTAATATTATACAACTGTTTAAAATAACGTAATTAAAAGGGCCTCGTTAAGTAATTAACTGTCACGTGATTTCCCCATTTTCTACGACTCTGCAACAAATCCACTTGGACGGACAGTAGTAAGCATGTCTGAGTAATTTTATCTTTTCGGATCGGGCAGAAGTGAAGATTCAATTTACAGTACGTAAGGTACTCCTTTATAGAGCAGATACAGAATTATTTCAACACAAGTTGTTAGTACGAAGGACGAAACTGGTAATTGGAATTAGGTACAATAGTCTATAATGCGATAATATGCACAAAAGAACTGAATCATATATCAAAATGAACGGCCACCATTTTCAGAAATGTGTTTAAATTTCCATATTATGATTATTTTTCAATTTAACTTCATTCTCTATATTGTACGCTAATGTGCTGTAGACAGTAAAATATACATTGCATAATGAATACGTCCGAATGGATAGCTCAGTTCGAGAGTAAAAACACTTATTGTTAATACTGTACTGTATTTTGATTAAAGTAAAACCTAATGAAAATTATCAATTTCAAAAACGCAATATTTCCTAGTTTACGTAAATGGATGAACTACTTTTCTTCCCTCCTATACCTAGTAAAGTGATTTGTTTGTATTTTACGCCAGTATCTTCGAACTCCAGTCGTGGAAAGGGGTAGAAAACGGTGTTTCCGGTTCTCAAAGGTATAGGCAGGTTAATATTAAAAATGTTAGTAAAAATAAAATGATGTCTCTGTATTTGTGTTGCATGTAGTTTTATTGTTGGTCATATATTCTGCTTTAGCCTTTATGCTCGAACTAAGAGCTCATTTCCTTCACAGCTCAGGAGTTCCACCTTTCTACGACACTATCACAGAAGATGCGTGCCTGGAGGAATGTGAAAAGACATTCAAATGTGATGATTGTGGAAAGTCGTTTTTCGATTCGACAAGTCTCAACACCCATGCTGTTCTAAACAAGCACAAGAGACCATTGATTAGCGATGTCTGTGGAAAGAATTTTTTGCACTTGAATCGTCTCAAAAGACACGCACGAATACATACAGGCGAGAAATCATTTGGTTCTGATTTATGTGGAAAGAAATGTTCGCTCTCTGCTAAACTAAAAAAACAAACTGCCGTACAGACAGACCAGAAGGCATTCAGTTGTGTTACATGTGGAAAGAAATTTTCGCAATCTGTTAATCTAAAAATTCATGAACGCAAACATACGGGTGAGAAACCATACAGTTGTGATATATGTGGAAAAAAATTTTCTTGCGGCCATAATCTAAAAAAGCACACACGCATACATACAGGGGAGAAACCATTCAGTTGTGATATATGTGGAAAGAAATTTTCGGAATCTGGTAATCTAAATAAGCATACTGTCTTATCACATACAGAGGAGAAGGCTTTCAGTTGTGATGTATGTGGTAAGAAATATTGGGAATATCGCAGCCTAAAAAGGCATGCACGGGTACACACAGGGGAGAAGGCGTTCATTTGTGACATTTGTGGGAAGAAATTTTCAGAATCAGGTAGTCTAAATAGACATGCTGTCATACACACAGGGGAGAAGGCATTCTGTTGTGACATATGTGGAAAGAAATTTTCGGAATCTGGTAATCTAAAAAAGCATTCACTCGTACACTCAGGGGAGAAGGCATTCAGTTGTGATGTTTGTGGAAAGAAGTTTTTGGAATCTGGTGGTCTGAAAAAGCATGCATTTATACACACTGGGGAGAAGGCATTCAGTTGTGATATATGTGGAAATAAATTTTCTCAAGCCAGTTCTCTAAGAAGGCACAAAATCGTACACACAGGGGAGAAGGCATTCAGTTGTAATATATGTGGAAAGAAATTTACACTCTCTGGGACTCTGAAAAGGCATGCACTTGTACACACACGGGGAGAAGGCATTCAGTTGTGATATAAATGAAATCTTTTCGGAATCTGGTGATCTAATAGAGGATGCACTCGTACACAAATGTGAAAGGTTTTGTTGTGACGATTGTGAAGTGCGTTTCTCGTTCTCGGAAGATTTGAAACAGGCTGTAACCACATACGCGGCTGAGAATCGATGTGACTGGGATGTCTGCTGAATGTTTCTTCTTTTCGTGGGAATTTAAAGACTTGTAGTGGCAGGTGCTTATGCAACTAGACATTTAAGTGTGGTTTCCAATCTTCGCGAAAGATATCCCCTCTTAAAGGTGGCACACAATAATGCTTTTCGTTCATTTTACTTTTGAATTCTGAAGTTTTAATCCAATATGGAACCCGATTGAAACCACAGACATTCAGTTCACTAATTTTTCTTAAGGTCACTTATGAAGAATAATCATTGCTAACGAAAAGGAATCATCGCTACGTCAATGTCTTTTGTAATAATCAAACAGAAGGGGAAGGAAATAAATGGAAGAATTCTGAAAACAGTGGTAGTTGAAGGGAACAGTGTTAGTCACATTAAAATGCCGACTTGACAATATGTGTCAGTGGCACAGCAATTGTTTGTATGTCTGGATAGTGTAATATGTTACTAGTGAGCGATGAATGCAATTGAGGTGAACTGAAAAATGCCACTCTGCTTTTGGAAATGAATGTGAAATGTGTAAAGGAAATATTGTGCACCTTCCCGTATAATAATTGTCAAAAAGGTAATGGAAGAAGAATGTGATAACAGCATTAGTGAAATTACTGGATAATTACTAGAAAGATCAAATGTTGTGAAACACCAAGTATCAGATGAGCTGTATAAATAGTGTCGGAAAAGTATGGTAGAAGGCTATAAACATTGAAAACAGAGATATCAATTTTAAGGTAGACAGGAAAACGGAAGTGAATATATTTCGGTTTAGAACATTTACTATCGGTAGGTTTAAGTACGAGACAATAATTTGAAGAAAAACCGATATTGCCTCACGCATTATTGTTCAGATTTCTAGCCCAAATCATTTGTTTTGTAAGCTGAAACTTTGTAGTAAATAGTGTGAGAAAATGGTAAGAATTTGTATTTGTAAGGACTAAAAAACAGGCCTTTGTAGGTTTGTTTCGTGAAGTGTAGATGGATTTTGTTTTCAATTTGAAAAATCTCTTCCAGATGAAAAGTAAAATGTTATTATAACAAAGACATATCTTTAGGATTAGGTAACTACAAACACAGGTAAATTTCAGTTAGAAAGAAAGTGCCATACACTACCAGTGGTAGGCAACGTAGAAGAGTTGCTTTGCTAGTTAGGATCACACTCAGACAAAAGATATGTGATGTAGAAGATTAAAAATAGTAGAAAATGTTTACGTGGTGTAGAAGTAACGAGATAAATCGATGCCATGCTGACGTCTATATCATAGGTTTACTCATATATCGTGAACTGATAAACCAATATTACTAACAATTGTTAATGTGGTGTTTGTTTCTTGTTCTACTGTTAAGTCACTGATGTTTACATATCCTACAATATCTTACTTTACTGTGTTACCTGGCATTTCTACATTACTAACGCACAATTTCAATTGCTCACATGTAGACCTGCTTTCATCAATTGTCTCATCCACTGTTATTACAAATACCATTTTCTACACGATCTTGGACTTTTTGAAGTATTAAGTCTCCACAATATTCAATTAACTCTTTTTGGGTGGTTTTGCTGTGGGAGATCCATTTTTGGGAGCTGTTTCTAAATGTTCACTTCAGTGCTTCCAACAACTAGAAAAGACATGAAACAAAGAATCAGAGAAGACTGTGGGTCTCTTAGCTGTGCTGAAGTACAATCACGGATGTTAGGAGGTGACCAGAACATTGTTTAGCTCAGGATGGCGTACATTTTGAACACTTACTATGAAGAGTGTATGTACATAAACAACAAAGCATTTCTCAGAATATACCATTTTTGTTGCTTTGTGAGTAAACAATAAAAGTTAGACTATGAAGTTTCAGTAAAAGTTGTTTCTTTTTAAAAGTAGTTTCCAATTGTACCTTCAGTGACCCATGTTTTCATTTGAAATTTCGAAGTTTACCACAGGTTACTTCCGGTTTGTTACGGGAAATGGTACTATCACCAATCGATTCTTTACGTGTGTCATGGCGGCTCGCAGCTAAACACAGAAAAATCGCGCTCCTGATTATCAGTTCCTTAGCAGGTGCATACCAAGCCCCAACAGTCTCGGCTGCGCGAAACGAGGAAACCGGGGCAAATTGAACGCTGCGCTTGCCGCCATATTGTTGGAGAGCAGACGCATAATAGCAATACGTAAATCACGCAAATTAACGCTGTGATGATCTAAAATTGCCAGATTATGGCCATTTTCGACATTTAACGTAAAATTAGGACGAAATAAACGTATTCAAAGTTTCATTGATATGCGTTAGAACATTAAAGAAAAGAAAATACGTACGCAGCAATTTATAGAAAACATACTCATACATCCATAAATAGGCCTACACAATACATTATAGCTTGTATAATTTTACGATAATCAGCAAATTGTTAGGTTTCAGAGAATCAAAAATTATATTAACATACATTACTCTTAGATCACAAGACATAAATATATGCACCTTGATTACACAAGTTCTTATTATAATCAAATTCTTAAGTGAAATAAATATGTGATAATCAGTATAGACTTGTTAAGTTTTAAAGAATCGAAAATTATATTACCGATACTTCTAGACCACAGGACATAGGTAATCTGACAAAATATAATGTGCGAAGTTAGCCAAATTACATTGAATTCATTCTTCAATTGATCTGTATAGCGCTAAATGCGCTGATCGATCAATAAATCATTTTAAAAAATCTTCAATTAATAAAGGGAATGCTATCAATTATAAAAAGTATCGGTACCTAATACATTGCAAACAATAGGTAATTTGAAGACCTAAAAACTAAACAATCACTTTATGCAAGTTAAAAAAAAAAACATTTTTATGTGTGATTTTTTACATATTGTATTTTATTTTAAATAAATAAAATAGATATATTATCATTGTTTGCGGAGTGATGGTACATAATTTTTATGCACATATGTAATATCAATAAGATGCCATTCCTTGCTTTTGTTAATAAAATATATGTCCGGCAAAATGTAAAAGAGTTATTTATAGGTGAACTCTGAATCATAAGTTCACAAAGAAGGCTTAGCTATTATAGCTATTTACTTATTTATTTATTTATTATCTGTATATTTATTTATCCATATATGGATCTTGAATGAAAGTTTATAATCTTGCAGAAAAATTCATTTACATAATGAAAACAAAAATTTATCTTTCCACTAATGTTTTAACATATGATGTGTAAGTCTAAATAATTCACTCAGTGTGATTTCTCTACAGTCTGATAAGTATTCTTTATTGTCGTAAACTACTGATTGATTTTAATTATATTAATATTGTAACAACAGAGATAATATTATATCGTACCTTTGCAAATGGCTTGGAAAATTAAACAGGGATGGTATTATCGTCACGCTCTCATGGTTAACATTCGGCAGGTCTTTGAGCGGCCTCATGCACTAACATTCGGCAGGTCTTTCAAATTTAATTGTATTATTGTTTTCAATTTCTTCCATTATTAAATGACACTTACTTGTCTAATCCACGTGGACTAAAACCGAGGTTGCAATGTCTTGTGCTGAGGACGAACATTAAGGTATGTGATTAAAAATTATTATTAAAGAGTTATTATTAAGAGTTAAGAAAGCCAACATAACAAACTAGTGCTTATTCTTATCGTGGAAGTAGATGTGACAACGTGACGCTTAGAGTGAAACCTACAGAGCAACAATCGGGCGGGAAAATTGTTTTAAAAGCACACCGCACGTTATTGTATGATGCCGACATGTTAAGCATGAGTCCGCGGCGATAATATATCTTTCAAAATTCTATTGCCATTACTTTCACACTGTTCACTAAAAACACCCGAGACAAAACAAAGGACAAGTATGACAATCGTGTTTACCGCTCTATTTCTACCAGTAGCATGGCGGCGTAAACATGCGCAGACTGGTTTCAATTTTGGACAGCACACCAGCGCTCTGTGTGAGTCTAGTATACTATTATAACGTGCATAGTGAGACTAGCGACTATCAATTGTTATAGAAAATAAGTCTAAAGGTACGGTTTGTTTACGGCGATCATCGCCGGGCGCACATCGCCAGCGATTGTCGCCGGAGTTGCTAGCAGTTAAAATGAATGCGCACGGTTTCTTTACAGTGATGATCTCCAGCGCAGTTCGTTGGACGCAGATCGCTGGAGGTTGCTTTTGAAGCAAATTCAGGACGCACATCGCCGCATTCGTTTCAATAATCGATATTTAGAGAAGGTCATGTTGTAATATCGAATATCTAATCTGTACGCGTTACTCACGATAAAACAATATGGCTTCAAAACGTATATTTAGGAACTTCTCAACAATAAATGATGATATTTTAATTAATTTTGTTTCCAATCATTCTGTCCTGTATGATATGGGTTCGAAAGAATATAGAGATGCCCATAAAAAAGAAATGTTGTGGAAGGAAGTTGGTGAAATTATAGGGAAGAGTGGTAAAGTATCTTATTTTCAAGATAGGCTAATATGCAAATACATAAGAAAAACAATATTACAAATGAACTTTTTAATAACAGTGTTTATAAAAATGCTGAATGGGTGTTTTTAAAGCAGGGACATATAAATAGGGTGTCAAGAGAATCTTTTCCTTGAAATTTCAATCTTTAATGACGATTACAGTAATATATGGCTAATTAATTAACCTACTTGAGACTATTTTAAAATTCAAATGAAGTTGTCTTATCACTAGATTTAAGTCGAATAGCTTGGCCATAGCTTTAATATTTAAACCACTAAAATTTATAATGAACAATGTAATTTATGGTTTGCTCGCTCGGAAAATAAAGATATTTTTCTAGAAAAGCTACAACAAAGAAGACATAATATTCTTTCCCTTCACTAACTTCTGTGAGATATGGCTACATATATTGATACATACGTGGTTTTAGTTTGTAGCCACAAATATTTTCAATACGGAACCGTATAAAAGTCATTTAATATCTACCTATACATTCTAATGCAATGTTGTAGCTCCACCCCACTTGTTAATAATTACCAACATAACATGCGAGAGACACAGGACGTAACTGTACTAGGGAAGTGGTCAGTTTCCTTAGCATTGCTCCTGGACCTCTCGAGTATTATATTTGTAACAAGTAGACGGAGGGAGGCTACAGCAGTGCATTGGTCTAATTTACAGATAGGTATCAAACGATTTTTGTGTTGAATGTATGTGGCTGCAAACTAAAACCACGTGTTTATAAATATATACATCTCAAAGAAGCCAGTTAAGAAAGAGAAAAGTATGCCTTCTTTTATGTAGCTTTCTTAAAGAATTACCTTCTTTCCCATACGATCCTACATCAATAGCAATAAACCTATATTTAAAATCAACCAATGCAAGCAGTACTAGCGAGTGAAAGTTTTTATAATTGAAGTACAAAGATCCACTATTATTGGGACACACAATACGACAGTGTTTACCGACCAATGCTCCACAACAGTTAGGAAAGTTCCACATTTCATAAAAGTCACTGGCAATAGTTTTCATTTTATCTTTAATTGGGTTGGCAGATAAATTGGTGTTAATTTCTCTCGAATTATTCTGCTGATGTAGGAATGTGAAATTCTGAAAGTGAAGGCCAAAGATCGAAATGATTCCCCAGTAGCCATATACCCGAAACAGAAAGTAGGCCTAATTGTATTTTTTTATTTCAGTAAATGAATGCAAAACTAGGTGGAAAAGTCTCAGTGATACTTTTAATAGGAAAAAAAAAAAATCTGAAGCAGGGCACAGGTTCGTCAGCTGGTCCCAGTAGCCAATGGGAACACTACGAAAGTATGGCATTTTTGGATACAGTTGAAAATGAAAGATGCACTATAACCAATGTTTCTGTGCCATTGGCTATAGACGAAGAGAGTATTGATTTAAGTCAACCTCAAGAAACTGATGTAGGCCTACTGCTAATAGACGAAGATTATGTTTTCTCGGCCGAACAAAACGATCAATATAAAGTTCGTCAACAAACATCGTTTCCTGAAAGGACTAAGAAGAGAAAACGAAACAGCGATGAAAGATTTTGGGAGTCAATGGAGAAACGAGATCGCGAACGGACTCTCTTGTTAGAAAACTTATGGTCCCAGAAAAAGATAATGCAGTACGAAGTTTCTTTGAATCTATGTCATAAACAGTTACAAGTTTCCCCCCTGAACTTATTGCAGAAGCGAAGGCTCAAATATGTAAAATTGTAACAGATTTAGAAATTCGAATTGTAAGAATGAAGCAAGCTTCTCAACATTTTTTAAAATTTGCGAAAATGACTTTCAAATTGAAATTGTTACTTTTGTATTAAATTATGTATGGACTAAAATTATTGCAGAATTTCATATTTCTAAAAATGATATAATTTAATAAACATGAATAGTTGTTCGAACATTATAATTGCATTATTATTTAAGGTACCTTAAAGTAATAGACAATTTCTCTGCTGGACTTGCTACTTTTTCAACAAATGAGGTAGGATTTCTCTTCACATCACTTTCAATTAAAGACAAAATAAAATTAAACTGTTCTAAGGTAAGTCTAAAATATTCTTTGAATTTAATTTGATCAGTGAGTAGATGTCTACAAATTAGAGCACTGAAACATCCTTCTGTAACTTATGTCTGGTTTTAAACATATACAGTAATTGGTTTGGAGCCTCTGTCTATTGGTGTACATATATTTAATTCGATCATCATCATCTTCTTCTTCCTCCTCAAGAAGTAATATCACAGTCTACTATATACAGTCGCGAAGCTTGAGGTGATTTTTTGCAAATTTCGTGATAAAGCGCTCCAAGCGGTTAGCAACTAGAAACAATAGACTGTCCACGGTCGACTTTGGACTGTGTCGTATTTCCATCGAGTGTTAGCTCGTTGCGTATTTCACATTGATGCTTGTGAAATGTTCGTTATTGGTTGTAATGAAAATGTTAATGGCTAAAATAAAATAATTGGAATAATCATATTTTACTAGAGACGTAGAAAAATTAAGTTTGTTTTCATGAAATTTATTTATCACGTTTTATTTTCAATTCTGGTGGGATTATTATTGCTTAGGCCTACATTTTTTTTCAAAGGATATGTTTTTAATTATAGCTGTTAATTTTGTTGTTATTTTTATTTGTTACTTTACTAGAGACGTAGAAAAAGTCTGTTACAATAAAATTTATTGATCACGTTTCATTTCCAATTCTGGTGTGACTATTATTGCTTAACCTCACCCTACTTTGTTAACTACGTAAGCATACACCATAGACATGAAAGTATCTTTATATATCTATGGCCTACACTACAAGTACCGGTACACTTAAGTTACTCCATTAATTCATATTTCCATTATTATTGTTGTAAAGGGAGATGCAAATTAATATTTATTAGTTTCATAGTTAATTATCGCTATAATCTTGAATGAGTGAAGCGATTAAAGTAAATTTCAGTTCGTTTTGCACAAACAAACAAAAATAATATTAACCTATTTCTTGCAGGAATCTTCGAGTTTATGGTGAAATAATAAATTAACTTCATGCATTTAATATTTCAATAATGGTTAAACTATAAAACGTCTTTGGAAGGAAGGTGTTAATTTTTGCAAAAGAACACGACAACGAAAGTGTAACATATTTTGTCGTCTGCTAGGAGAGAGATCTGTGATGATGAGGCGATAGTAGCGACCCTAGTGGTGGGCAACTACCCATGTTTGCATTTATACTACATATTGACCTTCGCGACTGTATATAGTAGACTGTGGTAATATAGTCATTAGTTTTTCTTTACTCAAAGCCATTTTAGAACTTGTAAATTCTCAAGTTCATTCTTAAACAGCTGGGACAATCGATATTAATCTGCGATGTCTTCGATCGACTGATTGTCGTTTCTTAGAAATCGATTAATCTCTACAGCATAGACGGCGATGTTCGCTGTTAAAGGAAACACCTCAGCTGACGTTGTGCGCTCGGCGATGACCGCTGGCGATGTGCGTCCGGCGATGATCGCCGTAAATAAACCGTACCTTAAGTGTTTGTGATTCATATTAAGTTTGTGTCTGACTATTTAACGAGAATGTCTCGAAGAAATGATAAATCGAACACCGAATCTACAGAAGAAGTTATTAAGAGGCTTGCCATGGAGGTTTGGAAAGATGAATCCATGCTTCGCATTCTTGCCAACCTTGTGGAAGACTCACTGGTGGCGGAACTGAAAAGCACAATAGAGTGGAATAGGGTGGAATACAGAGGTCATCGAGAAACTTCAAGTAGCTCTAGTTGGACGGGACGAGAGGTAAATGAACTAGAGCAGTATCAGCGACGCCTATGTCTTCGTATATTCGGCATGAAGGAAGAGGAAGAAGGTGAAAACGCCGACGACATTGCAGGCAACGTTGCTATTCAGATCGGAGTGAAGATCGACACGCAAGATATAGACAGAAGCAAAGATGTGTTTGCTTGGACAGGAGTCATCCTGTAGACCGACTGAACGCAGGTAAGCCAAGGCCTATAATAGTTAAGTACGTTAGTTATCGTAAAAGAAGTGAGGTGTTCTGTAACAAAAGACATCTGAAGGGGAGCAATATTACTATTCAAGAAGATCTGACTAGAATTAGGCATAAATTGTTCCAGGAATGCATCCAGAAATACTGGCTTACTATGGACTATCGATGGTGTGATGATGGTGAAGACAAGTGACATGTGCTGCGGACATTAATTGAGTTAATCAGTACATTGCGCGTAGTTATTGTAACAAAAATACTTACCAAAGTTACGCAAGACTTTAAATTTCAGTAAGTTTAGATTAGGTAGCTTTGTGTTTATAGTTTTATCTTACACTAGCCATACCCTTGCGCTCCGCTGCACCTGTTAGAAATAAATATATAGGAAAAAAGGTGACAAGCACTGGCAAAAGGGTGCCAATAACTGGCATATTTGATCCTAAATATTTAATAAGACATTGTTGCATTAATTGTGAAATAAAATACTATTTAATATTACCATTGCATTTGTCAATCTTTACTCTATTTATCAGAGTTTTTCTAGGTTCCAGTAAAGAGTATTTTCATAGAAATTTAAGATTTCCTCATCCAATGTCCTTAAGGTGCCAATAACTGGGTGGTTTACCCTTTTTTATATATATATACACACACACACACACACACACACACACACACACACACACACACACACATACATACACAGGGTGTTTTCGAGGTGGTGTTACAAACTTTCAGGGATGTTGGCGAAGGGCACATGTGTCAATTTGAGATAAAGAACCCTGGTCCGAAAATAATCGAGTCGAAAGTTACAAGCAAAAATAGTTGTGTGGAAATGAAATATTTTTATTCCTCTCTACACCTTATTTATGTGTATTTATCTGTACATCTTACACATACTCTATTCATCTGACGTTGTTTACGTTGTCTACTTACAGTATTCCATTCAGTGCGCTGTCTGAGGGATGGGGACAGGAAACTACACTAAAGCAATGCAGATAGCGTAATGTGTAACGGACATGGTCGGTCCTGATATACACGTCTGTAGACAGCAGTGTATGTGTACAAGTTGCAGTGTCCAGTCGATCAGTCCTAGTGAAATGAAGGAGTACACGAGAGCGGAATAAGCAGACCTGATTTTCGAATACGGATGAGCCAATGGGAACAATAGACAAGTTCACAGATTGTATCGGGGCAAGTACCCACGTAGGAGACATCCGGCCCATACCATTTTTCCACGACTGTTCCAAAAGTTAAGGGAAGGAGGGCACGTGGTGCCAAATTACAATTCCATTTCCACACAACCATTTTTACTTATAACTTTCGACTCAGTCATTTCCGGACCATGGTTCCTGATCTCAAATTCATACATGTGCCCTTCGCCATCATCCCTGAAAGTTTGTAACACCACCTCGGAAACATCCTGTGTATATGTCAACATACAGTATATCTCGAATTTGGCCACAAAGGGAAATACACTAGACGAGAGGGATTCGATCCGGTGGTGTGGATTCAACTTTGGCGTAGATCGTGGTTAGAGTGCTTGGTACGTAGAACCAAGGTACCTGGCATCGATCCCCAGTGCCAGCCCGAATTTTTCTCGTCTAATAACCATAAATACTAATTTGTAGTGCCCAGCCGTATGTTCTGCTTTATGGAACAAATATCTACCTTGCCATTATTTTATACGAACATAAAATATACGACTCCCCTTTCGTGTGATTCTCCTGTGTGTTAGCAGTCTTCTGTTTACAGATATATTTCATGACTTCGTGGTAAAGTAAAATTTCCATTTTGAATGATGATTCGACTGCTTGCCGTTAATGTAATGTTTACACTCTCGCATTATTTTTTTTATTGTGAATGAACCTAGCTCTTTCCAGAAATTTTTGTTAATAAGTTACTGATTTTAACATAGCATTCTGTACACGTTCCTGAATTACATTTGTGAAGTCGGAATTGTAAAGAATTAAATACCAGTAACCATGGATTGGAATCGTACAATGCAAGCAATGAGTACTAAACTTGTAACCTCAGAATAATACGGGCTAAAGTGTAAATATTAATGCTAAATTTGTTACTTATTTGTGTTACGTGTAATACTGTATTTAAGTCATCAAAGATCAAGGTAATGCATTGATATTGTACTGAATGGAAATTATTCATTGAATACTGCACTTTTTTCGGCAGTGCGTAAAATCTAAAGTGGATACTTAATTTGTTTAGGCTCAAGTATTTTAAAGACTCGCTTTAGGCATTGATAACTATGGGTAAATTGTTGAACATTTCGTTTTCTCATTTCTTTCATTCATTACAGTATCACCATACACTTCTTTCAATTGGTAAGCGGCCCTGGGCTAAAGGTAATTGTAGTTTAAATAAAATTATATATTCAAGTTTTAAAATGTTGGTAATGGTTTGTTCGCCCATTAAGTCACAATTCAAAAGCACTACCATTTTTTTAAATTTCTGCTTTAGACTACAGAGATACCTAATGCAGAAAATTAATACACTGCTCAAAAAAGTCTAAGGGACAATTAGAACTGAGCCACATTTTTTGTATATTTTATGCTATATTTCTGATTATGACGTCAGTAAAATATTTACTCCTTGTCGTTGCTATGACAACATTTTGAACAATTGGGACAGGGAGATCAAAAACCCACTAACTCCAATTTTTTTTACAAAATTGAGTTGTGGACTGAATGGTGCTTTTTAGTTTGTCCCGTAACTTATGCGCGGAAAGCAAGAATACATTCATTTCGACATTCATCTGCATTTTGGGGGCTGTTTTAAAACTCGTGGAAGTCAGAACTCCACTTACTCCATGGAATAAGAGAGTTTTTTCATTGCAAGCTTAATTTCCCGGTAGGTGGCAACACTATCACTCAACTAGCTGAGTAAAGTGATACAGTATTCAGAACCTCACAAAAATCTAGGACATCCATGTAAGGCTATAGAAGGCACAATATGAAGTCGATTTATCTTCCAGAAACCCGATACAGATGCATCATTCCCCAGTAAACTAAAATATAATTCAGCATTGCCATTCAAAAAATAAAGGAAAGTGACTTGCAAAATTTAATGGTTTATTTCTGAGGAAAGTAGGATGTATTATCAAATTCTGTTTCTGGACAGTCATAATCTAGATGCACATGAAGAACACGAGAGTGAGAGAAAAAACAGAATCTGTAACATGAATCAGACTGTGTTAACATTTTAATATTGTTTGTGGTTTTATTTGTGTATTTTCATGTGCTTTAAGGTAATTTGTGATTTTCTGTCTCATATATTTGAAATTAAAAAAAAAAAAAGTAGTAATGTTAATCGTAATAATAAACTTCCATTTTCTCGCATATTCCAATGTTTCATAACGGAATTATGATGTAGTTATTTTTATTTATTTTCTTGGTTTATTTTATGACGCTGTATTAACACCTAGGTTATTTAGCATCTGAATGATATGAAGGTGATAATGGCGGTGAAATGAGTCCGGGGTCCAGTACGGAAAGTTGCACAGCATTTGCTCGTATTGGGTTGAGGGAAACCCCGGAAAAAACCTCAACCAGGTAACTTGCCCCGACCGGGATTCGAACCTGGGCCACCTGGTTTAGCGGCCAGACGCAGGTCCACAGGTGTGGACTATAATTATTTTATTAGTTCATATGGGTCATATTTATTCATTTTGCTTAATTCGTACGCTGTGGAAGTCAGAAAACCACTCATTCCAGCAGGGTTGATTTCAAAGTGTGCCGTAAGATAATGTAAAAATTTAGGTTTTGAAGTATTTAATTGATTAAGAATGTAACTTTACATAATATTAATAGGTAAATGTATAATATTTAAAGTTAGTAAGACATATGATAAGTTTTTTCTCTCTCCTGTAAAATTTAGTTTATTGGAATTAGGGAGTTTTTGATTTTCCTGTCTAAATCGTTTATTTTATAGATTTTCATGGATATTATACTGTTGAAGGTCTTTATGCTTGGTTCTTAAATGTAACATTTTGAAGATATCTTCTTGTTTTCTTACTGTAATCATAAGAAGTCATTTTATTTAATCATGGAAGGTCGTCATTTCACAACTTCTGAAATACTCATAGCTGTTGGAATGATAAAAGGTGGTCAAAATCAAGGTCATGTTGCTCGAGTATTGAACACATAATGGAGTACTATTAACCGATTATGGCTACGTTATCAAGGCCGAGGAAGGAAAACAACAGCATAGCAGTATCGATTTCCGGTTCTACACAGCATCAGGGGACTATCACTGCCTGGCAAGCTGTATTTGTTCTCCAGTACACTCATGGAGTTATTGTAAGTGACCGTACTGTAAGAAAACGAATTCAGGAACCACCACTCTTCTCTTGACACCCTTTCAGATTACCAGCCTTTTGGAGAATCAATCAGGCAGCAAGTCTCACAAGAGCAGAACAACATATCAATTGGCGTTATGAAGAATAAGCTCATGTTATGTTTTCTGATTAGTCTAGATTCTGCTTTCACCCAATGGAAGGCGTAGCAGGATTTGGCATCAACCTGGGTCAGCAGAAAGACTTCGTCGTGTTCAGGAAGTCCATAGCTACGGAGGTGGTGTGGGCAGGAGTAATGATGGACAGAAGAACACGGCTCATTTTCCTGGAAGGGACAATGTGTACTTAAATCCTGTTCTGCAACCAATTGTGAGACCATTTGCTAATGACCAAGGAGAATGTTTCATTCTTAAGCATGACTGTGCCCACGCTAATACTGCTCGAGCAGTTTGTGAATGGTTTCAGCAAGGGGAGATTTCTGTACTATCTTGGCCTACTCAGTCCCCGGATCTTAATCCCATAGAATATGCATGGGATCAACTTCAAAGAGCTGTGACACTACATAAGGAGAATATAGAGAATGCTGAAAACTTCCAGACTGCCCTAATTCAGGCTTGGGCTAATCTTCCGCAAGAAGACTTTGAACATCTGATTTCAAACATGCAGAGTCGATGTCAAGCAGTGTTAAATGCACGAAAGGGTCATACTCGTTGCTGACAACTGGATTCATTTCAATCTGTATGGAATAATTCTTTTTTTTTTTTTTCCTGTCAAAATGTTTCTAACATTTTACTCAACAAAAAGTATTTTTGTTATTGTTTAGTTTTCAACATAAAAAATAAAAACAATAATTTAAATTTACTTGATTTTTTGTTAGTCAAATAACTTACTCCTTACATAAGGTAATATCCATTTCACTGCTATGAATAATAAACTGAAGCACATAATGTACTTGCCCCTTCGAATTTTTTGAACAGTGTATTTTCAGGCTGGTTTCAAGAGGATACAGATTAAAAAAAATTATAATGAGGCATTTTGTAAAATATGCAACTCCTCTCTGACAACAATGTAGCTTATCTGCAAAGCATGCTAGCAGTATTATGCACAGAAGGATGTTGTCTACTAGTTTCTTGCCGAAAATCAAATGTTATGAAAGCATATTCCTGTAGTTTCCAAAGGGAAGAAGGCATTAAGTTTAAAATTGGCTGCAAGCCTACACATTGCAATTCATTCATCAGGTAGTACAAGTGCTCACCTTTATGAGACATTGTGATCAGCCAGGCAAGGATCACATTTTCAAAATCTTCAGGTACTTAGGACAAAGCGCCCACGTTTAATAGGCTGTGTTATTTTCCGTTAAAGGCTTGAATCTGTAGTTAATTTTGTAGGAAATGTATTTTATTCGTTAATATTGGACGAGTGTACTGATATTTCTGATTAAATGTATCTGTGTATGTGTATTAGATATTTTGATAAAGTTGAATATAGGATTATTACAGATTACTTAGGGATAGTTTGTTTCATACTTATTACCCACTATTTCATCAGTTCCTTTTTTTAAGGGGAATCTGCAAGAAAAGATCGTATGATATGCCCGGCTTTCTTACACACTGAGAGGGTAAAAAGAAATGAGGGAGTACTCCAAGGGAAATATGCTTGAAATAGGTGCGACGGATATGACGTTAAAGTACACCCTTTATGCCCCATAATCCACCGCGAAATATCGCCAATTGCCAAATATTAAATTGCTACTGTCGGTTTTCCTCATACGTAAACGGATTAGAATGGATGTGGAGGTAACAGGACTACTAGCAGATTATTATATCAATGCATGTTTCACCGTATAATTACATATTACAAACTCTTTGGGACTGAACACTGTTACACATGTAGGCAAAAAAAAAAAAAATGCAGGGAATTAACAAACCTATACACTTAACTTCATAAAATTTCCATGTATAATATGATATATCATTTTTCTTTCTTCTTCTGCTGTTGCAGTTATAATCAGCACACACGGGAGGCTTTCATCCCTCCCCCCCAAATACCGCCTATCAACGTATAAACAACGTTGTAAGCTGACGAATTTCTACAACGGAAGTCACTTTTTTCCATTTCTACTGTTTCACAGTGGCACCATGGATATATATGGATATATATATATCCATGGTGGCACCGCTACCAGTGCTGTGCAAGGCAACTTGGTCACTCTATAATCTCTCTTCTAACTCGTTGGTTTATTTGGGTTGTTAAGGCGCTTGCCTGCCGCTCTGAAGTTACGTTCGGGCGCGGGTTCTATCCCCGTTTGGGCTAATTACTTGGTTGTGTTTTTTTCCGATGTTTTCCCCATCAGTAATGTGAATGCCAGGTAATCTATTTCGAATCCTCGGCCTCATGTCGCCAAATACCATCTCGCTATCGCCAACTCATCGATGCTAAATAACCTAGTAGTTGATACAGCGTTGTTAAATAAACAAAAAAATTAGGTTGTGGGAGAAATCTCAGTTGTGTTGCAAATTTAAGTTCACGTTTTTGTTGACACTGCTTCTGGCAGGGCTTCTTTGATCACTACATCTTGAACATGTAGTTAAAAATAATGACGTTGCAACTATGGAGCCTGACACCTGAAGAAGGGATAAAACTACGTTAATTTATGTTTCATACAGGTAAGTATATTGTTAAATTTGGTATATTGTATGTAAGTGTAATTTATATGATCTGATCTTCACAAATGGAGTTCGAGCGAAACAAGCTTCAACTTTTGGAGTAAACAGCATCCAAACATTTTTGTACCTGCATTGGAATTCATTCATCTTTCCTTATTGGTGTACGTCTGCTCAATATATACTCGTATGTAAATTGAACAGCATGAAAACTTATTAACATTTGGAACTTTTATGCTATGCTCACTATTGTTCTGCATTATCTTTGAATTGCTAGTACAACATATATCATGTTGGAGGGGGGGGGGGGGTTAATGTTTCTCGTACAACTTAAGTCTTCAATTCTCCTGCTTTTTATGGTAAACACTGTAAATATGCATCTACACTGTTCAAATTTTCCTTCTCCTTTAAGCATTCATTCAAATAACGAATTCAAGAGTGAACGAAACACATTCAGTTGTGCATGCTTTTTTCCAGTAAAATTGAGAGCGCATACGGCTATTGAAAGCTACCCATTGTCGGTAGGTATCGTGTGCGTAATTCGTTCAAGAGTAGCTTGTAGCGAGAAGGTAATTTTAGGTGAATGTGAATAAACTGAAAATTCTTTTCTTTGGTAATATTGGACCTTTGAAACTGAAAATAGCGGTAAGTGCGAATAGCTTCATTGAAGATTATCGCAAATACGAGTTCCTATGAAGTGTTCAACGACAAATTTGAGAATCAAGTACCGGTAGCAGTAGCGGCTGGTGGTCAAAATAATGAGTGTGCTACAATTTCTATATAGGCCTACTGTATACACTTACATGTATTTATCTTAATTTGAGACTCACCTAGTGACGAAATATGAAATCCATACGACGTTCCTTCCTACTGCAGAACCTGTCAATTACCCTGTGGTGTTAAACCCTTCAACTTGGATATCATACTCTTTTCTATTGACAGTGTTACTTCACAGAATGGATCCTGTGAATTGTTGGAGGCTATGTATCGTAACAATTGAACAGCTCCATCTATATTCCGGAAGGCAGATGTTCCGTATAGAACTCAAAGTTGTGTCTTTAACACTCTTTTGTTCAGTACAGTATAGCTGTTGACAGCAACTTCAAGTTCGCGTTCAGGAAAATTAGGCTATCCAAAAATTGCCAGACAATTTCCTGTTTAACAATTTTGTTGCATCTAGATAGCTTAAAGATTGGAAACGGTGAGTAGTTTTCTGAATTATACGGTCACATACTTCCTTGGCTTCAGTTTTCTGGGATTCCATTCTCCGTCGCTTGCTGACTGGTTCAGGAGGAACCTCAAAAACCAGGTAGACGGCAGCAGCAGTCGGACACTTGAATTACCAAATAGGCCTACATTGTAAATAGTTCCGAGTTCTTCCACAAACAAGCATTCTCTCGTTACGCTTTACTTTTGCAATCTCCAAGCTGTGTTGTGCTGAAGCTGACTACAGCACTTCCCCGCGTAAAAATAGCCAATCAGGGCAGTGATTTCAGCTTCGCACATGCGCATTAATTGTCTACATTCTCATTTAGAGTTTTGAGTAGCACATTGTACCCCCTGAGGCACCAGAGAGCTAAGAGCGAAGACTAAACACTCTATAACGCGTCGTGAACATAACCACGGAAAATTGTCAAATGGCAGATCAGACACTATGGTGGTATTGCAAATACATTATTTGAGCAAAAATTATCATTGTGCTGTAGCACGTAAGGACGGGCCGCCCCTGACCGGTAGGCCTAAGTATTGGATTGATATTTAATTTTGGTAATATCTAAGATTCAGTCGCTGTTTTTACAAACCAATATAACAGTGGTTCCCAACCAGTGTGTCACGGTGCTCCATGTAGTGTGTCTCGAAATTTTGGATTAGAAACATACATTTTATGCCATCCAGAATGTCTCTTTACAACGCATTTTTTTTTTATTTGCAACGAATCTTTGATATGGTACATTTTATTTTGAGACAAATTTTACCAACGAAACGTGAACACCTGCAAGAATGCTCAGTTCAGTTTTTCAACCATAAACCAAAGTATAATGAAATTATGTGCAATCCACCAACCTTTCACATTAATTTAAATAGTCGAGTTTTCAAAAACGATAATCTTTGATCGGACATCCAGCATAATTAGGTTGTGATTCTTGACACATACTTTCCTTTGTTTTTTTTTCTAATGCCACTCAAGTTGCTGCTTGTTTTAGAATTTTCGATTGCATGTTAACATCGACCTATCTACAACACTACATAGAAGTTGTTATCAATGCCTTTTTTCTGGCGGAACGCGATGGATCCACAGTCTAGTAAGCCTGTATAAAGTCACGAAGCTCAATACATAGTAAGGCCGTGTCTCAAAGCTCAAGTCCAAACTACATGCTAATGACTAGCAACTAGCTGACTTGTAAACTACACACTAGGGGGCTTTGAACATGTATGCTGGAATCATGGCCTTCTTCATAGATTATTTTTCTCAAAGACATGAAATTACGGTAATAGCACTAAAGAAGGCAGTGTCCTAATGCAGTTTAATTACGAGTTATCAGATTTATTTTTTGGAAATTCGAATTCTTTGTTTATAAACAGTTTTCCAGTAAACAGTTAAAGAAACATAATTCTCAGGTTTATGAACTGAATAGTAATTTCCTAAGACACTAGAAAAGAAACGTAGAAAGACGAAGAATTGTAAAAGATGTTCAAAAGATATCTATAAAAACTACGTTTGGCTATCAACAATCGAAATGAATGTGGAAAAGGTAAGGGCCTGAAATATTACAATATTAAAAAAATGTAAAGCAGATACCATCAATGTCATTGTTTCAAGTTAACGTGTTATTCTACATTGAACTCACATTTTATTTCCAAAGCATCAGCTTTCATAACCCCCAATTGTTAATGAGGTATCCATGTTAGTTTAGTATACAAGTCAACAATCGAGCAAGCATTTTCGTTTACTAGCTGCTACGAACTTGATTGCTATTTACTACGTAGCTTTGGATCGTAACTTCTGACGTCACATCCGGCTATTTAGTCAACAATCTAGTTCACTTCAGCAGAAAATGAAGCTTTGAGACACGGCCTAAATATGCATGCATAGATAGTTGCTAACCACTAGGATCGCTATTATCGCCTCATTACAGACAATGCGAAATGGAACCTGCACAGTCTAATGTTCCTAGTATCCTCACAACTCAAGCTTCGTGACTCAGTATACTAGCACAGTCTACTATATACAGTCGCGAAGCTTGAGGTAATTTTTTGCAAATCTCGTGATAAAGCGCTCCAAGCGGTTAGCAACTAGAAACAATAGACTGTCCACGGTCGACTTTGGACTTTGTCGTATTTCCATCGAGTGCTAGCTCGTTGCGTATTTCACATTGATGCTTGTGAAATGTTCGTTATTGGTTGTAATGAAAATGTTAATGGCTAAAATACAATAATTGGAATAATAATATTTTACTAGAGACGTAGAAAAATTAAGTTTGTTGCAATGAAATTTATTGATCACGTTTTATTTTCAATTCTGGTGGGATTATTATTGCTTAGGCCTACTTTTTTTTTCAAAGAATATGTTTTTAATTATAGCTGTTAATTTTGTTGTTATTTTTATTTGTTACTTTACTAGAAACTTAGAAAAAGTCTGTTACAATAAAATTTATTGATCACGTTTTATTTCCAATTCCGGTGTGATTATTATTGCTTAACCTCATCCCACTTTGTTAACTACGTAAGCCTACACTACAAGTACCGGTACACGTAAGTTACTCCATTAATTCATATTTCCATTATTATTGTAAAGGGAAATGCAAATTAATATTTATTGATTTCATAGTTAATTATCGCTATAATCTTGAATGAGTGAAGCGATTATAGTAAATTTCAGTTCGTTTTGCAGAAACAAAAATAATATTAACGTATTTCTTGCAGGTATCTTCGAGTTTATGGTGGAATTTAATATACTTCATTAAAATAATAAATTAACTTTATGCATTTAATATTTCAATAATGGAAGGAAGGTGTTAATTTTTCCAAAAGAACACGACAACGAAAGTGTAACATATTTTGTCGTCTGCTAGGAGAGAGATCTGCGATGATGAGGCGATAGTAGCGATCCTAGTGGTGGGCAACTACCCATGTTTGCATTTTTAGTACATATTGAGCTTCGCGACTGTATATAGTAGACTGTGATACTAGACTGTGCTGGATCGGCGTTCTGGCACCTTTTTGTTGCATTTTTCATCATGGAACCGAAATATGTGTGAATAACTATGTTTTTAATATAATTTTTCTTTGAGTTCAGCTTAGACCTTCAATGTCTTAGTTGGACGAAAAGGGGGTTAAAAACGACAAAATTCCCGTGCAGTGAGTAGTAATCATCTCCCTGTGCGCTATAAAATATTCAATACAGAGTTCCACCACCTTTTTCTGCAGAAGAAATGTACTAATTATTATTATTATTATTATTATTATTATTATTATTATTATTATTATTATTATTATTATTGTTACCATCAAGAAAATTAAATACGTGTGTCGCGATATTGTGGGCGTTTAGTAAATTGTGTCGTCAATGAATAGAAGATAGATGACGTGGTGTATAGCATCATGTACCATAGCAATACTTGAAAATATGAAATTAATCGGGGGCTGTTACGACATCCCCATTACCTCACCTTTCTTTCTCTTAACCTACACCATTTCACTGCTCTCCTTCACATATCTGCAATGCTCGGAAAAGTGACATAAGTCAGTTTCCACAAACCTTTTTTCGATAATTTATTGACAACTTACGGAACATCTGGTCGCTTGGAAAAAAATACGTAAGTATTTCTCCCATTACAATAATTCAGACAGAAAAAAATGAAATCGACATAAACCAGTGTAAGTTGTCAATAAATTATCAAAAAAGGTTTGTGGAAATTGACTTATGTCACTTTTCCCAAGCACTGCAGATATTTTCCTCACTAAATTCAAATACCCGACTTACCTTTAATACGGACTTTTCGTTTAGTGAACCACAATCATAGCCATTACACTACGAATTCTTTGATCAACAAGCCCTTAAACATTGAGAGGGATCTTTACAAAACTTAAGATATAGAAAAATAAAATTTTCCGTAGACATACTTGTTTAACTAACTCGCAATTCAAACACTATGGGCCATATTCATAGACATTCTTAGCGCGGGTTTCCGGTGGATGATTAGCGAACTAACATTTTTCGTATTCATAAACCAGTGTCAGCGATGCAATATGATATGAATCCTGTACAAGTAATCACTCGATAGCTGGGGCTAGTTTAGCACGCTCGTAGCGCGGGCTAGCAAAATGTGTATGCATAGCACCCAATATCTTCACAGGTAATAAATATTTACTGAAAAGAGAATAATTGACATAGATTATGGTTGTATACATAGGCCTATTATTTTATAAGTAAATACTATCCCTAAATGGAACCCGAAGTCCACACCTGTGGAGTAACGCTTAGCGCGTCTGGCCGCGAAACCAGGTGTCCCGGGTTCGATTCCCGGTCGGGACACGTTACGTGGTTGTGGTTTTTTCCCGGGCTTTTCCCTCAACCCAATATGAGCAAATGCTGGGTAACGTTCGGTGCTGGAGTCTGGACTCATTTCACTGGCATTATCACCTTCATCTTATTCAGACGCTAAATAAACTAAGATGTTGATAAAGCGTCATAAAATAACTTACTAAAATAAAAATAAAGTAAAAAATAGAACCCAAAAATAACAAATTTTCACAAAACTCAACATCTACAAAACGTCTCCATCACTTCCAAATGTTTTTACTAATATTTTCAATTTAAAATTTGATGTTGTTTTAAATTTATATGTTACTGGGCCTGCAGGAAAGCACTTTTCATACATATAAATACATCTAGTCTTTTTTACTACTCAATTTTGTTCAGTAGTACTCAGTGAAGACATACAAGAACAATAGCATTGTTAACTGGAACTCACAATGACATTTAAGAAGACATACAAGAACGATAATATTCTGTATTGTTTACTGGAACAAAACAATGGAGCTTAATATGAAGCTTCATCATGTTACATATAGGCAGCAATATCGTCATCCTTCTCCTTGCAATCTCGGCGCACGTCTCCATAAAATGTTCTGACTTCTTCTGAAGATATGTCAAAGTACTTCATAAACTTCTTTATGTCAGCACACCTTTTGCACTAACATGATTTACAAATGTAAGTTCCATAGCTGTATCAATCTTCTTTGCATTACGGATTCCCGGGTTAAGAACTAGAATTTCAATACTTGATCCTGCATAATATGTTGTCTTGACAGATAACTTACTTGGCCTTTCTCACATCGCAGTACACGGACATCAGTCATTTTGAATGGAAGCTTCTTTTTCAAAATTTCTTGCGATTTGGATTTAATAGCAAATACTTTCAAGTCTTCGCCAAGAACTAGGCTTATAGTATTCTGATGGTAAAGTAATCTTGTCTAGACTTCGGTATTCTTTCTCAGTATTTCCGAATATGCGGTCTGGAGGAAGATAACTGTGCCCCAGATGGGGAAATAATGTAGAATCATTCTGAAAACAATAGACTATTCTATTAATCTCATGAGGTTGGACATGACTAGAATTCTTGTTCTATGAGGCACAAGAGGCAGAGAAGAGCTAAAGAACAAGTTTCTTTTTCTTATCTCTTCATTCAAGTTCTTCTCCAGTTCTGTTTCGTAGTGCTTTAATACAGATGCAGTTTCATTCGAACCATGAGTACTCTTGAGTCTCCAAGCATGTGTGGTGTTCACAATTCACATTTCAATGTGTGTACTGTTGTTATTTTCTGTGAAGTTGTACAGCCACACTTGTCCACTATAAAATATTTCTCCTATTGGTAATTTTGGGAGTGGTTGGTTTTGTTGACAATCGAAATAAATATTTATTTCATCTTCTTTTGTCTCCATTATTTGAAAAAACAACTTATTCGCTTTCTGCTTGTGGAGCCTATATTCAGTTATTTTCTTCTGAATCAGGAGTTGATTTAATTCTCAGCAACAACTCGGCACATGCAGAACATGTATCGGAGCAAGGATTTTCAAAGCCAAGATTAAAATGTTTATAGATAACTCATTTGTATCTTGAGAGAGAACAGGGAAATGGCCATGGCGATCATCTTCGTCACAACATCTTCTCCACATCAACTTAATATTTAGTTCTGGCAGCAGGTAAAAGCGATAGGAATCTCATCGAGAATAATGAACTTCGCGACATTTGTACTTTTATTTTAGTAGGTTATTTTACGACGCTTTATCAACAGCTTAGATTATTTAGCGTCTGAATGAGATGAAATGAGTCCGGGGTCCAACACCGAAAGTTACCCAGCATTTGCTCATATTGGGTTGAGGGAAAACCCCGGAAAAAACCTCAACCAGGTAACTTGCCCCGACCGGGAATCGAACCCGGGCCACCTGGTTTCGCGGCCAGATGCGCTAGCCGTTACTCCACAAGTATGGAGTTTGGTTTGGTTTGCTCTTTATCTCTTTCCTGCAGTTTTCGACCTCCGCGATTTTCTACAGCCATCTCTTTTGTGGTAAAATTTGTTTTGCCTAAACATAGTAATATGCTCTTTGGCACACTCAAAATGCTTGCAAAAGTGACAGCACATACAACCACAGAATCGCTATTTTCCTTCTACACATGATATACAAGATAGAGAATGGAAACCAAGTGTTTTTGGAATGGCTTGTACTCGGTCATTATGAAAGGGAGATACATGCGGCATTTGACATTCCACTTCGTGGCTCATAGCATTTCACCTGCAGTCGGCATCATGGAGCAGTGGCTGCATGTTTTCGTACGATTGTTCTGTTAGGAATGGCGAGTCGGTGACCGTGGTATGGCGTGAGTTTTGCTACAGGTTCAATATTAATCGCAATGATTCTGTTCCCGTGCGTGACACAATCTTATATTGGGCGCAATACTGAAGAATAAACCGCCTGGCCCCCAACGCAGAGTGGGTACTCCAGAAAATTTTGAGCCAGACAAGTGATACTGCACAGCCCAGGCCGCTCTGCTCGAAGACATTCAGCTGCATTTGGAATCGGCAATCGTTTGGTAAGACGGATTTTGCATGACGATTTACATTTACACCCATACAAGACCAACGATGAATTTCGCACAGGAAATACTTGCACTCCACGAGCAGTATGAAAACATGATGGTTGCAATGAGTGATGAAGCCCATATCCACTTTAATGTACCCGTTAACCGATAAAATTTTCGGTATTAGGCTGCTGAAAATCCGCGACACTTACACGAAAAACCTCTGCAAGCTAAAAGGTACGGTTTGTTTACGGCGATCATCGCCGGGCGCACATCGCCAGCGATTGTCGCCGGAGTTGCTAGCAGTTGAAATGAATGGGAACGGTTTCTTTACAGCGAAGATCGCCAGCGCAGTTCGTTGGACGCGACGCAGATCGCTGGAGGTTGCTTCTGAAGCAAATTCAGGACGCACATCGCCGCATTCGCGTTCAATAATCGATATTTAGACAAGGTCATGTTGTAATATCGAATATCTAATCTGTACACGTTAAACACGTCTGTACGTTTTGGCTGCAAAACAAATCAAGACGTTTTGTAATTTTTCGCGGTCTGAAGAGGAAATTATTATTGAATATGTGTCACAACATAATGCTCTTTTTAATACGAGCATGTGAATTAATAAACAAATTAAACAATAAACCCTTACATTACATATTACATTTTTATCACGCCCGAGCCCCAGAGAATTTCGTTCAGTGTTGGGTAAGGGGGAAATTCTCTCTTCTGTAAGTTTTCTGTGACTAGGCCTACCTAAGTAGTTACGCGGTATTCTGAAATATAGCGTTTTTTTTTTTTTTTGTAGAGATGTAGTTGATCGTATATACAAGGCATAATAAAAGCCCAAACGAACCAAACCTAACCTATCACATGTTCGTACATCTAAAGTGTATAAGCGGATTACGAAGGGAACTACCTCAGCCGCTAGTTTAGCCAATTTTTTAAATTATTGTTTGGAATACACCATGTAATGTAATACGGTATAATAATAATAATAATAATAATAATAATAATAATAATAATAATAATAATAATAATAATGATAATAATAATAATAATAATAATAATAATAATAATAATAATAATAATAATAATAATAATAATCAGTTCATAACCTGAGTTACTGCCAAACTTTCAACTAGAGTTACGGGGCTCTTGATAAAATTTGTAGGTAATTTTAACATTGTCATTTTCAATTAAACTCAAATCATAATCAAACTGGTCAGGTGAGAGTCTGAAATATTCCTTAAATTTTGTAGCGTTTTTATAAAGATGTCTCATTATCATTGTGTTAAAACAGAATTCTGTAAACCTATTCCTGAATATTTCATTAGTCTGTACCTTGTTCCTTTTATAATACGCATGCGAGATTTTGATATCGTCATCTCCCTCTTCTAGAATAAATAGCAACTTCATTATCTTAGATTTATTCATATAATTTTTAGGTTATGCCCGTGGCCTACATTAATTTACTTAACCATATGTAGTAGATGAAGGAATAAACAAATGAGAATCTACAGCGATGTGCGTCAATAAAGAAACCACTTCTCGGCGATCATCGCCAGCGTTTATAATCGCCGGCGATGTGCGTCCGACGATGATCGCCGTAAACAAACCGTACCTTTAAAGTAACAGTTTGGTGCGTGGTGGGACAGTTTCGCGTCATCGGTTCCTACATTTTTCAAGAAAATGGAGTTACAGTTACTGTAAACTCTGTGCGTTACAATGAAATAATTAACACCTTTTTCATCCCTGAGTTACAAAGAAGAGGTATTGATCATCAACGTTTCCGGTTTCAGCAAGATGGGGCTATGGCGCATCTTGCCAGAGCTTGAATGGCAGTTCTTTGCCCCCTGTTTCCCAATCGTTTCATTTCGAGATTTGGGGATGTTTCGTGGCCCCCTCGGTCCCCTGACCTGTCCACATGTGATTTTTTCTCTATGGGGGTACCTAAGACACGTGTTTACGAGGATAAGCCCAGAATATTATATAAATTAAAGAACATCATACATCAACACATCACTCAAATCAACAGAGATCTTCTGGAAAGAGTAGAGGTAATTTTTTTCAGCACCTTCAACAATGCGTCAACGCAGACTGACATCACATGCCAGATGTAATTTTCCGCTCATAATTGAAATGCTATGTGCTCACAAATGTTGTTCTACCAATAAATTGTGTTGGAAACAAAAACTAACTATTTTATATTATAAATTTATTAATTTGTCAGACAAAATAATATCTGTAATATTGAGGAAAAAAATTCGTTCCAGTGCCGGGGATCGAACCCGGGTCCTTGGTTCTACGTACCAAGCGCTCTGACCACTGAGCTACGCCGAATTCAATCAACAGCACCGGATCGGTAATGGCAGTTGACATTGGACATATATGTCAACATATATGCCTAACATGGAGTCAGGCCATAAAGGGAAACATTGAAGGAGGAGAATTCGATCCGGTGCTGTGGATTGAATTCGGCGTAGCTCAGTGGTCAGAGCGCTTGGTACGTAGAACGAAGGACCCGGGTTCGATCCCCGGCGCCGAAGCGAATTTTTCTCCTTAAATATTGATTAACTATTTTATGATTGTTTTAAAAACACTTGGTTCCTGTGCCTCATCCTGTACTACAGATACAGATACACATCTTTTATTTCTCACTTTTTCAGGCTGTAATGTCCTTCTTGCTGGTTTCATTACTGTCATATGTTTAAGCAAAATGTATCCTTTTTAATCTTAGATTCATTTTAAATTTGTTTCTAAAATTAACTAAGTCATTTAGTGACAAATCAGCCGCTGATCAGTTACTACGTTTATTTTCATCTTCAGCATGCATATAGCCTATAAACCTTGCGAACTTACTATATTGAGTTCTGTACCTGGATCATCGTACTTCAAATGTTTCTGCACAGATGATGTTTCCCTGCAACTCTTACGACCTTGTTCAACTTCTTGGACAGGAGACACTTAATCAGACATCTCACTTTATATTATAAAGTTTATTTTAAATCACACAAACATGAAGATATAGCTTGTTAACGTCTGATGTGCTGCCAAGAGAATGTACCAACCAGCAATGACTGTAGTCTGCACCTGATGAAATAAATTAATTGGAAACCGCCAAATCATTGTTCCAAATATTCATATAATAATTTACCATTCTTATCTGAAAAAACAGGTAAATTTAATGGAAGAAGTTTTTACCTCGAAAGAAATTCAGCGTAGATGTTCAGTTTTATTAAAACTCTCTGGCAGTAGATTTTAGTTCTGTGAAAGTCTAGCATTTACCGACATTTTATGCTGGTAGGTATTAAGTTAAGCTAAATTCGGCCACGCCAATGAACTCTGCGGGTGCTAATACATAAGGATACACCAATATCTCAAACTTCACAACTTTTGTAGATGTTCAGTTTTGTGAAAAAGCCCGAGAATTATAGCATACTTACGCATAATTAACTTCAAATACTTCCAAAAGTATTAAACATAAGACTGTATTATTATATAATAGAACTGAATTCATTAGTTTTCCATTAAACTTATTACAGTTAATATGGCAAATAAATCACGAACCAGTTAACATTATATTGTACTGGGAACTCATAGGATATGACTGCTTTACTACACTTATCCACTATCAATTGTGTTACTATACGCATATGAACTCGAATCACTACTCTACTTCATTTGGTATTCTATTAATCTTATTTCGCTAAGTTACATTGTCACATTTTTATTAAAATTGTTTCTGGAACTTGCAATGTAATGTGAGGACATAATTGACATCATATAGTCCCATACCCCAGTCTAGTATATACAGTCACGAAGCTCAATACGTAGGGAATTTGCATCCATAAATAGTTGCTAACCAGTAGGATCGTTATTATCGCCTCATCACAAACAATACGAAATAGTACTGGCACTGTCTATTGTTCCTATTACCCTTAACAACTCAAACTTCGCAATTGTATATACTTGACTGTGCTATTACCTCATCCATCATATTGATCGGGAATACAGTGATTCTTCTTGGATTGTACCTTACTATTTTATTAATTGATCACTGAAAATGACGTTCAACACGGCGCACCGTGTAGACACAAAATATGCATGTATCTCAATTGAACCTGCGTTTTCAACGTGACTCTTTCAATATTTTGCTCAGATTATATGCGTACACGAACAGAAAATTGAACTATTTAGATACACCTTAACACCCCAAAAAATCATCATGCTAGTTTGTTTGTGCCTGCTAGGTAGATGTGGAATTATTATTCCAGTTACTACTAAGTATTTCCAAATGGCTGACATATTCCTTGTCAATTTAAGTTTCCTGTTTTTTTTTATCTTTTTCAGCCGTGATGGACGTAATCAAGATGCAATGTGAGACCGACCCTTTACCATTAGAAAGAAGTAATAACACAGATATAGAAGAGCAGAAACTCCAGGTATGCCATATTGAGAGTGACTACTACTTACTATTTATTTTCTAAATAAGTCTGAATACATAGCTTATCGTGTGGGCAGAAAAAAAATCCTACAATGACTGGGCACGAGAGATCATTTCATAAATACTATGTTTTGTGTGTTGCAGGAAGGAAATGTATTAGATTTGCAAGTGACTGGAATAAAGGCAGAATGTATGGACCACAGCTATGAAGGAAAGTCTAAGATGACGTTTGATAAAACTTGTGTGCCAATTGACATTTCCTTCGTCAAAAGTGAAGTCGAGGTGAGTGCAGTTTATGAAGTTTTTTCTTTACTGGCTGATGTGGCTGCTACATTCAGGTGACCAGGGAATATGGTGGTTGCTGTCATGCTGTCCATTTCTTCATCCTACATTTTTCGTGATTCTTTTCCACCTCTGTTTTATCAACAGTAATCTCACTAGACGTTTTGATTTATCTAGAGAAAATCAAAACTCGAGTTTTAATTGACTATTACACGATTAGAAGAAAGTATATAAAGATTAGAAGTAACGAAGTACTTCAATACAATAAAATATTAATTGACTTTTACGAAAATACAACTGTCTTCAAATGTATTTTTATTGTACCATCTCAACATTACAAATATTACGCTAGATGCATGCTAGATGGCAGTAGTGTCTTTATACAGACACTGTAATGATTACTATTCAATAAATCTTAATATTAAACAATCTCTGATACGTGACTATCCATAATATCATATAGCAGAAGTTCTTTTTATCCTCTCAGAGCAGAAGCTATAACATAACCTAACTAATATACACAAGTGTTAGAAAAGTTTTAATTAACGACGATGACATAAAAAATAAACATGAATAATTTTAAAAGGAATAATTATTGAATGTACAATTTTCAAATTTGAATGTGGTTGGTGGTTCAATTGATGTTATATTGGACGTGTGCGTAATAGAAGTGGAACTCGTTGATTTAGGCCTATATGGTGTATTCAACTTATTCAGGATTTCCGAATGAATAATTTTAAAAGGAATAATTATTGAATGTACAATTTTCAAATTTGAATGTGGTTGGTGGTTCAATTGATGTTATATTGGACGTGTGCGTAATAGAAGTGGAACTCGTTGATTTAGACCTACATGGTGTATTCAACCTATTCAGGATTTCCGAATGGTGCTCTTCATTTATTTGTAAATAGGATTTCAGAAGATGCATAGGTATGATCAGTGATTTTTATTAATTCTTGTTCTTGAATGCCAGTGCGAGTCATATTTGAAACTGCTGTGCATCGACTGGAGTGGTTTGTAATTTTATATATATATATTTTTTTTGACGTCCAGACCAGCGCAGTTTCAAATGTTGGCAAACAAAGAAACAAATGCTAGGGACGCGATAAAATTAAACATATGCTAGGGACGCGATATAATTAAACAAATGCTAGGGACGCGATAAAATTGTGCGGTAAGCAGCCATGATTGGTTCAAATACGTCCTTTCGTACCGTTTTATTGGTCAAAAGTAGTACGACGTAGTAAGAGTGTAATAGTCATAGAAACTGCAATGCTTAACGTGTACAAAATGATATACATGATGATGATTTCATCCCTACTGATTTTATTTTTACGATGCCTTCTTTAATTTAATTGACAGTCCAGTATGGAATGCAGACCACTCTGAGTTACTCCAATAGTAGTTGACTAAAGTTGTATTTTGCACCTGGTTTAGAAAATAATCTGAATTGTATTTTTATTTTTTCTTTTCAATGTTTCTATTTAAATTGTTTATTAGCCAAACTTCACATATTTGATGCCAATTTCTTCGTACCATTTGTTTATAATTACGCAATAAGTTCATAAAACAAAGAATGCTTTAGAGTTCCTTTCTTCATCCATCTCCGTTCTGCATTACATAGTTTCCTCACACTGACCTACATGGAGAGGAAGAATTAATCGTGTCTTCACGCCGAACCCTTCAATAAACCAACGGAGAGATTTGTGAACACTAAAATAATTCTTGACAATGCTTTTCGGTAAAATCCAAGATTCAGTCGCTGTTCTTCCAGACGAATTGAAGATCGATGACGCAATATGTGACCTCACGCATGATGATAATACTTGAAAATATGAATGAAATCGAGGACTCACGCCCCAGAAACCCTTCCTACCCCCACTTATTTTTCTTTCACCCTACACCATTTCACTTTTCACTCATCCTCAAATATTTTTCTCTATTTGACTCTCTACCTACTTTATTCTAAAAGAAACTACTTCATCTGAAATTGGAATACATCACTTACCTTTGAATACCCTGGGATTAGATCCTAGAACCCTTCGTTCAGTGAACCACCACCATAGCCATTAATGCTACGAATTCGTTGAAGAACAAACCCTTAAAAATTATACTTAGGGACAATTAACGTGAAATACTTCCAGAGGCATTAAATATATCAGTTCATTATTATGTAACACAATTGAATTCATTAGTTTACTATTAACCTAATTATATTAATATAGCAAGTAAATTACAAATTAATTTACTTGTATTATACAAGGCAGGAAGCTAATATGATATCTACCCAAAAGATCGCGTTACTCCTCTTTTCTACCATCAATTGTCTTATTTACTTATATTAGATCGATTAACTACACTAATCCCTTTAAACTTAAGGCATTTGTGTTCTAGTAATCTTAGGATGGTTAGTGCATCACGAAAGAACTTTAACTTTTGCGAATTATGTAATGCCATCGATACAGATAACGAAAGTATTGTAAATTGAAGAATCGAACAAGGATTATTAGGTTACCAGCTAAAACACTAAAAACGACGATCTATTTACTATATATTTGAGTTCCTATACCGCCATTCCGAGAGTGCATATGCAAGGACACAACCTCATCAAATGTTTTTTCGACTTTATAAACAACATTAAAAAAACATACCTGGCTTATAGACATACACCATTAACATTCAGAATCTACACCAACACGGAACAACAACTTTCAGGTAACAATTAATGTTTAATCTTTACGTAATCTTTCAGGTAAGGTAAATTACCAAAATTTTATAAAAACAATTTTTCCTACTTGGAAAGTAATGTGAGGATATACGTGACATCATATAAACCTCTTACGTCATTCAACTTATTGATTAGACAATGGCGACTCTTCATTGGATCCTTCCGACTTATCATACAAATTATTTCACTACCTACACAGGAGTCGGTAAACGTGAAATCCTTGACATCAGCATTATTAATAGAGTGGACACACTATTAAAACAGTGAGTGGTTCTTTGTGAGAGACTTATGTTTTATTACATAATTATTATTTTGTATATTTTACAGGAAGAAAATGTATTAGATCTACACGTGACCGAAATAAAGACGGAATGTATGGATTACAGCTATGATCTGAAATCAGAGATGACATTTGAGGAATCTCCTGTGCCAGTTGACTTCTCCATCATGAAAAGCGAGGTGGAGGTGAGTGGAATTATGATGTGTGGATCGGTATTTCTGTCTCTGTTACTTTTTAGCTGATGTGACTGCTAGACTCAGTCTCTAGCGAAACGATGTTAGCTCTCATCTGCCCTATTCTTTGTCCTGTAGTCATTCGTGAATTTTTTCCACTCAAAATTTTTCATCTACAGATTGATGCTGATCATTTACTAAATCATATCTGTTTCGAATTTTTTAATCACTATTGATAATTCTTACATTAACCACTGCTAGTTTAATTGATAGCCCAGTATAGAGTTACTCGGTAGTTGAAGAGTGAACTTGTCTTTTGTGGCTGTTGTAGGGAATACAGTTAATTAGTTTTTACTAAAGATGTTATTAATTGGTCCAACAGAATAATATCTGTTATAGTGACAATTCTATTGGACAAATTAATAACAGCTTTAGTAAATTCGTCAAGCTAGCAGTGCATGATTCTGTACAGATTGCTGTCCACTTAACTGCGGAATTCCGGCCATTAGTCACTCAGCTGAGTTGCTTTCTTGTATAATGGCAGTTGACTTGAAATATAAACGTCAACGTATATGCCCCAACTTGGAGTCAGGCCACAAAAGGGAAACACTGTAGGAGGAGAGTTCGGTCCAATGCTGTGGATTGAATTCGGTGTAGCTCAGTGGTCAGAGCGCTTGGTACGTAGAACCAAGGACCCGGGTTCGATCCCCAGCGCCGGATCGAATTTTTCTCCTCAAATGTTAACAGTTAATTAGGTTCCTTTTTATTTTTTTCTCCAAATTCTTCGATAGTTGAAATCCACATCATTGCCGCGTATTTCTTGTGACGTCATTAGTTGACAAATCTGTATGAACGTCACAATTCACAATGATTACTTCATAGTATTTTTGGCTGTGCTTTGAAGACTTGTGAATTTGTCTGTGTGATATGTTTGTCACTGGATTCTACTGTGACTACAGTTCCAAAATCACATCTCCGACATATGTTGAAGGTCAACATAACTGAGATCTAATTAATATTGTTACAACTCAAAAGGTTGACGTCGGCAACTCGGTATTAGTGAAGGTATGCAGCTCTATATTTTTTCATGTTTGATTCCCTTCATCACTCGCAAATATTCTTGAACGAATATACATGCCCACATACCGCGATGATAGTTCAGAGCGTTTTTTTTTCCTTCACTTTGCATGCTGCGCTTATCACTATGTTCATATAAAGCATGACACTGGCACATCAATTCAATTTTCAGATGAATGATAAGCATATACATCTTTCTGCTCATGAAAAGTTGGGCACTCCTCTTGGTTTATTCAGAGATAAGTTGATTACAGTGCTACTGATTTCTAGGCGACTTCGAAATCCAGAGATAAGGGTGGTTTGCTCCCCACAATCGCCAAGAATCATCTGAACACAGAAGTCATACTCTAACAAAATCGCAATTATCTATCACAGCGATTTTTTTCGGGGCTTACACAGTTGGGAGATGTAACAGCAACACCCAACATTTGCTTCAGAGTTCCTTTGCCATTTCCTTCTGCTCTGCAATAGCAAACTCACACTGTTACTTGTGGAGGATCATTTAATCATTTCATCGAGTTCAGACTGCCGCCTTAAACGAATAGAAAGAATTGGGAACAGTAACATGGAACTGGACTCTGGAAAAATAAAAAGATGAAGGCCGTAAGTGAAGTAAATAAACATAATAATAGGTCGAAATATCTCCTTGAATATTCACAAGCGAGGTAGTTTCTTCTATTGTTGTTTACCTGTCCAAATTACTTTTCCTCCATTTTCAAATCGTGTTAGATTTTTACTAACCTTCGTTCATTTAGTTTAGTCGTATACTTACCTACTTACTTGCTTTTAATGAACCTAGAGGTTCATTGCCATGCTCACATAAGCACGTTATTGGTCCCTTTCCTGATCAAGATTAATGCAGTCTCTACCATCATAGCCCACCTTCCTCAAATCGATTTTAATATTATCTTTCCATCTACGTCTCGGCCTCCCCAAAGGCTTTTTTCCCTCCAGCCTCCCAACTAACACACTCTATGCATTTCTGAATTCACCCATACGTGCTACAAGCCTGGCCCATCTCAAACGTCTGGATTTAATGTTCCTAATTATGTCAGGTGAAGAATACAATGCATGCAATTCTGTTTTGTGTAACTTTCTCCATTCTCCTGTAACTTCATCCCTCTTAGCACCAAATATTTTCTTAAGCACCTTATTCTCAAACACCCTTAACCTATGTTCCTCTCTCAAAGTGAGAGGCTAAGTTTCACAACCATAGATAACAACCGGTATTATAACTGTTTTGTGAATTCTAACTTTCAGATTTTTTGACAGCAGACTGGATGATAGAAGCTTCTCAACCGAATAATAACAGGCATTTCCCATACTTATTCTGTGTTTAATTTCCTCCCGAGTGTCACTTATATTCGATACTGTTGCTCCGAGTTAAGTCATATGGTTGTTATAAATCCGAGATATCTGAAATAGTTTCAAACTACCTTACCAAAAATTTCCTTCACCTATTTTACCGTAATGATTTCATCACTTATCACCTAGGCCTTCCTGAATCCTACTCACACATAACCGTCTCAGAATATGATTCAAGGGCCATTCTTATTTACTCTTCCAATTGACATAGTTTACGTAATTGTTATTTAAAACGGGACATTGCTCACAAAATTCCATACTATATTGTTTTTGTGTTTGTTAAATTCATGTTCATTCTACACCAATAATGCTTGAACTATTTACTGGATAAAGTATGATTTAAAATCTAGTCTGCTGCATTTAAGCTACCATCCATTGAGCCTTGAGACTATTATTTTTCTATAGCCTTTCTTCACGTACTCTTTTGCAGAACGAGACATGTGACATAATTAAAGGGGATAAGGAGGTCGAACTACAAGTAACGGCAGAAGAGAATGAAGCATTTGCCGAAGGGTGAGTGAAATGTTTGGGCCTTTACTTTGTTGTTGATTTCATTGCTTTATTTAAACAATAATGACGAAGAATAGGAATTACTGATTAGTTTCAACAAGATTATTGTTCAAATGAAGGACTCATTATCTTGAATTGCCATGTTCACCCGTAAATCTGTCTGTATGTCTTTCTTTGTGTTTGTCTGTCTGTATGTCTGCCTCTCCTTATCTGTTTCTCTGTATCGTTTTTTGTCTGTGAATCTATTCGTCCATTTATACTTTCGTGTGATGGTCTGTCTATGTATCCATCCTTCCCTCTACCCATTCATATGAACTTCTTTGTAGACGATTTGTTCTCATTTTTCCATATCCAGTCTCCAAACTTTAAAAGTGGATGACAATAATGTTATCCCCCATATCTTAGCTTCAAGTTTTCATTATTTTACATCCTTATATAACGATTCAGTTGCTGGAGCAGGCGCAACTTGTCAGCTATTTCTCAGTGATTGTCATACAGGACAGTGAAGATGAAACTGTCATGGGGAATTCCACACAAGAAAAACAGCTGCGTAAATTCTTACTTACTTACAGATGGCTTTTAAGAAACACGCAGGTTCATTGCCGCCCTCACATATGCCCACTATCAGTCGCTATCCTGTGCAAGATTAATCCACTCTCTATCATCATATCCCACCTCCCTCAAATCCATTTTAATATCATCCACCCATCTACGTCTGAGTCTCACCAAAGGTCTTTTTTCATCTGGTGTCCCAACTAAGACTCTATATGCGTTTCTGGATTCGCCCATATGTCCTTCATACCCTGCCCATCTCAAACGTCTGGATTTAATATTCCTAATTATGTCTGGTGAAGAATACAATGCATGCAGTTCTGTGTTGTGTAACTTTCTCCATTCTCCTGTAACTTCATCCCACTTAGCCCCAAATATTTTTCTAAGAACCTTATTCTCAAATATCCTTAATCTCTGTTACTCTCTCAAAGTGAGAGTCCAAGTTTCAGAACCATACAGAACAACCGGTAATGTAACTGTTTTATAAATTCTAACTTTCAGATTTTTTGACAACAGAGTAGACGACAAAAGCTTCTGAACTGAATAATAACAGGCATTTTCCATATTTATTCTGCGTTCAATATCCTCCCGAGTGTCATTTATATTTGTTAGTGTTGAATTTCCATTTCGTACAATATTCTGCTCACGAGACATAATCATATACTTTGTCTTTTCGGAATTTACTTCCAAACCTATCCTATACTTGCTTCAAGTAAAATTTCCGTGTTTTCACTAATCATTTTTGGACTTTTTGCAAACATAATCACGTCATCTGCATAGACAAGTAGCTGTTGTAACCCGTTCAATTTCAAGCCCTCTCTGTTATTCTGAATTTTTATTTCTTTCCCTACTGTAGATGCGTGAGCATTTATAACTACGATATCGCACCATTTACCCTTAAGTACTCTAAATGATAACCTGTCACTGATAATTTCGACCTTTTTTTACTGCTGATTTTCTCTAATAAAAATTCCTGTTCTTAATTGGTGATTATTGTTTCCTTCCTCATAATAGTAGTCTCCTATTTGTGATATGCCATTCCCATCTAACCTAACCTATATATATCTGTGGTTGCCAATCATCACGAAATTGTGACGTAATAGAAATGCAACCCGCACACCACTATCGCAGGGAGAGGGGTGGAATGGGTATCTCTTCAGGCAATGCAGTGAATAACAGTGTAGAGACGGACTGTGACCAAAAAACAAAAGCAATGTAATATTCTTTTACTTATTCACTACACACACTTTTTTCCGTATTAACTTTTATCCTCCTATTCATTATTTTTGTATTATTAATAAAATAAAATATGTTTTCTTATTTACCATAAAAAGAACGTGTACTTTACATCACCAGATGTTTGAAATTAGAAAAACGTACCAGGCTGGTCACAAAGTTGTAAACTACACTACTTACTTAAGAAAAAAGTCAAAGTATTTCATCCTGATTAAGACATAGAAGCCATTACTTTTTATTATTTGTTTATTAATTAAATATTCTAATTATGTTGCATACGTCGAAAAAAACGTCGAAATATTTTACTCCGATTAAGACATAGAAGCCGAAACTTTTTATTGTTCGTTTATTAACAAAAATATTCGATTGACAGGTTAGGACGTGGTAGTCTTTATATTAAGAAGAATAATGGCAACGTACATTGTTCTTTTATGCTTCATTTAACATTTTATAACAAATTAACTATCTCATATTTTTGTCTGCAAACAAAAAGAAATACTTTTGCTCCCATCCTTCTATAAATATTAAATTTTCTATTTTGGAAAAGACATCGAAACATTTTATCCTACATACTTGTGTACGTCTGCTGCTGACAAATGTCTAGTCTTATATCGAAGAGAAGGCTGTAAACAGACGGTGGGGGTATGATGCCATGGTTACGCTTGAGTGGAGACAGGGGCATGTGTCGCAATGGCTGATATATATTCTATATTTAGCTAGTTCTTTTGCTACTAATGTTGCCCCTTTTGTTCTATAAGGACTAGTTACGTTCCAAGTGCCAAATCTCATAACCTTATTCCTTTGCTGTGTTCGTGCCAGAGAATCAGTCCCATTCCGAAGCTTATTGTAGGGATTCGTAACAAGCTGTTTTTTTTACGGTGAAGGGGTGTTAGTCCTTCGCCTAACCCCCTAGCTGGAGAACCACCCCTTATCAGCTTAATATATTCACAGCTACCTTCTATAACTGTATGCTGTCTCCTTTATTTACAACCTGAGGACGTGCCATGCCATGGAGATATCTGCGTAAATTCTATTAATCGAAATACATGTTTACTGAAATAGCAGTTCTGTGAGGTTGAGTTATTTTCCGTAGTTTTCCTATCAACCCATTCATTGGAGTGCTGGACTCTGGACTCATCTTGCTAGCATTTACATCTTCATCTCATTCAGACGCACGTATGAGACTTAACTTGTGTATAATTGCATACTTTCACATATTTACTGACTGAGTATAATATATTTGTGTTGGATGTAGTTTTCTTTTGGTGATTTATTCTTCTTTAGTCTTCTTGCTCGACCTAAGACCACATTTTCTTCACAGCATTGGAGTTCCACCATCCAGCGACACTATTACAGAAGATGAATGCCTGCTAACACGTGAGAAGACATTCAAATGTGATGTTTGTGGGAAGTGTTTTTTCGATACGATAGAACTCGAAAGACATTCTGTTCTACACGAACCGAAGGGACCATTGGTGTCCGATATTTATGGAAATTATTGCGTACACACAGACGACAAGTCATTCAGTTCTGATATATGTAAAAAGAAATTTTCGGAAACTATACGAAGCACAGGTAAAAAATCATTCACTTGTGATGTATGTGGAAAGATATTTTTGAACTCTTATACACTGAAAAATCATGCCCGAGTACATTCAGGCGAGAAGCCTTTCAGTTGTGATATATGTGGAAAGAAATTCTCTCGTACCTGTAATTTAAGAAAGCATACACTCGTACACACAGGGGAGAAGTCATTCAGTTGTGATATATGTGGAAGGAAATTTTTGGATTCTAGTACTCTAAAAAAGCATACACTCGTACACACAGGGGAGAAGGCATTCGGTTGTTATATATGTGAAAAGAAGTTTTCGCTACCTGGTAGTCTGAAAAGACATATCCTCGTACACACAGGGCAGAAGGCATTCAGTTGTGATATATGTGGAAAAAAATTTGCGCTTTCTAGTAATTTGAAAAAGCATACACGCGTACACACAGGGGAGAAGCCATTCGGCTGTGATATATGTGGAAGGAAATTTTCGGATTCTAGTACTCTAAAGCAGCATGCACTTTTACACACAGGGGAGAAGGCTGTCAGTTGTGATATATGTGGAAAGAAATTTTGGCGAACTAGTATTTTAAAGAAGCACGCACTCGTACACACGGGGGAGAAGGCATTCATTTGTAATATTTGTGGAAAGAAATTTTCGCTCCTTGGTAATCTGAAGAGACATGCACTCCTACATACAGTGGAGAAGGCATTTACTTGTGACTTGGATCGAGAGATATTTTCGGAATCTGGTAGTCTACAACAGCATCTCGTAGACACAAGCGAGAACTTAACTCACGATAATTGTGGGATGCCTTTCTTTTGTTCATAAGATGTGAAAAGCAAGTAACTGGATACGCTGTTGATAATCGATGTGACTGTGATGTTTGTGGTGAAGTTTTTGCATTTCGCGAGATATGAAAGACTTGTTGACACATTCCACTAGCCATTCAAGTGCGGTTACCAGTGCTATTTTTTTTATTTTTATTTTATTGGGTTATTTTACGACGCTGTATAGCATCTATATTATTTAGCGTCTGAATGATATGAAGGTGATAATGCCGGTGGAAAGAGTCCGGGTTCCAGCACCGAAAGTTACGCAGCATTTGCTCGTATTGTGTTGAGGGAAAACCCCAGAAAAAACCTCAACCAGATAACTTGCCCCGACCGGGATTCGAACCCGGACCACCTGGTTTCGTGGCCAGACGCGCTGACCATTACTCCACAGGTGTGGACCCAGTGCTATCGAAAGACATGTACTCTTAGTTGTGCCGCACAAAGTCATGGTTTTGTATCATTTGTCTTGTACATTTTGAAGTTTTAATCCAAGATGGAACCCTATTGGAACCCCAGACGTTGACTTCACGACATCTTAGGTGACTTACGGAAAATGTCATTGCCCAAAAAAAAAAAAAAAAGAGCTGTCATACTTCCGCGATAAACCCAGGTGGCTCTTAACGAAAATTGGCGCTGCTTTTCAAAATCCCCTTAAAAGGCTCCTATCTCGTCAGATTAAAAAGATATAAGCATATTAAAATCTGACACCAACTGCGTGACTCAGTCGCTTAAGGTGCTTGCCTCGTGGTGTGAAGTTGCGCTCGGGCACGGGTTCGATCCCTGCTTGAGCTGATTACCTGGTTGGGGTTTTTGCGAGGTTTTCACCAACCGTAATGTGAATGCAAGGTAATCTCTGGCGAATCCTCGGCCTCTTCTCGTTATCACCAGTCTCATCGACGCTAAATAACCTAGTAGTTGATACAGCGTCGTTAAATAACCAACTAAAATAAAAATAAAATCTGACATACACTGTTTGGTATAAAATATTATATTAAATTAATTGTGGGGCTTAGAACAAAAAGCAGAAGTGACGGAAACCTAGTTTTGAGGAAATTGCAGTTAAAGTTCTATTTATTTTATTTTTTATTTTAATAGGTTATTTTACGACGCTTTATCAACAGCTTTGGTTATTTAGCGTCTGAATGAGATGAAGGTGATAATGCCGGTGAAATGAGTCCGGGGTCCAGCACCGAAAGGTACCCAGCATTTGCTCATATTGGGTTGAGGGAAAACCCCGGAAAAAACCTCAACCAGGTAACTTGTCCCGACCGGGAATCGAACCCGGGCCACCTGGTTTCGCCGCTAGACGTGCTAACCGTTATTCCACAGGCGTGGACTTAAAGTTCTACATGCAATGGAATATTATACACTAGTTTGGTGAAGTGATGCCCATATAGCAGCACTGCACAGTGTGGTCACTTGCCTGGTTTTATCCCAAAGAAACATCCTTTTGGGCTATCACAACACGCAATTACCTCATTTTTTTAACAATGTCACTTACCTGCTTTTTGTTCTAAGCCCCTCTTATGATATAATGATGTGACAAAGACTTGGTTAGATGGTGGAAGAAATAACACATTTTATCTTTACATTTTGTAAGTATGTAAAGCCGTGTCTCAAAGCTACATTTTCAGCTGAAGTGAACTAGATTTTTGACTAAATAGCCGGATTTGACGTCAGAAGTTACGATCCAAAGCTACATAGTGCATAGCAATCAAGTCCGTAGTAGTAGTAAACGAAAATGCTTGTTTGATTGTTGACTTGTTCACTAAAAAAACATGGATACCTCATTAGCAATTGGGGTTATGGAATCTGAAAATGGTTTGGAAGTGAAATAATATAAATATAATGTAGAATAACACTTTAACTTTGAACACTGACATTGTTAGATTCATCTGTACAAGGTTTTACACATTATTATAATATATTAAGTCCTTATCTTTTCCACATAACTCGTAATGAAACTGCATTAGCACACTGCCTTCTTAATTCAGTGCCCCATCGTAATGTCATGGTTTTTAGAAAAATAGTCTATAAAGAAGGCCATGTTTCAAGCATACATGTCCAAAGCTCCCTAGTGTGTAGTTTACAAGTCACCTAGTTGCTAGTCAGTAGTGCGTAGTATGGACTTTAGCTTTGAGACACGGCCTAAGTATTCGTGTAGCACAAGGGTAGCCAACATATGACACGCGTTACCATTTGGCAAGCGAACTGATTTTCGATGTGGGATTTCTGAAGTATCTAAAAATTATGTGACGAGATGTGACATTTTAGGCATTTTTTTCAGAATCTACACTTGAAAATGGACTAAAAACATGTATTATTTTCAAGGAGATAAATTTCATGTTGGGTATTGTAATCATTGCTGATGTAAAGAATTTATCGTTACTGAAGTGATATTTCTTATAATGAAATAGGAGGGGAAGGAACGAGAACATTGTGAAAAAACGAGTTGTTGAAGGGAACATTTTAGTCACATTACAACGCTGACGACAATATGTATCAGAGGAACAGCACATCTCAATGTTGATTAGTGTAATATGTTACTAGTGAGCGATGTATGCAATGGAGGTGGACAGGAAGTCGCCACTCTTCTTTTGGAAAACAATATGAAAGGTGTAAGGGAAAGGTTGTGCGCGTGCGTGTAACATAGGAACTGTCAAAAATGTAATGGAAGAAGAATCTGATAGCAATATTAGTGAAATAAATGGAAAATTAATAGAAACAGCAAATCCTCCAAATCACCAAGTATCAGATGTCCTGTATAAATAGTGTAGGAGAAGTCTGGTAGAAATTTATAAAAGTCGAAAACATACATATCACGTTTAAGCTAGATACAAGAACAGAAGTAAATATGATTTCTTTTAGAACAGTTACAATCAGTAGATCTAAGTACGAGACAGTAATTTCAAGAAAACTGGTATTATCTCATGAATGTGTGGACTTTTCTAGCCCAATTCAGTCGATTTTGTAAGTTTAAAGTTTCTAGTAAATAATAGGGTAAAAATTTGTATTTGTAACAACGAAAAGACTGGCGTTAGTGGGGATTGTTTCATGAACACAATTGCAGCTGACACAAAGAGCAATTGTATTTTGTTTTCAAGATGTAAAATCTGTTTGAGATGAAAAGGAAAATTTTAATAAACAAAGCTGTGTTTTTACGATTGCGTACCTTGATACATAATGTAAAATTCAGTTGGAACTTGGATTCTTTTCGCCATCATGAAATCACGTATCATCACCGTGCATATAATAGTCCAGGTTAAGTTCACGGTGCAGTGGGCTGTATTTGTACAAGAGTGCGGCCATTCGACCACACAATTATGCATAGGATAAGAGTGGTAAGCACAATAACACTCAGGCTGCAGTGCAAGCCTTCAGGTTTCTCCTCTGTACAAGAGAAAAATAAGAAGATATAGAAAGTATATTGTGCATATATTATAAACGACCAAATAATTATGAAGTTATTGAGATAATGGGTACAAGTTATATATTATTTACAACTAGAAGAAATAAGTTTCCAGGTAAGGCGAAAACATTATTTACCAAAATTTCGAAGAAATCTGACATATCTAGAGTCGTTTAATATCTAAACCTGAGTCAAAGTCTATATTTCAAATATTTTTCGACATTTCTTACTAATGACTACTTACATAGTTACGGCTTTTAAGGAACCCGGACGTTCATTGCCGCCCACACATAAGGCTCCCATTGCTCCCTTTCCAGAGCATGATTAATTCAGTCCTTACATTCATATCCCACCTCCCTCAAATCCATTTTAATATTATCCTCCCATCTACGTCTCGGCCTCCCCAAAGGTCTTATTCCCTCCAGCCTCCCAACTAACACTATATGCATTTCTGGATATGCCCATACGTGCTACATGCCCTGCTTATCTCAAACGTCTGGACTTAATGTTTCTAATTATGACAGATGTAGAATACATCGCATGCAGTTGTGCGTTGTTTAACTTTCTCCATTCTCCTGTGTCTTAGCCCCAAACATTTTCCTAACATCCTTTTCTCAAACACCCTTAATTTCTCTTCCTCTTGCAAAGTGAGAGTCAGTTTTTCACAACCATACAGAACAACCGGTAATGTAACTGTTTTATAAATTATAATTTTCAGATTTTTTGACACCAGACTAGATGAAAAATGTTTCTCAACCGAATAATAACAGGCATTTCCCATATTTATTCTGCGTTTAATTTCCTCCCGAGTGTAATTTATATTAGATACTGTTGCTCCAAGTTATTTGAATTTTTCCACCTCTACGAAGGATAAATCTCCAATTTTTATATTTCCATTTCGTGTAATATTCTGGTCACGAGACATGATCATATACTTTGTATTTTCGGCATTTATATCCAAAGCTATCGCTTTACTTGTTACAAGTAGAATTTCCGTGTTTTCCCTAATCGTTTGTGGATTTTCTTCTAATATAATCACGTCATCCACATAGAGAAGAAGCTGATGTAACCCGTTCAATTCCAAACCCTCTCTGTTATCCTGAACATTTCTAATTGCATTTTCTAGAGCGAAGTTAATATGCAAAGGTAATAGTGCATCTCCTTTTATTTTTTTTTATTTTATTGGGTTATTTTACGACGCTGTATCAATATCTAGGTTATTTAGCGTCTGAATGACATGAAGGTGATAATGCCTGTGAAATGAGTCCGGGGTCCAGCACCGAAAGTTAACCCAGCATTTCCTCGTATTGGATGAGGGAAAACCTCGGGAAAAACCTCAACCAGGTAACTTGCCCCGACCGGGATTCGAACCCGGGCCACCTGGTTTCGCGGCCAGACGCGCTGACAGGTGTGGACTGCATCTCCTTGCTTTAGCCCGCAGTGAATAGGAAAAGATCAGATAGAAACTGGCCGATACTAGCTCTGCTCTAAGTTTTACCTAGAGACATTTTTAATTAATCGAATTACTTCCCTGGGAATACCAAATTCAATCAGAATATTATATAATACTTCTCTCTTAACCGATTCATATGCCTTTTTTCAAATTTATGAATTACTAATGTACTGTACCCTTAATAATCCCATTTCTTCTCCAATATCTGTCGAATACAAAAAATCTGATCAATAGTCGATCTATTACGCCGAAAACCACACTGATGATTCCCAATAATTTTAACATGGAGTTAATCTTGTCAAAAGGATATTCGATAAAATTTTGTAGGACTTCAACTTCAACAAAAGTGATATTCCTCGAAATTTGCTACAGTTAGTTTTGTCCCCCTTGTTAAAAATTGGTATGATTATTGACTCCTTTCATCTCTCTGGTACAATTTTATTTTCCCAAATAGCAAGTACAAGCTTATAGATTTCGCAAGATAATGCGATTCCACCCTCTTATATTAATTCTGCTAATTACTAATAACAGTAAACATATTTGTATTGGATGTAGTTTTGTTTGTGATTTATTCTGCGTTAGTCTTTTTGCTCCAACTAAGAGCACATTTTCTTCACAGCACTGGAGTTCCATCTTCCTGCGACACCAATACAGATGATCCCTGCCTGGTGACAGATGAAAAGCCATTTAACTGTGATATTTGTGGAAAGTGTTTTTTCGATTCTACAAGGTTAAAAAGCCACGGTGTTCTACACAAAAGCAAGAAACGGTTTATTTGCGATGTTTGTGGAAAGGATTGTTTGCACTTGCATCACCTCAAAAAACACGCACGCGTACACAAAGACGAGATGTCATTCGGTCCTGGTTTATGTGGAACGAAAATTTCGGAATCTGGTAGTCTAAAAAAGCATGCATCCCTACAGACAGAGGTGAAGGCATTTTGTTGTGATTTATGTGGAAAGAAATTTTCGAGTTGTAGTTCTCTGAAGCAACATGCACTCGTACATACAGGGGAAAAGGCATTCGGTTGTGATGTATGTGGAAAGAAATTTGCGCTCTCTAGTACACTTAAGAGGCATGCAGTCGTACATACAGGGCTGAAGGCATTCAGTTGTGATATATGTGGAAAGAAATTTGCACTCTCTAGTACACTTAAGAGGCATGCAGTCTTACATACAGGGCTGAAGGCATTCAGTTGTGACATATGTGGAAAGAGGTTTTCGGAATCTGGTAATCTAAAAAAGCATGTAATCTTACATGAGAAAGGATTCACTTGTGACATATGCGGAAAGAAATTTTCGGGTTCTATTACTCTAAAGCAACATGCCCACATACACACAGGGGAGAAGGCGTTCAGTTGTGATATATGTGGAAAAAAATTTTCGCTCTCTTGTACACTGAAAAGGCATGTATTCGTACATAGAGGGGAGAAGGCATTCATCTGTGATATATGTGGAAAAAAATTTTCGTTTTCTAGTACACTGAAAAGGCATGTAGCCGTACATACAGGGCAGAAGGGATTCATTTGTGACATATGTGGAAAAAAATTTTCGGAATCTGGTAATCTAAAAAGGCATATCATCTTACATACAGGGGAGAAAGCATTCAGTTGTGATGTATGTGGAAGGAAATTTTCAGAATCTGGTAATCTAAAAAAGCATGTAATTTTACATACAGGCGAAAAACCTTTCAGTTGTGATATATGTGAAAAGAAGTTTTCGAAGCCTTACACATTGAAAAATCATGCGTCAGTACATTCCGGCGAGAAGCCCTTTATTTGTGATATATGTGGAAAGAAATTTTCCCGTGCCAGTAATTTAAAGAAGCATACATTCGTACACACAGCGGAGAAGTCATTCAGTTGTGATATATGTGGAAGGAAATATTTGGATTCTAGTACTCTAGAAAGACATACACTCGTACACACAGGGCAGAAGGCATTCAGTTGTGATATATGTGGAAAGAAATTTTCGCTCGCTGGGTCTCTGAAAAGACATACACTCGTACACACAGGGGAGAAGGCATTCAGTTGTGATATATGTGGAAAGAAATTTTCGATTTCTAGTAATTTAAAGATGCATACACGCGTACACACAGGGGAAAACCCATTCGGTTGTAATAATTGTGAAAGGAAATTTTCGAGTTCTAGTACTCTTAACCAGCATACTCTCGTACACACAGGAGAGAAGTCATTCAATTGTGATATATGTGGAAGGAAATTTTTGGATTCTAGTACTCTAAAAAAGCATACACTCGTACACACTGGTGAGAAGGCATTCAGTTGTAATACTTGTGGAAGGAAATTTTCGCTCTCTGGTAATCTGAAAAGGCATGCACTCATACACACAGTGGAGAAGGGATTTACTTGTGATTTAGGTTGAAACTGGTATTCTGAAGGACCATCTGGTAAACACAAGTGAGAAGTAAGTTGCGATTACTCTGGGTTGTGTTTCTCGTGTTCGTGAGATCTGAGATGCATGTAACCGGATACGCAGGTGAGAATTGATGTGATTGTGATGTTTGTGTTGAATGTTTCTGCATTTCGCAAGATGTGAAAGACTTGTGGAAACAGACCACTAGTCATTCAAGTTCGGTTACAAGTCCTGTCGAAAGACTTGCACTCTTAATTGTGGCTCACGCTGTCATGCTTTTCGATCATTTTGCTTGTGCATTTTGAAGTTTTAATGCATGATGAAACCAGATTGAGACCCCAGACATTCAGTTCTCGAGATCTTACGGTCACTTATGAAAGATAACACTACCCAAAAAAAAAAAAAAAAATTGTCATATCCCTGCAATAAAACGAGGTGGTTCTTAACGAAAATTGGCGCTGATTTTGAAAATCTCCACAGAAGTCTCCTATTATTTCAGTTTAAAAAGATATAAACATATTAAAATCTGACATACACTCTTTCAACTGAACTATTATGTTAGATTAATTCTTATGATATCTGATATAATGATTTTTTATGCTAGGTTGAAATTAATTCATAGTTGTATTATATGCATTCAATAATATATGGGCCATATTTTAATGGAACTTTCCTGTAATCTTGCTTAAAATTTTGGTAGTATGTGATTTTCTTTTTTACTCCTGCCTGCTCTTCCTCGCAAGAAACCAACAGTAATTCACCATCATCACTGGATCCTTAGGACCTTGGTATATCTACTCCAAAATGGAAGTGCTATCATGAAACCATTCTCCTTTTTGATCAGTATAATCACCCAGATTCTCCGGAAAAACTTTTAGATGTGAATGAAGCAGTGGCGTATACTGGTTAAAGGGTTTGGGCTACCGCTGACCCTATTATTACACAAAATATATCTAACAATTACTTTAATTTTAATTACTATGGGAAAACTAATAATACAAAATTATTACATTATGTTATATTATAAACTTTTTCTTTTGTAATTTCCTTGTGCTACCGCCGGTAGCCCGCAAAATACGCCCCTGGAATGAAGGAAATGGATTTTTAAAAATATTCGACAACCCACTTTTTTGAACAACTTATCTTCTTTTGTGTTTCCAAGAAAACCACTTATGATTTCCAAGCTGCTTTTTCAACAGTTTGTAAATTTTTCTCAATCATTTCGTCCTGCATGTATTCTGATTTCAGGTGCAATAAAAATCCCTTCTTTCAGTTTTTCGTATGTTAAGTGTGGAAATTTGGTTTGTAAATACGCATACCCCTACCGTCGTTGTTGAGTGCCTCAACATAATTCATAAGCCCAAGTTTTACGTATAAGAAGGACGAAGAATCTATCAGTCTGAACCATTAGTGTTTCTTTGATATTACTTTCCCCCACAACGTATTCCTGCTGCTTGTTCCACTGATGTACCACATAATGTTCTTCTGCAGCACGCTTGTCCCACAAACACAAAAAAACAACAGAATTTTGTGAAGCCCACTTGCAAACCAATTACTTCAAGGAACCAATTCAGTTTACCCACTCTTGTAATCTAAAGAGGCATGCACTGTTACATACAAAGGAGAAGGCATTCAGTTGTGATATATGTGGAAAGAAATTTTCCCAAGCCATGTATCTAAAAAAGCATAGACTCGTACACACGGGAGCATTTATTTGTGACATTTATGTGAAAAGTAATTTTCGGAATCTGGTGGTCTAAAAAAAGACATTCAGTCGTACATACAGGGGAGAAGGCATTCAGTTCTGATATTTGTGGAAAGAAATTTTCGCAATGTAGTACTCTGCAAAAGCATACAATCGTACAAACTGGGGAGAAGGCGTTCAGTTGTGATATATGTAGAAAGGAATTTTCTCAATCTGGTACTCTGAAAAGGCATGCTCTCGTACACACACGGAGATAAGGCATTCAGTTGTGATATGAATGAAAAGATCTTTTCAGAATCTGGTAGTCTAAAAGAGGATGCGCTCGTAGCCACGTGAGATATTCAGCTGTGGTGATTGTAAAATCTACTACCCCAATTTCATGTGATTCTTCTCTGTGAAATCAGTTATCTGTTTACAGATTTATTTAATGGCCTTGTGGTAAAGTCAAATTTTCTTTGGAAATGTTGATTCAACTCTGCTTGCTGTTACTGTAATGTTTTTTCTCGCGTTAATTTTTCTTTTAATTGTTAATAAGACTAGTTCTTTCCATAAATATTTGTTAAGTAGTTACTGATGTTAACATAGCGTTCTGTACATTCTCCACACGTCCCAGAATTACAGTTGTGAAGTCGGAGATGTAAAGAACCAAATAACCAAGAACTGGACTCATACAATGCAAGCAATGACTTCTACACTTTGTAACCTCAGAATAATACGGACTAAAATGTAAATATTAACGTTAAATTTGTTATTTGTGCTATGTGTAATAGATACTGTATTTATGTCATGAAAGATCAAGTTAATGTATTGATTTCGTACTGAATGGAAATTCTACATTTAATATTGCTCTTTCTTTGGCTGTGGGTAAAATGAGTAGCAGTGCCCAAAGCGAATACTTAATGTTTTTAGGCACAAGTATTTTAAAGAATCCCATTAGGCATTGATAACAGTGGGAGAAACGGCCCTGGGCTGGAGGTAATTGTAATTTAAACAAAATTATATATTCAAGTAAAATTCAAATTAAATCACGAACAAAACGTAATTACTTATCCAAAAACACTTAAAAAAAAAAAGGATCTAAACTTCCTCAGAAATCTACCTCCTTGTTCAAAAAGCTTAACGATTTGGCATGGATTCAAATTTCCCACACATATTCTTCAAAAACCATTCTAATGTGGCCATCTTTTTTGTAAACAATCCATTTTTTGCATTCTTCTTTGCAAATTGAAAAAGCTAGCATGTCGGTGAGTTGCCTGAAGGATGTTGTCTACCTGAATATTCTTCTTGTTGAAGAATCTGTTATGAAAGTTATTTCTGACGTAATGGTGCCAAGAAGGTCTTGTTTAAACACCTTGCCAAAATATTTTTGCAGCTCATTCTGGTTTCCAATAAGAATGTGTTTGTCTTCATCATTCCCTTGATAGGATCAGGCCCTTCATTTTTCAAAACCTTTCAGATTACTTTAGGGGGTATTTTAATAGATAGCTTTTACTTTTTCGGATCCTTTCCGTAAAATAACACGGTGGCTGTGGACCTCGAAATGAGACTCATCGGAAAAAGACATTCTTCCAGTCATTCACTGTCCAGTGTTAATGATGTAATTTTGCCCACATAAGCGTTTTTGATCATAACATGGGGTAGCAGTTGTAATAGGGTTAAATATTTTGATCCAGCTTCCAATATAAGCCGCACTGTTGTGACAATATTCGCCCCAGAAGAGTTATTAACTCGCGGGTTTAGTCGACAGCTGTTTGGCCAGTTCCTTTTTTTACTTTTTTCTTTTCAAAATTAAACGATCATCTGCAAAAGAAAAGACTTATTTTGCCACAGTTTCCTTTTTTCTGTTGATGACCAGTCCGGATCGTTTTAAGTGATGCTTATTAACATTGTGACATTCTGCAGCAATTTGCCTCTGTGTCATAAAGATTGCTTATATATTTTTGTCAATTTATAAGACAGCACACATAATGTAGGATTGCAGTATTAAGTCTTCAACACAACTGAAATGTTATAAGTACAGACGACAGGCAAAATGTCACATATTATAAAAAAATAATAACGACAGACCTTCAACAATGGAATTACACATATTACAGATGTCAATTAAAGCGGTATGAGCAGCTGTGAGGCCAACAATGACAGAAAATGTAAAAATATGTCGTGTTCGGATTAATTTGCACACTACTGTATATTCAAGCCTTAAAATTCGATACTGGTATTAAGTCACAATTCAAAACCAGTACCATTTTTTTTAATTCCCATTAGGCTACAGACACACGTAATGCAAAAAATTAATATTTTCAGGCTGGCTTCAAGAGGATACAGATTAAAAAAAAATTCTAATATGATATTTTGTAAAATATGCAACTCCAATTTGACAGCTCATGTAGCAAATTTGAAAAAGCATGCTAGCAGTAGTATGCATAGAAGGATGTTGTCTACTAATTTTTTTTGTCGAAAATCAAATGTTATGAAAGCATATTTTTGTTGTTTCCAGAGGGAAGAAGGCATTAGATTTAAAATTGGCTGCAAACCTACACATTGCAATTCATTCATCGGTTAGAACAAGTGATCACCCTTATAAGACATTGTGATCTGACGGGCAAGGATCACATTTTTCAAAATCTTCAGATACTTAGGACAATGTGCTCACGTTTAATAGATAGTGATATTTCCCCATTAAAGACTTGAATCTGTAGTTAATTTTGTAGGAGATTTATTTTATTCGTTAATATGGGACGAATGTACTGATATTTGTGATCATAAGTATCTGTGTATGTGTATTAGATATTTTGATAAATTTGAATATAAGATTATTACAGATTGCATAAGAAGAGTTATTAGTTTCGTATTTATTACACACTGTTTGGCCAGTTCCCTTTTTTTTTTCTTTTCTTTTTTCCAAAGGGAATCTGCAAGAAAAGACTGTATGGTATGCCCGGCTTCGTTAGACATGTACGCACGAAAAAAGTGGTGCTTATTAACAACTACGGATGTAACTTTACATTATAACATTTCCCGGAAATATTATAAATTATTTGTCTTTTTTCTTCTGCTATTCCAGGTATAAGCAGCACACATAAGAGGGATTTTTATATTTTCGTAGTGCCCATCTCCTATACATAATGTTGTAAACAGGAGAATTTACACAACGAAACACATCTTCCATTTCTTCCGCACCGCTAAGAGCGCTATACAAGGCAACTTGGCCACTTCATAATCTGTCTTCTAACGCGTTTATTTATTTAGGTTGTGGTAAAAACCTGAGTTGTGTGGAAAAATGAAGTTGACAAGACAGATGCTGTCGCGGCTTCCTTGATCACTTTATCTTCAACAAGCCATTAAAATAATAAAGTTGCAACTATGCTGGCTGATATATGAAGGAGGATTATAAATACGTTATATTATGTTTCATACAGGTAAGTGTATTGTTAAATTTTAATGTATTCTATAAAAGTGTAAGTTATGTGATCTGATCTTCATAAATAGAGTTCGAGCGATACAAGCTTGGTCTTTTGGATTAAAGAGCATCCACACATTTTTGTACTGGCATTGGAACCCATCTGTTCTTTGTGGTGTACATCTCCTCAATTCACACTCGTAGGTAAAAATTGAACAATAGAACGAATTATTTACATTTCAAACTTTTATGCTATACTGATTCTAGTTTTGCGTTATCGTTGAATTGTTAGTACAACATATGTTATGTTGGCTGTTAATGTGTTTCACACAACTTCAGTCATTCAATTGTGCATATCTTTTTCGGTCAATATAGAGCATCCTCCAGCCACTGAACGAATATTGCAGTTTTGTCACTGACAGTGTGGCACTATAAACCAATTTTCAATAATTTTATCAGAACCACAACACATTTAAAATATATACATCTTGATTACACGTGTTAACCAGGTGATAGAATTTAACGCGAGAAAGACGTATAATACATATTCCGAAACATTAAAAATCTTTTTGTACCATACAAGTTATAGAGAATTATTACTGCATTAACACATTTAGTATATCACGAAACATGTAAAATGTAGTTATTATGAAAGTCGCAATTGCTTCTTCTTCAAATTATTAATATTAGAACGATCCACTTCCACTAGATGGAAACCGACACGATTGACAGAGCGGGCAATACATGAAAACGAATGAGGAATGTTACTACAGGTGCACACCTGTGGAATAACTGTTAGCGAGTCTGGCCGTGAAACCAAGTGGCCCGGGTACGATTCCCAGTCGGGGCAGGTTACCTGGTTGAGGTCTTTTTGCGTGGTTTTCCCTCAAGCCAATATGTTGATAGATCGTCGCAAAGTAACCTAATTGATAAAAGTTACTACAGGTTGTTGTATGATGTGACAGGTTACATTAGGTTTGATTAGGTGTGTATTATGTGACACGTTTGATTAGGTATGTGGTATTATGAGAAAGGTTAAGTTAGGTTAGATTAGGTGTGCATGTTATTGCTATCCTGGCAACACTGAAACCCACTGTCACATTAAAGAAATATGGCGGTATTCTTCGTTCGCGCACGGCGATTTTTGTATTTAAGTAAGGTACGTATTTAGGGCGGGTCGGTTGGGCTTACAGCCTTCCCAGTACTTAATACTTCAAATCCAAGGCATTATCAAAATGTTTTTTGATTATTTGTTAGTGGCTGGGACATAAGAAGGATTCATCCCATTTTCGAATAAAAATGACAACACATGCGGGAATTCAAAGCTACACACGCCTGTGGGTATCATGTACGTATTTCGTTCAATAGTAGCTTGTAGCGAGCAGCTGATTGTTTCAGATGGCCGAGGATAAACTGAAAGTTGTTTTCTTTGGTGACGTTGGACCTTTTACGCTGAAAATGGCTGCAAGTGCGATTAGCTTTATTGAAGATTATCGCAAATACGAGTATGTATGAAGTGTCCAGTGACAAATTTGAGAATCAAGTAGGCCTAAGTATTGGATTGATATTGAATATTGATAAAATCCAAGATTAATTTACTGTTTTTCCAGACCAATAGAAGATAGATGACGCGGTATATGTCATCATGTGTCATGGCAATACTTGAAAACATGAATTTAGTCGGGGGCTGCCGTCCCCAACACCCCCACAGATTCACATTTCTTTCTCTTATCTTACACCATTTCACTGCTCTCCCTCCTTCACAAATTTTCCTGATTAAATTGGAATTCCTAATTACCTATAAATACGCCGGGATTCAATCATAGGACCTTTCATTTAGTTAATCACTTTCATAGCCATTAAGCTACGAATTCGTTGATGAACAAACCCTTACGAATTATAGCATACTTATGAACAATTAACGTCAGATACTTCCAAAATTATTAAACACGTGACTGTATTATTATGTAATAGAACTGAATTCATTAGTTTACCAATTAACTTATTACAGTTAATATGGCAAATAGGTCACGAATCAATTAACTTTATTATGTACTGGGAACTCATATGATATGACTGCGTTGCTACACTTACCCACTATCAATTGTATTACTATGCGTATATCAAATCGAATCAGTACTCTACTTCATTTAGTATTCAATTAATCTTGTTTAGCTATGTTTTATTGTTACATTTTTATTAAGATATTTCTTCGAACTTGCAATGTAATGTGCTGAGATAAGTGACGTCATATAGGCCTATTACGTCATCCATCTTATTGCTCGGGAAAACAGCGACTCTTCCTTGGGTTTTACCTTAATGGTAAACACGTAGTGAAGATGATGTTCAATACAGTCCACCGTTTAGACACAAACTATACATCCATCTCAATTGCACCTGCGTTTTCACCTTTATTCTTGCAATTTTTTCCACAGATTACATGCGTACCCTGTAGATTCACTTTAACAGTCCTAGAATTAACATGTACGTTTGTTTGTGTCTGCTAGGAATATGTGGAATTATTATCCCAGCTACTAGAAGTATATCCAAATGGGTGACATATTCCTTGTCAATTTGTTTCATTTTTTTTTTCTTCTTTTTCAGCCATGATGGACGCAATCAAGATGGGACGTGAGATCGACACTCTACCATTAGAAGGAAGTAATAACACAGATATAGAAGAGGAGAAACTCGAGGTACCTATTACATATGAGATTGACTACTACTTGCTATTTATATTTTAATAAGTCGGTTGTAACAATATAGCTTATCGCGTGTGTGGAAATGAACATCCTACAATGATACAATGACTGGACGCAAGAGATCACACAGGGACCAGGCTGATCAGGTGTCCTCATACATTATTGATGGTGCACTATGGTCTGACCAGTGCAGGGGTATCTTATGGTTATCGTGATGTTCTTCCCTGCCACTTTAACTGGTCCTCGGAACAGACTTCGCCACTTGTTGTAATTTCTCAGACTCATTAGAAAGATTCAAAATGTGATATGACAAATTTTCTACCTAGTGAAGACGCATTAGCTAATGCGCCAGACAGATTTTGTTCTTAAGCTGGAAGAATAGTTTATTAGTGATGCCTTGCTACTAGTTTCATCGGCAAGGAGATGTCACTGCTTTAAACTTGGCTTTCACTTCTTACTATCGTCACAGTCTACTATATACAGTCGTGAAGCTTGAGGTGTTTTTTTTGCAAATCTCGTGATAAAGCGCTCCAAGCGGTTAGCAACTAGAAACAATAGACTGTCCATGGTCGACTTTGGACTGTGTCGTATTTCTATCGAGTGCTAGCTCATTGCGTATTTCACATTGATGCTTGTGAAATGTTCGTTATTGGTTATAATGAACATGTTAATGGCTAAAATATAATAATTGGAATAATAATATGGGACAAGGAGGAGACGTTTGTAGTGCTATAAGGTAGATGCACCTGTGCCTGACCCTGTACCAATAGCTGACACTTCAACTTAAAACGTAAAAAATAAGAGAAACTCCACTCCTAATTTATTTCTCTTTGGACTAGTTTATAGTTAAAATGTTGCTCTTTGGAAATAAAACTAAGTTGGTAATGCTGTGAGCTACTCTCTGACTTCTTTGTTTGAGATGTGCTGGTTTACACAGGGCTTGAAGAAGAAAGCTTAGCAACTTTTATAAGCAGGTTAGTAATACTAAATAAGGTTTTGTGTTTTGTTTATTGACTTTTAAAGATAAAATTAATGTTTAATTGAAATTTTAATGTATAAATGTCGATATTTCAGAGTATTTATAGTGAAATTTACTAAATTTCTCATAAAGAATGGTGGGTCAGCTAATGGTACACCATAATAGACATTATACTTATAGCTGACAGACTGTCAGCCTTAGGAGCAAAACTGTTTTGGACCATTTTACCTTTCGAAAGTTTAATATTTATCTGCTAGAGGGTATACTCTTTCCATTTTATCCTCCAATAAAGGGAACCTATAGCTGACTCCTCTGTGTCAGGTATAGGCAACTAGCATGAAAAGTAACCCGAACCTGACACCCTATTTCTTTTCGTTTATTCTGCCACACCTGTCTTTCAGGTGATTATCGGAGATGGCACCTCAGCCAAGCAAAATACTCAAGTATCCACAATCAGCTATGGCTGCTGCACTGGATGAAGTGAAACGGGGTAAGCCGGTAAAGACAGCAGCCTCAAAATATGGAGTACCAAAAACTACCCTCCTATATAAAGTTAAAGGGAAGTATCCAGTTTCCAGAAAAATGGGACCAGCTACTGTTTTTTCTATAGAAGAAGAACACTTACTTGTAAAGTGGATACAGACAATGGCCAAAGCAGGTTTTCCCATTACAAAATGTTTCATGAACAGTGTTGCCCAGTTGGCATCAGACCTGAATAAGGAATTTAAAAACAGCAAGCCAAGTAGAAAATGGTATGACAGTTTTCTTCGAAGGAACCCGGAAATAACTTTGCGCACATCTCAGAATTTAACCAAAAGCCACTCTGAAGTGACAGCTTTAAAACTGAAAAATTGGTTTGAAGAAGTAGCGCTATACCTTTCTCAAAACAGTTTTTCAGATGTATTAAAGGATCCCAATAGAATTTTTAATTGTGATGAGTCTGCTTTCTTTCTAAATCCCAAAGGTTCAAAAGTATTAGCCATGAAGGGTGATAAAACTGTATATTCTGCTATCGGCAATAATGAAAAAGAATGCCTCACTGTTCTGTTCTGTGGCAATGCAGCTGGTACAATAACACCTCCTACGATTTTGTTTCGCTATAAACGGTTACCAGCTGAAATATGCAAAGGCATTCCTAACCATTGGGGTGTAGGCTGTTCAGAGTCAGGGTGGATGACATGTGACACGTTTTACTATCACTAATGTGTTTTACCCATGGGCGAAAGAGCTTGTCCCTTTTCCCATTCTTCTTTTTGTGGATGGTCACTCATCTCATATGTCTTTACATCTCAGTAATTTCTGCCAGAAAAGGGTATTATTTTGATTGCACTTTATCCAAATTCTACCCACATAATGCAAGATGGATGTATCTGTATTCCGACCTTAAAGGCAGGATGGAGGGAGATGTATCCTCATGGAGATTGAAGAATCATTCAGGGAGTATCACTTTCACAGTTTGCTTCTTTACTGAATTCGACTATTGAAAAGGATAACACCAGACATCCTACAAAATGGTTTTAGAAAAAGTGGATTATATCCCTGGGATCCATCTGCTATTGATGAATACTTTACAGCTAATAATATGAATCCTATTGCTGATACCAAAGCATCAAAGTATTCGTCAAACACAATGACAGAACATCTGAAAGCTCTTGAAACATTCATTGACAAGGACACCCTTGCTTTGTTTAATGTCAATGCTGAACATGAAAATTGGCCTGGACCAATTGCAGACACTTCTCTTTTCAATATTTGGAAAATGGATGCAGGCCCAGTGTAACGCAAGTGATAGTTTGATAGTTAGTGTTCAAGAAGATTCCATTTTTGCAGGTTTGGAACTGCCTTGTGAGATAGACTTACCTGTTACTGATGCATCTGTTCAGCTATTTCCAGACATCACTCCTGCTACACCCACCATAACTCCAACATCACCAATATTAGATAGCCTTCAAAATATTTCCCTACTATTTCCAACCTTGTATCACCAGTCTCAAAGAAGGAATTAAGCAATCCAGAAGAAGCTATTCCTTCACATCATCTATTGTCAGCAGTACACCTAAGTCATCCAAAGCTAACATACCATCTCCTTTCAAAAAGGACGCTGTTCTGGCCCGAAGAGAAGAAACGCAGAAAAAGAAAAATACCGTCAGTCGTAACATCAGACCTTTGGCAAGAATATCATAGAAAGAAAACAAATGAGAAGAAAAGGAAACAAGAAGAATTGGATGAAAGAAAAAAGCAAAGGGAAATGAAACAGCAAAAGAAAATGGAAGAAATGCAGAAGAAAGCTACCAAGAAAAACAAAAAAGTTCACCGTATTGATTCAGATACTAGCTTATCTGATTCTGATATGTCAGTCTATTCTGAATCTGTGAGCGATGGAGAAAGCTGCGAATGCAGAAATTTCCAACAGAAGGACTATGTGATAGTTGAATATGATTCTGAGTACTTTCCAGGGCAGATAGAGGGAATCAGACTTTTAGAAAATGAACAGGAATATCTGGTGTCAGTGATGGTAAAAAGTGGACCTGCTGGATGGCGTTGGCCAGAGAAAAAAGATACAGTTTGGTACGAGGAAAAAAGAGTTTAAAAAAAAATAACTCCACCTAGTGTCACAAATTCAAGAGGAGTTTGTAGAGTTAAGGAAATAGAAGATTATCTCTCTGCCCAGTAAAAATAGGACTGAGTAGATAGACCCATTATAAGGATACAGTAATTATAAAAGAATATCCATTGTTTTATGTTAGAATGACTTACCAATATAGTTATATCTTAATTTTTAAAAGAGTAGTATCAGAGTTCCCAGATGCTTCCAGTCAAAATATGTTTGTCTAAATGTTACTTAATTTCTATACAATATAAATATTTGTCATATATTAAACTTTAGAATATTTCTAACATTTGTGAATTTAAACATTTGAATTTTGATAACAAAATCATTAGCCTATTTACATAAGTTTGTTACATAAATACTTTTAAATAATGCTGAATATCTGTAACATTTTACTCTGTACCTTAATAAAAGTTTATTGACTGTATAAAGTGTAATTCCTATTGCTATTTTATATATTTTAACCTATGTCAGCTATAGGTACAAAAAGTGTCAACATTAGGTACAGAGCAAAAAATAGGTGTCAGCCACAGGTACATATGCACACATTTTTAAATTTAATTGTCAAGGATAATTTGTGTTAACTTGAACATTTCCTTTAGATTTACTGTGTTAAGCATAAAAAGAACTACTTCTTGACTTATTTATTTAATGCATGACTACTAAAGCAAATATTTTATATCTGAATTAAGTGTGAAAAATTCTTAAAGTGTCAGCTACCGGTGCATCTACCTTAAATTGTAGCAACAGTAAGAGAAAGAGGCTAGTGTTATCCTTTTTCCGATTTCCGAAAGATTCAGAAAGGTTCCTGGGTTTCCACAAGAATGCTGTGCAGAAACAAAACTCTTAATTTTGAAGTTCTTTGTGACTGTTAGAATACATTATATCCTTAAATTTCACAGTGAAATGTTTCAGTCTAACCGAAAGGTCATTAGATACCGGTTAAAGTTCTGTCACTTAGGCTGCTAAACTTCCAGAGAAATAAAGGTTAGGTCTACTTTTTTTTTCAGAGGATATATTTTTAATTGTAGCTATTAATTTTGTTATTATTTTTATGTGTTATTTTACTAAAGACGTAGAAAAATTAAGTTTGTTTTAATGAAATCTATTGATCACGTTTTATTTTCAGTTCTGGTGGGATTATTATTGCTTAGGCCTACTTTTTTCTTCAAAGGATATGTTTTTAATTATAGCTGTTAATTTTGTTGTTATTTTTATTTGTTGCTTTAACTAGAGACGTAGAAAAAGTCTGTTACAATAAAATGTATTGATCACGTTTTATTTCCAATTCTGGTGTGATTATTATTGCTTAACCTCATCCCATTTTGTTAACTACGTAAGCCTATACTACAAGTACCAGTACACGTAAGTTACTCCATTAATTCATATTTCCATTATTATTGTTGTAAAGGGAAATGCAAATTAATATTTATTGGTTTCATAGTTAATTATCACTATAATTTTGAATGAGTGAAGTTATTATAGTAAATTTCAGTTCGTTTAGCACAAACAAAAATTATGTTAACTTATTTCTTGCAGGTATCTTCGAGTTTATGGTGGAATTTAATATACTTCATTAAAATAATAAATTAACTTTATGCATTTAATATTTCAATAATGGAAGGAAGGTGTTAATTTTTCCAAAAGAACACGACAACGAAAGTGTAACATATTTTGTCGGCTGCTAGGTGAGAGATGTGCGATGATGAGGCGATAGTAGCGATCCTAGTGGTGGGCAACTACCCATGTTTGCATTTTTACTACATATTGAGCTTCGCGACTGTATATAGTAGACTGTGCTATCGTCTTACCTTTGAGGCACAGATTATATAGCCTGCATTCTAACTTGTCTCACTGTAGTAATATTATGAGAGACGTCAGTGTTCACATATAATTGCTCCTCGAATCAACATTTAAGAGAAAAACTCTACTATTTTCTGCCATCGATTACTCTCAGAAGAAATATCTAATGCAATAAATCTTTTAAATCATGCTTCGAATTTCCCACCATACATTTTATAAATAAATCAAATAATTCTGAAGTGAAATGTGTTTGTATGTGCAAATTTAAATGGAGTAATAATGCACTTTAACAAAACAATCTAGTAATATACAGCTGTTCTTTCATACGCTGCGTTACCGTGCTTCCCTTACAAATTATATCACATCTGACACTGATGTATCTACCCGTGCTTTCGTTGACATCAGGATTCAATAATACAGTGGAGGGCAATTAAATATGATCACTGGTTTATCGTGAACAACTACATATGGTACATTTCATAATTAGTTTGTTTGTGTGTTGCAGGAAGGAAAATTATTAGATCTGCAAGTGACTGGAATAAAGACAGAATGTATGGACCACAGCACTGATGTAAAGTCTGAGATGACGTTTGATAAAACTCATATGCCAATTGGCATTTCCTTCGTCAAAAGTGAAGTCGAGGTGAGTGCGTTTATGAAGTGTGATGGTCGCTAGTTCTCTCTGTTCTTCACTGGCTGATGTGGCTGCTACATTCGGGTGACCAGGGGATATGGTTGATGCTTTCATGCTGTCCATTTCTTCGTCTTACATTTTTCGTAATTCTTTTCGACCCAAGTTTTATCATAGGAACTGCAATGCTTAACGTATACAAAATGATATACATGTGATGATTTCATTCCCGCTGATTATTTGTACCATGCGTCCTTTAATTTGACAGTCCAGTATGGAATGCGGGCCACTCCCAGTTAATCCCATAGTAGATGAATAATGTTGTACTTTGCACCTTGTTATGAAATAATCTTAATTGTGTTGATCCTTTTTCTTTTCAATTCTTCTTTTTAAATTGTTTATTAGCCAAACTTCTCGTATTTGATGCCCATATCTTGGTATCATTTGTTTATAATTACCCAAGAAAGTCATATCACAAAGACAACTTTAGAAATCCTTTCCCCATCCTCCTCCATTCTGCAGTAAATAGCTTCCTCACACTGACTTACACCAGTAGGAAGAATTTATCATGTCTTCACGCCCAACCCTTCAATAAACGAACAGAGAGATTGTGAACACTGAAATCATTCTAGACGAGGCTTTTCAGTAAAATCCAAGACTTAGTTGCTATTCTTCCAGACGAATTGGTGATCGATGATGCTATATGTAACGTCACACACGATGTTAATAATTCAAAATATGAATTTCTTCCACCGCACACCATTTCACTATCTGCTCTTCCTCACATATTTTTCTTTATTCCAGCCTCTACCTACTTTATTCTAAAAAATTGCTTCATCTGAAATTGCAATACATCACTTATCTTTGAAACCCCGGGATTCGATCCTAGAATCTTTCGTTGAGTAAACCACCATCATAGACATTATGCTATGAATTAGTTGAATAACAAAAAATTATACGTAGTCACAATTAATGTGAAAAACTTCCAGAGGGATTAAATGTATCAGTTCGTCATTACATAACAGAGTTAAATTCATTAGTTTGCTGTTAATCTAATCTAAATTAATCCCTCAAATAAATTAAAAATTAATTAACTTGTATTATACAGGCCAGCAAAATTAATAAGATAAATATCTAAAAAATGGCGTTACCTCACTTACCTACTATCAATTGTCTTGTTTACGTATATGATATCGATTCACTAGACTACTCCATTTAGACAAAAGACTTTAATATTTTAGTAATCTTACGATGACTAGTGCATCACGAAAGAATTTTAACTTCCACGAATTATGTAAAGCCATCGACACAACGAACGAAAGTATTGTAAATTGATGCATCGAACAAGGATTATAGGTTACCAGATAAAACAGATATCTCTATATTTGAGTTCATATACCACCATTCCGATAGGGCAAACAGAAGAACACAAGCTCATCAAATGTTTATCGACTTTATAAACAACATTAAAAATGCATACGTGCACTGTGAACATACACAATTAAAGTTAAATTACCAAAATTTTATATAAACTATTTTTAGTACTTGGAAAATAATGTGTAGATATATGTGACATCATATAAGCCTCTTACGTCCCCAATTTATTGATCTGACAACAGGGACTCTATTGGATTCTTTCGGCTTTTCATACAAATTATTTCACTACTGACACTGGACATGAAATCTTTGACATCATGATGAATAGTAGATTAAACCCACTTTATAAACAGTCAGTGGTTTTTCGTGATAGACTTATGTTATATGACATAATTATTATGTTGTATATTTTGCAGGAAGAAACTGTGGCTGAAATAAAGACGGAAGGTACGGATCACAGCTGTGATGTGAAATCAGAGATATCACGTGTTGAATCTCCTGTGCCAATTGACTTTCCCGTCATGAAAAGGGAGGTGGAGGTGAGTGCAATTTATGAAGGTTGTCTTTTCTTATTTTAACGCAGATGTGGCTGCTAGACTCACGTGACCAGGGGAACGATTTTAGCTCTCATGCTGTCCAATTCTTTGTCCTGTAGTCCTTCGTGAATTTTTTCCACTCAATTTTTCTCCTACAGACTGATGCTGAAAGTTTACTAAATCATATCAGTTTTGAATTTTTTAATCACTATTGATAATTGATAATTCTTACAATATCTACATCTAATTTAATTGACAGTTCAGTATAGAGTTACTTGGTGGTTGATGAGTAAACTTATGCTTTCTGGCTGGTGAATGGAATACAATTATTAAGGTAACTTGTAATTTTTCTTTTTAAATTCTTTTCATAGTTGAAGTCCACTTCATAAACGCATATTTCTCGGGACGCCAGTAGTTGGCAGATCTGTATGAACGTCACAATTCATGGTGACTAATTCAGAGTATTGGTGGGGTGTACTTTGAAGTCTTGTGAATTTGTCTGTGTGATAGGTTTGTGACTGGATCCAACAGTGACCACGGTTCCAAAATCACACCTCCGAGATATCGCCATCTATGCCTGATATAAGACTCTCAGTGGTGTCGAATGTTGTTCGTATATTTGACAGTTGCAAGTCAGATGGTTATGTTACAGGTCAACATAACTGAGATCTAATTAATATTGTTGCAACTCAGAAGGTTAACGTCGGTAATTCTTTGTTAATGAAGCTATGCAGTCGCTATATTCTTCCATGAATGATTCTCTCAACTCATTCGAAAATATTCTTCAACGAATATACATTTCCACTAATCGTGATGACAATTCTGATCGTGTTTTTTCTACAGTTTGCTTGCCGTGGTAATGACTATTTTTCATATAAAGCATGGCACTGGCATATCAATTCAACTTGCAGAAGAGTGATAAATGTAAACATCTTTCTGCTCATGACAATCGTGGGTATTCCTCGTGGTTTCTTCAGAGATACGTTGATTACAGTGATACTGGTTCTAGACGACTTGGAAATCTGCAGATGGGAAACTTAACGTTTTCTCCCTACAATCGCCAAGCATCATCTGAAGACAAAATCACACTGACAAAATCGCATTTATCTATCTCAGCGATTCCTCCGGAGCTTACACACTTCGGAGATGTAATAGCAAAACCCCACATCTGCTCAAAAGCTCCTTTGCCAGTCTCCTCCACTTTGCAGTAGCAGCCTCACACTGTTTACTTAATTATACGTAGACACAATTAACGTCAAATAATCCCAAAGGCATTAAATATCTAAATTAATTATTATATAACACAATTGAATTCATTAGTTTGCTAATATCCTAATCACAGTTAACCTCACAAATAAATTATAAATTAGTTAACTTGTATTATACAAGCCAATAATATAATATGATAAATATCCAAAAAATGGCGCTACTCGCTTATCTACTATAAATTGTCACATTTACGTATATTGAATCGATTCACTATACCTCTTTCTTTAGACTAACGGATTTAGTAATCTAGTGATCTTACGATGGCTAGTGCATCACAAAAAACTTTAACTTCCGTGAATTATGTAAACCATCGACACAGACAACGAAAGTAGTGTAAATTGATGCACCGGACAAGGGTAATTAGGTTAACAGATGAAACACTAAAAACTAAGTATCTATATACTTTATATTAGAGTACTCGTAGTGCCATTCCGACAGTGCAAATGGAAGAACACAAACCCACCAAAAGTTTATCGACTTTATAAACAACATTAAAAAAGCATACGTGGACTATGGACATATACCACTAACATCCAGAGCTTACATCAACACGGAACAACAAATTTTCGGTAAGTTAAATTACCAACATCTTATGAAAACAATTTTTCCTACTTTCAAAGTAATGTGTAGGTATATGTCACATCATATAAGCCCCTTACAGCATCCAAATTATTGATCAGAGAACAGCGACTCTTCATTGGATACTTCCTGCATTTCACACAAATTATATCACTACTGACACTGGAGTGGGTACACGTGAAATCCTTGACATCAGGATTAATATTAGAGCGAACAAAGTTTGAAAAGAGTCAGTAGTTTTTTGTGACAGATTTAAGTTATATGACATAATTATTATGTTGTCTATTTTGCAGGAAGGAAATGTATTAGATCTGCACATGATTGGCGTAAAGACAGAATGCATGGATCACAGCTATGATCGGGAATCAGAGACGACATTTGAGGAGTGTCCTGTGCCAATTCATTTTCCCATCATTAAAAGCGAGACGGAGGTAAGTGTGTTAGGCGGTATTTCTCACCCTGTTCCATAGTGGTTGATGTGACTGCTATTGAACTCTCATCTGTCCAGTTCTTTGTCCCCTATTTCTTCGTGAATTTTCTCCACTCTGTAGAGACTGATGCTGAACATTTACTAAATCACGTCAGTTTTGAATATTTTAATCACTATTGCTAATTCTTACAATATCCACTTCTAGTTTAATTGACAGTTCACTATAGTGTTTCTCTGTGGTTGATGAGTGAACTTTTCTTTTCTGCCTTGTGTAGGGAATACAGTTATTTAGATTTCTTTAATTTTTATATCTAAATTCTTTAATGGTTTAAATCCACATCATTGATGCCTATTTCTTGTGACGTCAGTAGTTGGTAGATATGCATGATCGTCACAATTCACAATGATTATTTCAGAGTATTGGTGGGCTTTGCTTTGAAGACTTGTGAATTTGCCTGTGTGATAGTTTTGCCACTGGATTCTAGAGTTACAGAATCACAGCTCCGACATACCACAATCTCTGCCTGATATGGGACTCACAGCCGTAGTGACTGTTGTACGTATAAATGACAGCTTCAGTGTCCGGACTGTTGCAAGTCACATGCTTCTGTTGTAGGGAAACACAGATGAGATCTAATTAATATTGTTTCAACTCAAAAGTTGACGTCAGTTACTCTTTTTAGTGAAGCTATGGTGTGGCTATATTCTTCCATGAATGTTTCTCTTAATCATTCGCAAATATTCTTGAACGAATGTACGTGTTCAGATATGGCGATGATAGTTGAGAGCGTGTTCTTTTTTTTTTTTTTTTTTTTTCCAGTTTGCACTCTGAACTAATCACTTGTTCACATAAAGAAAATCACTGTCAAATCAATTCAATTTTCTGAAGAGTGATAAAGATAAACATCTTTCTGCTCATCATAAGCTTGGCACTTCTTTTGGTTTATTCAGAGATTTGTTGATTACAGTGATATTCAGTTGTAGGCGAATTGGAAGTCCACAGATAGGGGTGGTTACCTCCCCAGAATCGCCAAGAATGATTTCAAAACAAAAATCACACTCTGACAAAATCGCAATTACCTATCACAGCGATTTTGCCGGAGCTTACACAGTTGGAGATGTGACAGCAACACCCAACTTTAGTTTCAGAGTTCCCTTGCCATTCTCCTCCAATCTCCAGTAGCAACCTCACACTGTTACTTGGTGAGGACTATTTAATCGTTTCATCGAGTTCAAACTCCCACCCTAAATGAATGGAAAGGATTGGAAACAATAACATGGATCTGGACTCTGGAAAAAATAAAAATATGAAGGCCTTAAATGAAGTAAATGGACATAATAATACTTGGAATTGCCGCCTGAATATTCACAATTGAGGAAATTTCTTCCATTGTTGTTTACACTGTGCTAATTTCTTTTCCCCCATTTTCAAATTGTTTTAGAATTTTACTGACCTTCGTTCATTTAGTTTAGCCGTATGGTTGTTATAATTCCGAAGATATCTGAAATAGTTTCAAACTACCTTACCAAAAATTTCCATCACCAATTTTTCCGTAACAATTTGATCACTTGTCAACTAGATCTTCCTGAATCCTACTCACTTATGGCCATCTCAGAATACGATTCAAGTTTCATTCTCATTTACTTTTTCAATTGACTTATAGTTTACGAAATTGTTACTTAAAATGGAACATTGTTGACAAAATGCCATAATATTTTGTTTTTGTGTTAGTTAAATTCATCTTCCTTCTTCATCAATAATGCTTGAATTGTTTACTGGTTTAAGTGGGATTTAAAAAATTAGTTCGCTGCATTTAAGCTACTATTCAGTGAGCCTTCAGCTATTATTTTTCTATAGTTTCTCTTCACAAACTCTTTTGCAGGACAAGGCACTTAACATAAATAAAGAGCAGGATGAGGCCAAACTACAAGTAACGGCAGAAGAGAATGAAGTATTTACCGAAGGGTGAGTGAAGTGTGTGGGCCTTTACTTCTTTGTTGGTTTCATTGCTTTATTTAAATAATAATGACGAAGAATAGAAATTACTAATTAGTTTCAACATGATTGTTGTTCAAATGAAGGACTCATTATCCTGAATTGCTATGTTGACCTGTAAATCTGTCTGTATGTCTCGCTTTGTGTCTATCTCTCTCTCCTTATCTGTTTCTTTGCATCATTTTCTGTCTCTCAGTCTATTCGTCCATTTATACGTTTGTGTGATAGTCTGTCTATGTATCCATTCTTCTCGCTATCCATTCTTATTAACTTCTATGTAACCGATTTGTTCTCATTTTTCCATTTCCAGTCTCCAAACCTTAAAAGTGGATGACAATAAAGTTATCCCCCATATCTTTACTTCAAGTTTTCATGATTTTACATCCTTACATAACGATTCAGTTCCTGGAGCAGGTGGAACTTGTAAGCTATTTCTCAGTGATTGTCATACTTGACACTGAAGAATATACTCTCATGGAGATTTCCACACAAGAAAAGCAGTTGCGTAAATTCTATTACTCGAAATATATGATTACTGAAATAGTAGTTCTGTGAGGTTGAGTTTTTTTCCGTGTTTTACTTCTCAAGCAATTAAGAGAAAATGCGGAGTAACTTTCGGTGCTGGAATCTAGACTCATCTCGCTAGCATTTACATCTTCATCTCATTCAGACGCTAGATACCCAACGATAGTTGTTGATAAATCGTCGTAAAAGAGTAACTATAAAGCACTTATGAGAATTAACTTGAGTACTTTCACGTAATTACTAATTATAATATATTTGTGTTGGATGTAGTTATTCTTTTGGTGATATATCCTTCTTTAGTCTTCTTGGTCGAATTAACAGCACATTTTCTTCTCAGCGCTGAAGTTCCACCTTCCTGCGACAGCATTGCGGAAGATGAATGCCTTGAAACACGTGAGAAGACCTTCAAATGTGATGTTTGTGGAAAGTGTTTTTTCGATTCGTTAGAACTCAAAAGACATATAGTTCTACACAAGAGCAAAAGACCGTTGATATCCGATGATTGTGGAAAGGACTGTTTGCAGGTGGATCTTCTCACAAAACACGCTTGCGTACACACAGGCGACCAGACATGCAGTTCTGATTTTTGTAGAAAGAAATTTTCGGAAACTATTCGTCGCAATGGCAACAAATCATTCAGTTGTGATGTATGTGGAAAGATATTTTTCAACTCTTATACACTGAAAAATCATGCTCGAGTACATTCAGGCGAGAAGCCTTTCTGTTGTGATATATGTCGAAAGAAATTTTTGTATTCCTCTTCTCTGAAAAAGCATACACTCGTACACACACCGGTCGAGGTGGGTTCCTCCAAGTGGTGACCGGGGGGTGCAATGGTGGCTCTCGTGCTCTTCTTTTCGGCCATTTTTCGTCCTATCACCATCCACTCCTCTTCGTTCTCTCTTCTTTTTCATCACTATTTCTCTCTGCCGGCCGCCATTGCATGCGGAACGCCCACCACATCATCACAGCCATTTTCACCTCTCCATCCCCGCTGTTTTTGTTCTTGCCACGTCCGCCACCATGACGGGATTTGTTAACAATGCCTGATGAGGCTTTATTCTTCTTCCCCTTCTAGTTCTTATATCTATTATTAGGTTAAGTTTCTTAGGTTTATAACTCCCGTCTCACCAGCGGGGATCTTTCCTATCTCCGTGGTCCTGTCCCACGGTTTCGAGCGCGACTTCCAACTTGTGTGGCCCGACAGGGCGCCCAGCAACGAAGCAATAGTGGACCCTTCATACTGCCCCTATATGCAAGTCTGGGTGCGGAGCCCGGACCAGTAGTCATGTACACTCACGTAGAACCCCAATGGGGGTCCGGGCGACTTAAACGTCCCGGTGACCGACTCTGCTCGCCGGGCGGATATATCGCTCCGACGTGTTACCGCTGACGTATGGGTGTCGCAGTGTAATCAACCACAAGTCCCCTGAAGCTGCGTGCGGTCTCGGATTGCTCCGGCTTTGGGAGGGTCGGTCGGAGTTAGCCGCAGTAGTCTGGCACTTGTATTCGGTGTAGAGTGGGGAGCCACGGGCGGTTATTCCCGTGGTAGGGGCATAAAACTGCGACACGCCTCTGGTGTAAGACTTGCCATTAGGTGTGTAATGACCAGTTCGAAGGGTAACTTGCGTGAAGTGGGTTGCTTGGGATCGGGCTGTGGGGGGGTCCCCACGGCCGGCACAGACCGCGAAGAATTTTTAGGTGTCTTTTTCTTTCGCCCCCCCGGTGGCAGGCTGACGCCGACAGTTCCGTAGGGGGGGCCAGTTCAAAATGGCCTCTTCGCGCTCCTCTTCTCCTCCCTCAGAGAAAAATAATAAAAAACAGAAGACAGGAATTGATACGACTGGTGGTCAAATTTTGACGAAAATTGCTATGGACATCTTGGCGTGGCGACAGTTTTGTGCCGACGTGCGAAAGGGTTGGATGTGCGACTGTGTTACTTCGCGCACAGATACTGGTGATGGGTTGTCAAATGAGCACAATGTTTTCCAAAAGGCACTTTTCAGTGCCCGACACCCCTCGTCAGGGCTTGCAGCCCCGACACCCCGCTTTTTTCGTCATGTGCTACACGTCGGAACATCATCGGGGCTTGCAGCCCCGATACCCCGCTTTTTTCATCATGTGCTACACGTCGGATCATCATCGGGGCTTGCAGCCCCGATACCCCGCTTTTTTCATCATGTGCTACACGTCGGATCATCGGCGCGATGTTTACGGAGATCGTCAGTGGCCACCATGATGTTTTGAGGTGGCGCGTGTCTCGGACGGAGCGAGATGAAGCGTGAGAACGCGAGAGAGGGAGGAGTCTGCAAGGAAAGTAGCTAGTTGCTTGGTAGGTGCGGTGGGGGAGAGGGGAAGGGTGCAATCCATGTTCTGGAGTTTAGCCTAGTTTTGCATTATCGTTGAATTGTTAGTACAATATAAATTAAGTTGGCGGTTAATGTGTCTCACAACTTCAGTCTTCTATTCTCCGGCTTTCTGCGGCAAATACCGTAAAAGTGCATCTACACGGTTCAACTGTAGGCATTCAGATAACGAATGCAAGACGTAACGAAACGCATTCATTTGTGCATATTTTTTTTTTCGGTCAATCTACATCATCGGGCAGCCACTGAACGAATATTGCACACTTTTGTCACTACAATGTGGTGCTATGAACCAATTTTTAATACAGTCACTGTAAATTTCAGTACTTTTATCACAACCACAACAAATTTGAAATAGAACTTCTTGATTACACAACTTTTAAGACTATATAACTTCGTAATCTACAGATCGAAACATGTTAACCAGGAATGATAGAATTTAACACGACATAGACATATAATACATATTTCGAAATATTTAAAATCTTTTTGTACCATTCAAGTTGTAGAGAATTATTAATACATTTATACATTTAGTATATCACGAAACGTGTAAAAATTAATTATTATGAAAGTAGCCATTGCTTCTTCTTCAAATTAGTAGTATTAGTACGATGCACTTCCACTAGATGGAAACCAACACGATTGGCAGAGCCGGTAATACATGAAAACGAATGACACTAAATGTGAGGAATGTTACTACAGGTCCACACCTGTGGAGTAACGGTTAGCGAGTCTCGCCGCGAAACCAGGTGGCCCAGGTTTGATTCCCAGTCGGTGCAGGTGACCTGGTTGATATATTTTCCGGGGTTCTCCCTCAACCCAATATAGTGAAATGCTGGGTAACTTTCGGAGCTCGACTCCTGACTCATTTCACTTCCATTACTACCTTCACCTCATTCAGAAGCTAAATAACCTGAGATGTTATAAAGAGTCCTAAAATAACCTAATTAAAAAAAAAAGTTACTACAGCTGTGTTTTATGATTCACAGGTTAGATTAGGTGTGTATTATTATGAGAAAGGTTAGGTTAGGTTTGTTTAGGTGTGTATATTATTATTATGTTGGCAACACTGAAACCCACTGTCACATTAAAGAAATATGGAGGTATACTTCATTCACGCACGACGGATTTTGTATATATGTAAGGTACCTACGTATTTAGTGCGGGTCGGTTGGGCTTACAGCTTTCCCAGTAATCAATACTTTAAATCCAAGGGATTTTCAAGGTATTTTTATATATTTATTAGTTGCTTAGACATAAGAAAAATTCACCCCTTTTTCGAATAAAAATGACAACGCATGTGGCATTCAAAACTACACACGCATATGGCTATCATGTACGAATTTCGTTCAATAGTAGCTTGTAGCGAGCAGCTGATAGTTTCAGATGGCCAAGAATAAACTGAAAATTGTTTTCTTTGGTGACGTAGGACCTATTAAGCTGAAAATGACTGCACGTGCGATTAGCTTTATTGAAGATTATCGCAAATGCGACTGCTTAAGTAGTTTTCAATGACAAATTTCAGAATCAAGTACGCCTAAGTATTGGATTGGTATTGAATATTGGTAGAATCCAAGATACAGTTGCTCTTTTTCCAGATCAATAGAAGATAGATGACGCAGTATATGGCATCGTGTACCATGGCAATACTTGAAAACATGAATTTAGTCACGGCCACCGTCCTCGACACCCGCACTGCCTCATATTTCTTTCTGTTATCTTACACCATTCCTTTCTCTTATCTTACACCATTTCACTGCTCTTCCTCCTTCACATATTTTCCTGGTTAAATTGGAATACCTAATTTACCTTTAAATACGCCTGAATTCAATCATAGGACCTCACATTTAGTTAACCACTACCATAGCCATTACGCTACGAATTCGTTGATGGACAAACCCCTAAGAATTATAGCATACTTACGAACAATTAACATCAAATACTTCCAAAGCTATTAAACATATCACTATATATCATATCAAGTAAGTTAAATTACCAGCATTTTATGAAAACAATTTTTCCTATTTGCAAAGTAATGTGTAGGTATACGTTACATCATAGAAGCCTCTTACGTCATCCATCTTGTTGATTACACAGCAGCGACTTTTCATTGGATGCTTCCGACTTTCATACAAATTATTTCACTACTGACTCTGGAGTGGGTACACGTGAAATCCTTGACATCATGATTATTAATAGATTGAACACACTTTGAAAACAGTCAGTGGTTTTTCTTGAGAGACTTATGTTATATGACATTATTATTATGTTGTATATTTTGCAGGAAGGAAATGTATTAGTTCTCGACATGACCGAAATAAGGACGGAATATGTTGATCACAGCTATGATCTGAAATCAGAGATGACATTTGAGGAATCTCCTGTGCCAATTGATTTTCCCATCATTAAAAGCGAGGCAGAAGTAAGTATGTTAGTCGGTATTTCTCTCTCTGTTACATACTGGCTTATGTGACTGCTAGATTCACGTCACCAGTGAAACGATTTTAGCTCTCATCTGACCAATATTTCGTCCTTAGGCATTGGTGAATTTTTCCACTCCATTTTTATTCAATAGAGTGATGCTGAACATTTACTACATCCTATCAATTTTGAATTTTTTAATCATTGTTGATAATTCATACAATATCCACTTCTAATTTAATTGACACCCCAGTATAGAGTTACTCGGTGGTTGGTGAGTAAACATATGTTTCGTGGCTGGTGTAGGGAATACAGTTAATTAGGTTTCTTGTAATTTTTCTTTTCAAATTCTTTTGATGTTTGAAATCAACATCATAGACACCTATTTCTTGTGACGTCAGTAGTTGGCAGATATGCATGAAGATTATAATTCACAGTCATTACTTGGGAGTATTGTTGGGATATATTTGAAGGCTTGTAAATTTGTCTTTGTGATAGGTTTGTCACTGGATCCAACTGTGACTCCAGTTCCAAAATCACAGCCCCAAGATATCGCCATCTCTGCTCGATATGGGACTCTCAGTGGTGTCGATTGATGTACCTATATTTAACAACTTCAGAGTCCAGACAGTTACAAATCAGAAGCTTAAGTTGAAGGTCAACATAACTGAAATCTAGTTAATGTTGGTGCAACTCAAAAGCTTAATGTCGGCAGCTTTCTGTTAGCGAAGCTATACAGTCGCTCTATTCTCCCATGTATGATTCCCTGAATCATTCGCAAATATTCCTGAAGGAGTATACATGCCCACACATCACGATGACAATTCAGTGTGTGTTTTCTTCTTCCTTATGCATGCCATGCTAAACATTATTGTCCATATAATGCATGGTACTAGCTTATCAATTCAATTTGCATACGAGTGTTAAAATAAACATTTTTCTGCTCGTGTCAAACATGGCTATTCCTAGTGGTTAGTTCAGAGATACGTTGATTACAGTGATATTCTTTTCTGGACGACTGGAAAATCTGTAGACAGGAAACAGAGCCAAACACACCGAAAATTATCTCAACACAAAAATCATACTGTGACAAAATCGTAATTATCTATCTCATCTGTTTTTCCGGAGCTTACAGAGTTGGGAGATGTAATAGCAAAACCCCACATCTACTTCAGCGTTTGTTTGCCATTCCCCTCCATTCTGCAGTAGCAACCTCACTCTATTACGTAGGGAAGACCATTTAATCATATCATGGAGTTGAAACTCTCACAGTAAACCACAGTCAGGATTGGGAACAATGACATGGAACTGGCCTCTGGAAAAATAAAGAGGTTAAGTAATATCGTATAAATTAGGTTTTTTTTTTTTTTCAGTCAATTACTTATCATGTTAAGATGGCAGAAATGGATTCTGTTACATCAAGATACAATGTTAATATACATCACGAATATTTTCGACTTACTTTCAAGTCATCTTCAGGTGATAGTTTTCTAACAAAGAAACATTTGAACTAGGTGAAAATATTATTTAATAGTACATTATGCAACGAGCCTATAATAGTAGTAATTAAGAAGCGAGTATGTGCGCTCGTTTCATAATTCTCATAAGAGCTTCTTAATTACCATTATAGGCGAGTTTCATACGACTTTTTATGCTCGACCATATTTCTAACTTTAAATTACAGGTATTGAGATGTATACATTTTATTTGTATCTGACAAAATCGGAAGTGACCTTGTTCTAGGTCGTGAATTGTGAGATGTGCGCAGACGCGAAAGTATTGATTTTTTCCGAGGAACAATAATGTCATTGACCTTGTGTAATCCCGTTAAACTTGATAATATTATAATGTTATAACCTTGATTTTTGAATTCGACATTGAGAAACGAGATGACAAATTGAATTTATTTGAATAGTATTTACAATTAACGCTAATTATTATAGTAACAGAACATAATCAGTTGGTAGAGCAGCTGGCTACGGACTGGAATTTCCGGGGTTCGATCCCAGGTGGTGACAGGATTTTTTCTCGTTACCAAACTTTCAGAACGACCCCGAGGTTCACTCAGCCTCCTATAAAATTGAGTACCGGGTCTTTCCCGGGGGTAAAAGGCGGTCAGAGCGTGGTGCCGACCACACCACCTCATTCTAATGCCGAGGTCATGGAAAGCATGGGGCTCTACCTCCATGCCCCCAAGTGCCTTCATGGCATGTTACGGGGATACCTTTACCTTTTACCTTTACATAATCTTCTGCGAAAGAATTGGATTTCCAGCCTCCGTGACTTTTTGCTAATTCTCTTTCGATTGCATATCCGAGAATAATCGATACTTCCGGTTTTATAACGGTACAAAGCTGACCTCTCATTGGCTGAACACATGTAAGCTGAGTTACCATTGGCTGAAGACCTATACTTTAATGAGCAGGTGTACTTTAATGACATGCATTAAAGGACTGCTACCAGGTGTATAATTAGTACATTTCGGCATGGTCGAGCATAAACTAGTTATAAAACACTAGTAAATAGTCTGACCATGCATACTTTGCATAAAATGGTTGAATGGCATACATAGTCTTAAAATTAAAATTGACATACAGATAGAAAGCCTTCCAATGAACATAATTATAATACAATATATTGAGAGGCATGCAGTGTGCCTCAATTATGAAATTAAAATCGTTTAAAATTATTATATATAAAACTGAAGACTAGGCTTGTTCTTTATGACGTTCAATGTATTGGAAGACTGTATGAAGTGAATGTAAAAGAAAATCTCGGTCTATTCGCCGTGGTGAGAGGCATTATATCTGAAAAAATTAATCAAAGATATCTTAAAATTTTAAAGACTTAAAGGGGCTTTAAAGGTTAATACTCACGAGAGATGTACAGTGGAGGTTTTCAGATGATGTGGCCAGCGAATAGGGATTATAAAGAATGGACACTGAGCATATAGTTCCACTTTCAAGCGCTAGAGGTTAGTGCAATCGAGTATATGCTAAGATAATAATTGAGAATAGAGTTGAGACACAGGATCCAAACATCGCCTATCTTATTGCATAATCCAGAAACGCTTTGCTTCAAATAAATTCAGGTTAACAGCTTTTCCTTATTTCTCAGTGACAAAGTAGTTGTAATAATAATTTTTTATATTTCAGATATCATAAATTATATTATAAAATAATATAATACATTATAATATTTAAGTATGGAATTCTTTTAGACTATTGATCAGAATTTTTGTATTCGACAGATAATGGAGAAAAAATGGGAGTATAAGGGTACAGTACATCAGTTATTCATTGATTTCAAAAAGGCATATGACTCGGTTAAGAGGGTAGTATTATATGATATTCTTATTGAATTTGGTATTCCCAAGAAACTTGTTCGATTAATTAAAATGTGTCTCAGTGAAACATACAGCAGAGTCCGTATAGGTCAGTTTCTATCTGATGCTTTTCCAATTCACTGCGGCTAAAGCAGGAGATGCACTATCACCTTTACTTTTTAACTTCGCTCTAGAATATGCCATTAGGAAAGTTCAGAATAACAGGCAGGGTTTGGAATTGAACGGGTTACATCAGCTTCTTGTCTATGCGGATGACGTGAATATGTTAGGAGAAAATACACAAACGATTAGGGAAAACACGGATATTTTACTTGAAGCAAGTAAAGCGATCGGTTTGGAAGTAAATCCCGAAAAGACAAAGTATATGATTATGTCTTGTGACGGGAATATTATACGAAATGGAAATATAAAAATTGGAAATTTAGCCTTCGAAGAGGTGCAAAAATTCAAATATCTTGGAGCAACAGTAACAAATATAAATGACATTCGGGAGGAAATTAAACGCAGAATAAATATGGGAAATGCGTGTTATTATTCGGTTCAGAAGGTCTTATCATCCAGTCTGCTGTCCAAAAATCTCAAAGTTAGAATTTATAAAACAGTTATATTACCGGTTGTTCTGTATGGTTGTGAAACTTGGACTCTCACTCTGAGAGAGGAACATAGGTTAAGGGTGTTTGAGAATAAGGTGCTTAGGAAAATATTTGGGGCTATGCGGGATGAAGTTACAGGAGAATGGAGAAAGTTACACAAGACAGAACTGCACGCATTGTATTCTTCGCCTGACGTAATTAGGAACATTAAATCCAGACGTTTGAGATGGACAGGGCATGTAGCACGTATGGGCGAATCCAGAAATGCATATACAGTGTTAGTTGGGAGATCGGAGGGAAAAAGACCTTTAGGGAGGCCGAGACGTAGATGGGAGGATAATATTAAAATGGATTTGAGGGACGTGGGGTATGATGATAGAGACTGGATTAATCTTGCACAGGATAGGGACCGCTGGCGGGCTTATGTGAGGGCGGCAATGAACCTTCGGGTTCCTTAAAAGCCATTTGTAAGTAAGTAAGTAAGTAATATAATAATATAAGTATATGGTTTTACTTCTCGTAAGAGTTTTGTTTTTCCATTTTCAATGCTATCAAATCATTACATATTTTAATTGTTGGGGTCAACGTCTCAACACTCATTATAAAGGAACTCTAGAGTCTAGACATTACAGTTAATGACGGATTTATTATTTTATGGATCCAATTTATTTTATTTGAGTGCATAATGTACCTAGATGTATTAAATATATGTGTTATATTTCCGTTGTGTCGACTGCTAGCTAGTGTGATGTCAGCGCCAACTCTAGGGAGAAAGCAGAATCTCACGCTTTAGCTGGCTCGAAGGTCATTGAAATCAGTCCGGCTGCATCAAAGGTACCGACTTGAAGTGTCCATTCTTTATAATCCCTATTCGCTGAAGTGGCCTTCTCATCTTGGCATTACATGGTAGACTGAGTAGTTGAGTTTCTATGAATGGAGTACGAAAGGAAGTGACAGGCTGGACTAGTCGATAAACAGTTATTCTGCAGTACGGTATAGGGGGGTTACATAGATTTGGTATTTGTTCGTTATGTAGCTGTATATTGTGATTATGATTTTTAACTATGAAGAACTCCTCAGCAGTGCTAATAAGATGTGGATTATTCACTATTTTCAGTATGTTTAAGGTATTGTGGATATTATTGAATTAATGGTCGGTATCAGTCAGATAGGTGGCAAATTTAGATTTATTTCTGTTGTTAAAGAAATCTGATTTGTGTTCTTTAAACCTGGTTTGAAAATTTCGTTTTGTTTGGGCTATATATTTCTTCTTGCAATTTGTGCAGTCCAGTTGATATATATCACTTTGTAAAAATCTATTCTTTTTTCTGAGTCTTTTGGGGATTATGCTATTCAGTTTATTGTTAGTTCTGTATGTGATATTTATGTTTTCGTTTTTAAAAAAGGCTGATGGTTGTTGACTTTTCCAACATATGTCATAGGGTGCCAGTCTGTGACTATTTTAGTCTCTGTGGGTTGTAGGGTGGTAGATATTTTACTTCCTAATTTTCTAATTCTGTTCCGGATGTACTTGTGTATCATATTTTTATTAAAGCCGTTTTCTGTGACTAGTTGTATTATGTATTTACGTTCGTTAGTATAAGGTGTTTGGTTTAGTGGTATATTTATTTAGCGGTCAAATAGCTATCTAAAGAGGTTAAGGCCGTAAGTGAAATAAATAAACATAATAATAAGAGGAAATGTCCCCCAGAATGTGTATAATGGAGGTAATTTCTTCCAATCTTGTTTACACTGGGCAAATTACTTTTCCTCCATTTTCAAATTGTTTTAGACTTTTATTAACCTTCGTTCATTTAGTTTCGTCGTATGGGTGTTATAAAACCAGAGATATCTGAAATAGTTTCAAACTACCTAGCCAATTATTTCCATCACCAATTTTACCGTAACAATTTGATCACTTGGGAACAAGGTTTTTTTTAATCTTACGCAAACATGACCGTCTCAGAATATGATTCAAGTGACTTTCGCATTTCCTCTTCCAATTGACTTATTCTTTACGTAATTGTTACTTAAAATGGGACATTGCTCACAAAATGCCTTAATATTTTAGTTTCGTGTTTGTTAAATTGATCTTCATTCTACGGCAATAATGCTTGAATTGTTTACTGGATTAAGTATGATTTAAAATCTAGTCTGCTCCATTAAAGCTACCATCCAGTGAGTATTCTGCTAATATTTTTCAATAGGTTATCTTCACGTACTCTTTTGCAGGACGAGGCATGTGAGATACATAAAGAGCAGGGTGAGGTCGAACTACAAGTAAAGGCAGAAGAGAATGAAGTATTTATCGAAGGGTGAGTGAAGTGTGTGGCCTTTACTTGGTTGTTGGTTTCATTGCTTTATTTAAATAATAGTGACGAAGAATAGGAATTACTGATTAGCTTCAACATGATTGTTGTTCAAATGAAGAACTCATTATTCTGAATTCATATGTTCACATGTAAATCTGACTGTATGTCTCTCTTTGTGTTTGTCTATCTGTATATCTGTCTCTCCTTATCTGTTTCTCTTTATCATTTTCTGTCTGTCAATCTATTCGTCCATTTATACGTCTGTGTGATGGTCTGTCTCTGTATCCATCCTCCCCCCTACCCATCCATATTAACTTCTTTGTAAACGATTTGTTCTCATTTTTACATTTCCAATCTCCAAATCGTAAAAGTGGATGACAATAATGTTATCCCCCATATCTTTACTTGAAGTTTTCATTATTTTACATCCTTATATAACGATTCTATTAATCGAAATATATGTGTACTGAAGTAGTAGTTATGTGAGTTTAAAGTTATTTTCCGTGGTTTTCCTATCAACCCATTAAGAGAAAATGATGGGTAAATTTCGGTCCTGGACTCTGGACTCATCTCACTAGCATTTACATCTTCATCTCATTCAGACGGTAGATAACCTACTATATTTGTTGATAAAGCGTCGCAAAATACCAACTAAAAAGCACTTATTAGAATTAACTTGGGTACTTCCACTTATTTACTAAGTAGAAAATATTTGTGTTGGATGTAGTTTTCCTTTTGTGATATATCTTTCTTTAGTCTTCTTGCTTGAATTAACATCACATTTTCTTCACAGCACTGGAGTTCCACCTTGCTACCCCAGTAATACAGAACATGAATGCCTGGAAACACGTGAGAAGAGCTTCAAATGTGATGTTTGTGGAAAGTGTTTTTTCGATTCGATAGAACTCAGAAGACAGAATGTTCTACACAAGCGCAAGAGACCGTTGATATCTGATGATTGTGGAAAGGACTGTTTGCAGGTGGATCTTCTCAAAATTCACGGTTACGTACACACTGGCGACCAGACATTCAGTTGTGATATTTGTAGAAAGAAGTCTTCGGAAACTATTCGTCACACAGACAGCAAATCATTCAGTTGTGATGTATGTGGAAAGATATTTTTGAATTCTTATACACTGAAAAATCATGCTCTAGTACATTCAGGCGAGAAAGCTTTCAGTTGTGATATATGTGGAAAGAAGTTTTCGCTCCGTTGTAAACTGAAAACTCATGCACTCGTACACACAGGGCAGAAGGCATTCAGTTGTGAAACATGTGGAAAAAAATTTTCGGTTTCTAGTAATTTGAAAAAGCATACCACGCGTACACACAGGGGAGAAGCCATTCGGTTGTGGTATATGTGGAAGGAAATTTTCGACTTCTAGTTCTCTTAACCAACATTCACTTTTACACACGGGGGAGAAGGCATTCAGCTGTGATGTATGTAGAAAGAAATTTTCGTTCCCAAGTGCACTGAAAAGGCATGCAATTGTACATACAGGACAGAAGGCATTCAGATGTGATATATGTGGAAAGAGATTTTCGGATTCTGGTAATCTAAAAGCATGTTCTCTTACATACGGGCGAGAAACCTTTCCGTTGTCATGTGTGTGGAAAGAAGTTTTTCCATTCTTCTAATCTAAAGAGGCATGCACTGTTGGATATAACGAAGAGCGGCGACTAAAGACAGGAACGGGTTCCATTAAGTACGCATGCGCGGAAGTGACGTCACAAGCAGAAGATAAGTTGCCACGCAGACGATACAAGAATTGCACGCACCACACATAGTATACTAACTCCACAGTCTACTATATACAGTCGTGAAGCTCAATATGTAGTAAAAATGCAAACATGGGTAGTTGCCCACCACTAGGATCGCTACTATCGCCTCATCATCGCAGATCTCTCTCCTAGCAGCCGACAAAATATGTTACACTTTGATTGTCGTGTTGTTTTGGAAAAATTAACACCTTCCTTCCATTATTGAAATATGAAATGCATAAAGTTAATTTATTATTTTAATGAAGTATATTAAAATTCCACCATAAACTCGAAGATACCTGCAAGAAATAAGTTAAAATAATTTTTGTTTGTGCAAAACGAAGTGAAATTTACTATAATATCATCACTCATTCAAGATTATAGCGATAATTAACTATGAAACCAATAAATATTAATTTGCATTTCTCTTTACAACAATAATAATGGAAATATGAATTAATGGAGTACCTCACGTGTACCGATACTTGTAGTGTAGGCTTACGTAGTTAACAAAGTGGGATGAGGTTAAGCAATAATAATCACACCAGAATTGGAAATAAAACGTGATCAATAAATTTTATTGTAACAGACTTTTTCTACGTCTCTAGGGAAGCAACAAATAAAAATAACAACAAAATTAACAGCTATAATTAAAAACATATCCTTTGAAGAAAACATTAGGCCTAAGCAATAATAATCCCACCAGAATTGAAAATAAAACGTGATCAATAAATTTCATTAAAACAAACTTAATTTTTCTACGTCTTTAGTGAAATAACACATAAAAATAATAACAAAATTAATAGCTACAATTAAAAATATATCCTCTGAAAAAAAAAATTAGACCTAACCTTATTTCTCTGGAAATTTAGCAGCCTAGGTGACAGAACTTTAACCCGTATCTAATGTCTTTTCGGTTAGACTGAAACATTTCATTGTGAAATTTAAGGATATAATGTATTCTAACAGTCACAAAGAACTTCAAAATTAAGAGTTTTGTTTCTGCACAGCATTCTTGTGGAAACCCAGGAACCCTTGTGAATCTTTCGGAAAAAGGATAACTCTGGCCTCTTTCTCTTACTGTTGCTACAATTTATAGCACAACAAACATCTCCTCCTTGTCCCATATTATTATTATATTTTAGCCATTAACATTTTCATTATAACCAATAACGAACATTTCACAAGCATCAATGTGAAATACGCAACGAGGTAGCACTCGATAGAAATACGACACAGTCTAAAGTCGACCATGGACAGTCTATTGTTTCTAGTTGCTAACCGCTTGGAGCGCTTTATCACGAGATTTGCAAAAAAACACCTCAAGCTTCGCGACTGTATATAGTAGACTGTGCTAACTCTATGGCTCCACACCACTAGGGTGCCATTAGCCCATCGTATGACCTTTGTTTACCGTAATCTGTGGTTGTTTAAGCATGCCAAGTGGACGACACAGCTCGCAACATGGGTATTACTTGTTTAGTATAAAATGAAATTTTTTCAAGCCAAATAAATATCAATAGACATAAAAGAGAAGTGCATGGCATTAGAGAGAAAGTTGTTTCCATGAATAAGTGCCTAGAAGGTTGTGAGGTGACCTTTAAGAAAAGGCTAATATGTTGTTTTCTAATGCCATGCGTTTAACAATAAAGTTATTTGACCTCTTCCACTCCAATATTTTTCAAGGATATCATGATCAGCCACTGAAGCACAGATTTTGAGGTTTTAAGAATAATAGAAATTTTCGAATTCATTGACCGATGATTTTCAAATAAATTATGAAGCAATTATTCTCAAGACAATACCAGTAACTAGATAAGTAATTTAGTTAGGGCTGGTATGTCTTGAGTCATTCTGCAACAGAGACTAGAATTTGCTTTATAACAACTTCTGGGGAGTCTATAAATTGATTTTAAATGTTATAGTATTAAACAATAATTACAACTATCTTTTAAATATGCTTCATGTAAGTTATGGGCAAATTTGTCTTGTGATGTTTCCAAAACTTGGCACCTCCAATCTTAACATGGTACGCCTCTATTAAGAAGCCTATTCATTACAGTCAATGTTATTATAACTATTATTAAACTCTTATAAATTATGTTACAGTGTAACCCTACAATCTTGCAATCTTGCTTACGTACTTCCTCGTAATGCAACTACACGCGCGCGAATTGCGTTTAAAGACATCCATTTTACCTTTAAGTATTTTGTATTCTTGTTTATTTAAAAGCAATCCTTAAACTTTTCATTGGGTATATAGGTACGGAAAAATCTCCACATTTGAAATAGCATAAATGAAACACATAAATATAGTCTTATGCTGAAGCAGTGTTACTTCATAATTCAAATAAAAATATAATACGATCTTCATACTATAATATATACATACTGATAACATATCTCAATAGGCCTATACGTTGTGGTTGATAATATTTATGATGACAAAATGATTATAAAATAGGATATTCTAAACAGTGATATATCATACGATGTAAGAAGAAAGGTTACTCATTATCATGTTCTGCCTGGAATACAAGTACGTACAGGCTTGTCACTATATTCACTGCGCAAATATGAATATACATGTTCCAGACAGATTTTAATATTATTTTCATAACATTTTTAAACACGATATGTATTCATGACATTTTATAAACAAAGTCATTATTGTCAACTATTAATGTTAATCCTGAGCTTTAATATTGAATTTTACTACGTAAAATACTGAATAAAATAAATGTCATGTTAAATCTCAATTTTTTTAACCATTACTTATCAATTTGGAAGATATGCCCTAAAAGGAATAATGGCATTTTTATAAAATATTTTTTATAATAGAAGGATGGCAATTCTATGTATTTCTCCAACAACATCTACCAAAAACTGCGATGTCGTCATGAAGACGATTCTATCCTAGTGTAATCGATACCATAGAGAGTTGATCTTCTTTTAAACACAACATTCCATACATTGTATATAGTAAGATAGTCTTGGTAGCGCAGTTAGTATAGCGTTAGTCTTCTATGCTCGAGGTTGCGGGTTCGATCCCAGCTCACGTCGATAACATTTAAATTTTTTTTAATGCGACAGACACATATCAGTAGATTTACTGGCATGTAAATGAACTCCTGCGGGACAAAATTCCGTCACACAGGCGACACTGATATAACCTCTGCATCCGGGAGCGTCGTTACATAAACCATAATTTAAAAAAATAATTTAGTAAGATGTTTCACAATACATAACACAAATTTAAAAACTTTATTTGGCAATCCAGTGCACGAAAGTATTAATTTATTACTGCCTCTTATTGATACCACTTCAGTTTTCAATCCTATTTCATGTTTCAGAAAATAATTTTCAGTCTTCAATGTTGTTACAGTTGCCTATTCGATATCTATTTGGCATAATTTTCTCCTACTTCTGCATTCTCACAAAAGACTACACTGTAATTGAGGGGGGGGGGAGAGGGTAGAACATGGGAATTTAAGAATGTAGTCGTCAATGTACAGGGCTTTTGGAGGAAAGTCCATATATTTACTTAAATTTGGAAAAAAAAAAAAAAAAAACGGGTGAGGGACAATTTCCTTCAATGTTAATTTTGAACTGAAAACTGCAAACTAGGCAGTATTTTGAAGGTTCTCTGTCAGCTGTCCTGGAAAACAATACATAAAATCATGTACATATGTACAATAGAAAGAGCCACAGGCATACATTTTCTTAATTACAGGTTTGATATTTGTATTTGAAGGTACCTTCCTTTATACAAAATAACATCGTTTATCCATTTCATAGCTTTACTCTTCTCACTAAGAAAAAAAAAAAAAACACCTGCAAAACTCTCTCTCACTAGTGTTGTAACTTGTAACAAATGCACTTCAAGCTACTTAAACTATTTTCCTACTTTAACACTATAAACGCGCTACCAATTTATAACACAATACACGATTTAGAAATGGGAGTTGTTTGGAAAACAATATGCCGTCGATGTACTGATGCTTCACATATGTGCAGTGGCTATAGTGGTGTGCCGCGGTTATGTCCAATGCTGCGTCGTCGTCTGCGTGGCTACGGTAGTCTTCTTTGTGACGTCACTTCCGCACATATGTTTCCGCGCATTAGTACTTCGTGGAACGCGTTCCTGTCGTTAGTCGCTGCTCAAAGGAGAAGGTACGTAACAGAAAAGAACGCATTCAGTTGTGATGTATGTGGAAAGAAATTTTCCCAATCATCTAATTTAAAGAGGCATGCCAAGGAGAAGGTATTCAGTTGTAATAAATGTGGAAAGAGTTTTTTGGTATCTCGTAGCCTTAAGACATTCAGTTGTACCATTTGTGGAAAGAAATGTTCGCAATCTAGAACTCTAAAAAAAGCATACAATCCTACAATCTGGAGAGAAGGCGTTCGGTTGTGCCATGAATGAAGAAAATCTTTTCGCAATCTAGTAGTCTAAAAGAGGATGTGCTCGTATAAACGTGAGATGTTCAGTTGTGATGTTAGTAAAATATACGACTGCACTTTCATGTGTTTCTTCCCTGTTATTTCAGACATCTGTTTACAGATATATTTAATGGCCTTGTGGTAGAGTCATTTTTCATTGGGAATGATGATTCTACTGCTTGCCGTTACTGTAATAATTTCATTCTCGCGTTCATTTTTCTTTTAATTCTGAATGAGACTACCCCTTTTCATAGATTTATGTTAAGTGTACACGTTCCTGAATTATATTTGAGCAGTCAGAACTGTAAAGAATGTTATAAGCATGGATTGCAAGCAATGACTATTACACTTGTAACCTCAGAATAATACGGACTAAAATGTAAACATTAATGTTAAATTTGTTACTTATTTATGTTACTTGTAATACTGTATTTATGTCATGAAAGAAGAAGATAATGCATTGATTTCGTACTGAATGGAATGTCTACATTGAATGTTGTACATTCTTTGGCAGTGCGTAAAATGAGTAACAGTGCCTAAACTGAATAGTACTTGATTTTTTAGGCACAAGTACATTAAAGACTCACTGTAGTCATTGATAACAGTGGGAGAAACGGCCCAGGGCTAAAGGTAATTGTAGTTTAAATAACATTATATATTCAAGCCTTAAAATTCGGTACTGGTATTAAGTCACAATTCAAAAGCACTACCATTTTTTTTTAAATTCCCATTAGACTACAGACATACGTAATAAAGAAAATGGATATTTTCTGTCTGGCTTCAAGAGGATACAGATTTAAAAAAAATTCTAATGAGGTATTTTGTAAAATATGCAACTCCTTTTTGACAGCCCATGTAGCAAATTTGAAAAGCATGCTAGCAGTAGTATGCATAGGAGGATGTTGTCTAATCGTTTCTTGCCGAAAATCAAATATTATGAAAGCATATTCCTGTTTTTTCCACATGGAAGAGGGCATTAGATTTAAAATTAGCTGTAAATCTGCACACTGCAAATCATTCATTGGTTAAAAGAAGTGATCACATTCATGAGACGATGTGATCTGCTGGTGAGGGAACACATTTTCAAAATCTTCAGGTACTTAGGACAAAGTGCTCACGTTTAGTAGATAGTGCTATTTTCCCATAAAGGTTTGAATCTGTAGTTAATTTAGTACGACGTTTATTTTATTTCTTAATATTGGGCGAATGTGCTGATATTTCTGATCATAAGTAGGCATATCTATGTATTTATATTAGATATTTTGATAAAATTGAATATAAGATTATTGCAGATTACTTCAGAATAGTTTTCTGTTTCATATTTTTTACTCTCTATTTCGGCAGTTCCTTATTTTTCAAAGGAAATCTGCAAGAAAAGACTATATTATGGCCGGCTTTGTTACACATATACGCATGAAAAAAATGCTGGTTATTTACAACTATGAACGAAACTTTATTAAACTTTCCTTAAATGTTATAAATATCATTCGTCTCTTTTTTTCTTCTCCGGTTGCAGTTATAAGCGACACACAAGAGGCATTTTTTTGTATCTCCGTAGCGCCCATCTCCTTATATACAACATTGTATCTTCCATTTTCTCCGCACTGTTAAGACCGCTATATTAGGCATCCTGGCCAATTTATAATCTGTCTTCTAACTGGTTGGTTTATTTAGGTCGTGGGAAAAATCTCATTTATGTAGAAAAATCAAGTTCAATAGTTTCGCGACAACACGGGCGCTGTCACGGCGTCCTTGATGACAGCATCCTGAAATCAACGAGTTATAGTAAAATGAATTCTCTCTTTCTAAGGCGTTGGTTAAAATAATGAAGTTGTAACTATGCAGGTTGATACCTGAAGGAGGGTCTAACTACGTTAATTTATGTTTCATACATGTAAGTTTACTGTTAAATTTTATTGTAATCTATGTAAGTGTAAATGGGATAACTCCAGAACACGGACTGCAACCTTCCCTTCTTACTTCAAAATTCCAAACTTGTGCACACAAAATAAATTATTGGCACTGAGAAGTGCCTTTTCGTAAATATAATGATACGCATTCGACAAACGCAGAAAAATCTGCTCTTTTTAGTATTAAAAGACATAATTTGGTAGGCGCTGGAATTGGTAGCTCAGCGAATTTTCTTGACACATTTATCAAAGATGTTTGACATTTATACTCTTTATGACGATTGAATGTAGAAAAAGATATCACAGGTGGCGATGAATTGTATTGTCTTTATTTGAAAATGAGGGAAGATGCCTGATAATTGCATTCAGAAACTTATCGAACTTGTACGATGTCACCCGTAGGCCTATTTATATGACACACTGGATGAAAACTATAAAAACACGAAACTTAAAGCAGAAATCTGGAGACAAATGTCAGATTATATAAAAATAAATAGGGCTCTATTTTATTTTGATGAGATTTAATAGTATTAATTAAACATTTGAAATAATGTATCTATATGTCTTAACAGTTTACATAATTTTAATCACAACATAGCAAAGAATCCTCTATCATATCATGATTGGCAAAAAACTGTGGGCCATTCAACCTGAAATAACGCCTAAACGTATCGTCATTCAAATCGATACCAGTGTCCAAAACCCGCCCTTATTTTCGTAAGATATAATGCGATTTTCAGATATTTCTGGCTTTAATTTTAGGCCTACTTTTTCTTTTCATTAACAAAATATGTTCATGTAACTCCATTTCCTCATCACCTGAAAACTCAGATTCAACATAGCATTCGTACGTAATTTGTAAATTACGACAGTATACTTACAGGTTATATATTTAAGTACGACAATATACGTAAATACATAACTTATAATATTTCCCCCCAACGAGTCATTACTATAATCAGAAAAATGCTTTCTGCATGAAGGCAGTGCATAGATGATCATAGCGAGGTATCATCTGTGATAGCGAGAACTCGCCAAGTATGTGGAAGAGGCTCTTCACCTCTTTCTCTCAACACATTTCTCGCTAGCAAAAACTCTTCAAGTGTGTTAGGCCCGTAACACACTGCAGAATTTTCGCCAGCGAGAAATATCTTGCGAGAAAATTAAAAAATTGATATCATGGATTCAAATGGACATCCACACACTGGAAGAGATTCTCGTTCGAGGCGAAAACCTCGCGCGAGTTTCTCGCTGGAATCTGTAGCTCAGCAAATCTTGACACATTTATCAAAGATCTTTGACATTTATACTCTTTATGGCGATTGAATGTAGAAAAAGATATCACAGTGGCGATGAATTGTATTGTTTTTATTTGAAAATGAGGAAAGATGGCTCATAATTGCAGTCAGAAACTTCTCGAACTTGTACGATGTTACCTGTAGGCCTATTTATATGATACACGGGATGAAATTATAAAAACACGAAACTTAAAGAAGAAAGCTGGAGACAAGTATCAGATTATCTGAAAATAAATAGGGCTATATTTTATTTTGATGACGTTTAATAGTATTAATTAAACATTTGAAATAATGTATCTATATGTCTTAACAGTTTACATAATTTTAATCACAACATAGCAAAGAATACTTTATCATGTCATGAATGGCAAAAAACTGAGGTCCATTCAACCTGAAATAACGCCTAATCGTATCATCATTCAAATCGAGACTAGTGTCCAAAACTCGCCCTTGTTTTCGTAAGATACAATGTGATTTTCAAATATTTCTGGCTTTAATTTTAGGCCTACTTTTTCTTTTCATTAACAAAATATGTTCATGTAACTCCATTTCCTCAACATCTGAATACTCAGATTCAACATAGCGTTCGTACGTAATTTGTAAAGTACGGCAATATACTCACAGGTTATATATTTAAGTACCTACGACAATATATGTAAATACATAACCTATAATATTTCCCCCAACGAGTCAATACTATAATCAGAAAAATGCTTTCTGCATGAAGGCAGTGCATAGATGATCATAGCGAGGTGTGATCTGTGATAGAAGTCGCCAAGTGTGTGGAAGAAGGCTCTTCGCCTCTTTCTCGCAACACATTTCTCGCTAGCAAAAACTCTACAATTGTGTTACGCGCCTAATGGGCCTTAAGCATTCAAATAACGAATGCAAGAGTGAAAGAAACGCATTCTGTTGTGCATACCTTTTTGGAGTACAAAGTCGGCGTAGTTGGCGAGTTAGTATAGCGCTGACCTTCTATATCCAAGGTTGCGGGTTCGATCCCGGACCTGGTCGTTGGCATTTAAGTGTGCTTAAATGCGACAGGATCATATCAATAGATTTACTGGCATGTGAAAGAACTCCTGCGGGACAAAATTCCGGCACATCCGGCGACGGTGATATAATCTCTGCAGTTGCGAGCGTCGTTCAGTTAAAAACATACCTAACATTTTTTTTTCGAATACAAAATGACAGCGCATGCGGCAGTTGAAAGCTATCGACGCTGGTGAGTATCCTGTGCGTATTTCGTGCAATAGTATTAGCTTGTATCGAGCAGCTGATTGTTTTAGATGACCGAGAATAAACTGAAAATTCTTTTTATGTGGTGATGTTGGACCTTTTAAGCTGAAAATGACTGCATGTGCGATTAGCTTTATTGAAGATTATTGCAAACACGAGTGCTTGTGGAGTGTTCAATGACGCATTTGAGGATCAAGTAGGCCTAAATATTGGATTGATATTGAATATTGGTAAAATCGAAGATTCAGTCGCTCTTTATTCACACCAATAGAAGATATAGGACGCTGTATATGGCATCATGTACCATGGCAATACTTGAAAACATGAACTTAGTCGGGAGTTGTCGTCCCCGTCACACCCACTGCCTCACATTTCTTTCTCTTATTTTACACTACCGTATTTCTTCTGCTCTCCCTCCTTCACATACTTACCCGATTAAATTGAAATACCTAATTTACCTATAAAAATGCAGGGATTCAATGATAGCATCATTCATTTAGTGAACCACTACAATAGCCCTTACGCTATGAAATCGTTGACAAACAAGACCTTAAGAATTATAGCATACTTACGAGCAATTAATATCAAATATTTCGGAAGTTATTAAACATATAACTGTATTATTATATAATAAAACTGAATTCATTAGTTTGCCATTAAACTTATTACAGTTAATATAACAAATAGATCACGAATCAATTAGCTTTATATTGCACAGTGAACTCAAATGGTATGAATGCGTTACTACACTTATCCATTATCAATTGTGTTACTATGCGTATATGAAATCGAATCACTACACTATTTCATTTAGTATTCAATTAATCTTATTTAGCTATGTTTCATTGTCATATTTTTATTAAGATAGTTTTTCGAACTTTCAGTGTAATGTGCGTACATACGTGATGTCATATAGGTCTATTACGTCATCCATCTTATTGATCGATAAAACAGCGACTCTTCCTTGGTTTGTACCTGAAATGTGTGTATGTATGTATATATATATATATATATATATATATATATATATATATATATATATATATATATATATATATATATATACACATACGTAGTGACGATGAGGTTCAATCCAGCAAGTATATCCAAATGGCTGACATTTTCCTTGTCAATTTAAATGTCCTTTTTCTTTTTCAGGCGTGATGGACGTAATCAAGATGGAAAGTGAGATCGACACTCTACCATTACAAGGAAGTAATAACACAGGTATAGAAGAGGACAAACTTCAGGTATCCCATATGAGAGTGACTACTATTTGGTATTTATTTTCTAATTAAGTCGCTTATAACTGTATGGCTTATCGTGTGGTCGAAAAAAATATTCTAGTGCACTACTGTCTGACCAGTGCAGGGATAGCTTATGATTATCATGATGTTCTTCCCTGCCACTTTATCTGGTCCTCGGAACCAGACTTCGCCACTTGTTTTAGTTTCCCAGACTCTTCAGAAAGATTCTGAGTGGACTGCGATATTATACAACGGTTAAAGTGTAATGACAAAATTTGTACATGTTGAAGACACATCGGGGAATGCACCTTAGAAAATCAGTTCTTAAACTGCAAGAATATTTTATTTGTGATGCCTTACTACTAGTTTCGTCGGCAAGGAGATGTCGATTCTTTAAACATGGCTTTAATATCTTATCATGGTCTTACCTTTTAGGTACAGATTATATAGCCTGCATTCTAACTTGTCTCGCTGCAGTAATATAATGAGCGACGTCAGTGTTCGCAGATAATTGCTCTTCGAATCAACATTTAAGATTACAACTCTGCTATTTTCTGCCATTGATTACCCTCAGAAATAATATCTGATGTAATAAATCAATTTAAAACATGTTTCAAATTTTCTGCCATTTATTTTATCAACAAATTAAGTAATACTGAAGTGAAATGTGTTTGTATGTGCAAATGTAAAAAAGGTGTAGAATAGTACTTTAACAAAACAATCTAATAATATAGAGCTATTTTTTTATGTGGTGCGTTAACATGCTTTCCATACAAATTATATGACTACTGACTCTGATGTGTCTACATGTGCTTTCGTTGACATCAGGATTTAAGAATGTAAGGTAGAGCCATTACAGCTGGTCACTGGTTTATCGTGAACAACTACATATGGTAATTTCATAATTATTATGTTTTGTGTGTTGCAGGAAGGAAATCTATTAGATGTGCAAGTGACTGGAATAAAGACAGAATGTATGGATCGCAGCCATGAAGTAAAGTCTAAGATGACATTTGATAAAACTCTTGTACCAATTGAGTTTTCCTTCGTCAAAAGTAAAGTTGAGGTGAGTGCAATTTATGAAGTGTGTTGGTCTCTCTGTTCTTCACTGGCTGTTGTGGCTGCTACATTCAGGTGACCAGGGGATGCGATTGATGCTTTCATGCTGTCCATTTCTTCACCCTACATTTTTCGTTATTCTTTTCCACCTCTATTTTATCATAGAAACCGCAATGCTGAACATTTACAAAATTATATACATATTGATTTCTTCCTCAATTATTATTTTTACCATGTCTGCTTTTAATTTAATTGACATTCCAGTATGGAATGAGGGCCACTTTCAGTTGATCCCGTAGTAGCTGACTAAATTTTCACTTTACACCTGGTTTGGAAATAATCTTAGTTTTTCCTTTTTTTTTTTTTTCTTTCTAATTCTTCTTTTAATTGCTTTTTAGCAAAACTTATTTGATGCCTATTTCTTGGTACTCTTTGTTTATAATTACGCAATAACGTCATATTACAAAGACTACTTTAGAGTTTCTTTCCCCATCCTCCTCCATTCTCCAGTATGTAGCTTCCTCACACTGACCTACATGGGGAGGAAGAATTAATCGTGTCTTCACACGCATCCATTCAATAAACCAACAGAGAGATTTGTGCACACTGAAATCATTGTAGACGTGACTTTTCGGTAAAATCCAAGATTCAGTCTCTGTTCTTGCAGACGAATTGGACATCGACCATGCAATATATGACGTCACACATAATGATAATACTTGAAAATATGAATGAAATCGAGGACTCAGGCCCCCGAAACCACCACTACACACTGTTATCTTTTTTCCAACCTGCACCATTTCACTATCCACTCTTTCTCACATATTTTTCTCTATTTGGCCTTCTACCTACTTTATTCTATAAGCTAGTTCATCTTAAATTAGAATACATGACTTTTTGTACACTCCGGGACTCGATCCTATGACCTTTCGTTCAGTGAGCCGCCATCATAGCCTTTATGCTACAAATTCGTTGAAGAACAAACTCTTAAGAATTATGGTCTGTGTATAAACTTCGGGCAATTGGATAAGGAAATATTGCTCTGAGGATGACCACAACACAGTGGTCGAAACGGTATAAGCCCCGAAGTTTATCCACTGACCATACACACCAGCCGCAGAAGCCTACGCGAACACTTAAGAAATATGCTTAGACACAATTAACGTGATATACTTACAAAGGCATTGAATATAGAAGTTCATTATTGTTTAACATAATTGAATTCATTAGTTTGGTATACACGTAATTCCATATAACCTCTCAAATTAATTACAGATTAACTAACTTGTATTATACTAGCCAGTACAGTAATATGATAAATATCCAAAAGATCGCGTTACTCCACTTATCAACTATCAGTTGTCTTATTTACGTATATTAAATCGATTCACTACATTACGCAATTTAAACTAAAAGCTTTAGTATTCTAGTAGTCTTACGATGGCTAGTGCATCACGAGAGAACTTTAATTTCCACTGACTATGTAAAGTCATCGACACACATAACGAAAGAACTGTAAATGGATGCATCGAACAAGAATAATTATTAGGTTACAGATAAAACACCAAAACCTACGCTCTATATATTGAACATTTGAGTTCCTGTATTACCATTCCGAGAGTGCAAATGGAAGAACACAAGCTCATCAATGTTATCGAATTTATAAACAACATTAAAAAAGCATACCTGGGCTATAGACATACACAATTAACACTCAGAACCTACACCAACACTTTGAGGTAAGTTAAATTACCAAAATTTTATATAAAGAATTTTTCGTACTTGGAAAATAATGTGTAGACATACGTGACATCATACAAGCCTCTTACGTCCCCAATTTTTTGATCGGACAACAAGGACTCTATTGGATTCTTCCGGCTTTTCATACAAATTATTTCACTATTGACATTGGAGTGGTTACACATGAAATCTTTGACATCATGATGAATAGTAGATTGAACACACTTTATAAATAGTCAGTGGTTTTTTGTAATAGACTTAAGTTATATGATGTAATTATTATGTTGTATATTTTGTAGGAAGAAAGTGTATTAGATCTCCACATGACCGAAATAAAGACGGAATGTATGGATCACAGCTATGATCTGAAGTCAGAGATATCACATGATAAATCTCCTGTGCTAATTGATTTTCCCATCATGAAAAGAGAGATGGAGGTAAGTGCAATTTATGAAGGTTTTCGGTTCTTATTTTAACGCAGATGTGGCTGCTAGACTCACGTGACCAGGGGAACGATTTTAGCTCTCATGCTGTCCAATTCTTTGTCCTGTAGTCCTTCGTAAATTTTTTCCACTCAATTTTTTTTTACAGACTGATGCTGAAAGTTTACTAAATCATATCAGTTTTGAATTTTTTAATCACTATATAATTGATAATTCTTACAATATCTACATCTAATTTAATTGACAGTCCAGTATAGAGTTACTTGGTGGTTGATGAGTAAACTTGAGCTTTCTGGCTGGTGTATGGAAAACAGTTATATAGGTAATTTGTAATTTTTCTTTTTAAATTCTTTTGATAGTTAAAGTCCACACCATAGACGCCTATTTCTTGGGACGCCAGTAGTTGGCAGATCTGTATAAACGTCACAATTCATGGTGACTAATTCAGAGTATTGGTGGGGTGTGCTTTGAGGACTTGTGAATTTCTCTGTGTGATAGGTTTCTGGCTGGATCCAACAGTGACTACAGTTCCAAAATCACACCTCCGAGATATCGCCATCTATGCCTGATATAAGACTCTCAGTGGTGTCGAATGTTGTACGTATATTTGACAGTTGCAAGTCAGATGGTTATGTTACAGGTCAACATAACTGAGATCTAATTAATATTGGTGCAACTCAAAAGTTGACGTCGGTAACTCTTTGTTAGTGAAGCTATGCAGTCGCTATATTCTCCCATGAATGATTCTCTCAATCATTCGGAAATATTCTTCAACGAATATACATCTCCACTAATCGTGATGACAATTCTCATCGTAGATTTACTCTTCTCGGGTTCTCAGCCAAGTGAGTTCGAGATTAGTTTCCAAGCTTTCGATGGCTAGCTCTGCCATCTTCTTCAGGGATTTGAAGTGATGTGGGACCATGTCTATCCGGTATATATGCAAAAATGGGGCTTCGCGCTGCGGGCCAATCAGGAGCTAGTTCCTAGTCCCGACCACCAGACGCATTCTGGTTGGTGGAAACGGCAGCCAATCAGGAGCTACTTGCTGGTCCTGACTGTCTGCCGTGTGCTGGTGGTCTAAGCATATTGATGGCAGGTTTCCATGCTGTACTCAGCTGTAGACCCCCATCTCTGTTGAAATTATTGCCATCTAGCTGGATTTCGATGGGTTCCTTGATAACCAAGTCCCAGTAACCTGATGTCTTATCCAAGATTGGGGTGGCGCCGAAATCTATCTTGTGACCTGTTTCTAGGCTGTGTTGGGCTACTGCAGACTTATCGGGGTAATATAGTCTTATGCGGCATTAATGTTCCTTGCAGCGTTCTGTAATCGTGCGTCCCGTCTGCCCGAAGTAGCATTTCCCACACTCACAAGGTATTCTGTAGATACCAGGTGTCCTAAGACCAAGGTCGTCCTTAACTAGTGTCAGCAAGTTCTCGATCTTTGTGGGCGGCTTATGGATCATCTTAATCCCGTGTTTTCTTAGCAGTCTGCCAATTTTTCCCGAGTTGGGACCATAGAACGGGTAGACTGCTAAGAAAACACGGGATTGAGACCATCCATAAGCCGCCCACAAAGATCGAGAACTTGCTGAGACCAGTTAAGGCCGATCTTGGTCTTAGGACACCTGGTATCTACAGAATACCTTGTGAGTGTGGGAAATGCTACATTGGGCAGACGGGACGCACCATTACAGAATGCTGCAAGGAACATCAACGCAGCATAAGTCTACATTACCCCGATAAGTCTGCAGTAGCCCAACACAGCCTAGAAACTGGTCACAAGATAGATTTCGGCGCCACCACAATCTTGGACAGGACATCAGGTTACTGGGACTTGGTTATCAAGGAAGCCATCGAAATCCACCTAGATGGCAATAATTTCAAAAGAGATGGGGGTCTACAGTTGAGTAGAGCATGGAAACCTGCCATCAATACGCTTAGACCACCAGCACACGGCAGACAGTCGGGATCAGCAAGTAGCTCCTGATTGGCTGCCGCTTCCACCAACCAGAATGCGCCTGGCGGTCGGGACTAGGAACTAGCTCCTGATTGGCCTGCAGCGGGAAGCCCTACAATTGCATATATACCGGCTAGACGTGGTCCCACATCATTTCAATTACCTGAAGAAGATGGCAGAGCTAGCCGTCGAAAGCTTGGAAGCTAACCTCCAACTCACCTGACTGAGAACGTGAGAAGAGTTATTCTACATCAAACGCTGGGAAAGCCTCAAGTCATACAATTCTGATCGTGTTTTTGTTCAGTTTGCATGCTGTGCTAATCACTATTTTTCATATAAAGCATGGCACTGGCATATGAATTCAACTTGCAGAAGAGTGATAAATGTAAACATCTTTCTGCTCATGACAATCGTGGGTATTCCTCGTGGTTTCTTCAAAGATACGTTGATTACAGTGATATTGAGTTCTAGACGACTTGCAAATCGACACATAGGAAATTTACGTTTTCTCTCTACAATCGCCAAGCATCATCTGAAGACAAAATGACAGTCTGACAAAATCGCAAAATCGCTCCTTTGCCATTCTCCTCCACTCTGCAGTAGCATCCTCACACTGTTTACTTAATTATACTTAGACACAATTAACGTCAAATAATCCCTAAGGCATTAAATATCTAAGTTAATTATTATATAACACAATTGAATTCATTAGTTTGCTATTATCCTAATCACAACCTCACAAATAAATTATAAATTAGTTAACTTGTATTATACAGGCCAGTAATATAATATGATATATATCTAAAAGATGGCACTACTCCGCTTATCTACCATCAATTGTCAGATTTACCTATATTGAATCGATTCACTATACTACTTCCTTTAGACTAATCTAGTAATCTTATGACGGCTAGTGCATCACGATAGAACTCCAACTTCCGTGAATTATATAAACCATCGACACAGACAACGAAAGTAGTGTAACTTGAAGGTTATCAGATAAAGCACTAAAAACTGAGGATCTACGTACTGTATATTCGAGTTGTCATAGCGCGATTCCAAGAGTGCAAACGGAAGAACACTAGCTCACCAGATGTGTTTCGACTTTATAAACAACATTAAAAAAGCATACCTGGGCTATGGACATACATAATTCACATTCAGAACCTACACTAGCATGGAACAACTTTGAGGTAAGTTAAATTACCAAAATTTTATAAAAACAGTTTTTTCTACTTGCAGAGTAACGTGAGGATATACGTGCCATCATATAATCCTCTTACGTCATCCAACTTATTGATTAGACAACAGCGACTTTTCATTGGATGCTTCCGACTTTTCATACAAATTATTTCACTACTGACACTGGAGTGGGTACACGTGAAATCCTTGACACCAGGATTATTAATAGATTGAACACACTTTGAAAACAGTCAGTGGTTTTTCTTGAGAGACTTATGTTATATGACATTATTATTATGTTGTATATTTTGCAGGAAGGAAATGTATTAGATCTGGACATGACCGAAATAAGGACGGAATATGTGGATCACAGCTATGATCTGAAATCAGAGATGACATTTGAGGAATCTCCTGTGCCAATTGATTTTCCCATCATGAAAAGTGAGGCAGAGGTGAGTGCAATTTATGAAGCGTGTTGGTCGATGTTTCTCTATCTTGTAGCCTAGGCTTTCACAGCCGTTGTCTATAGATCTAGATTCATTTTCCGGGCTGAGAAGCTGCCTAGGACAGATCGACAAATTGGCTGTTGCAGCACATGCTTATCAAGAGGGCGATCACAACATACGATTTAAGGACACGGACATCGTGAGCACGACGACACACTTCTTCCCCCGTCTACATAGAGAAGCGATCGAAATCTATGAACATGACAACAACTTTAATCGCAAGGAAGAAGGCGTAAAGCTAAACAAGTGTTGGTACCTGGTCACCACTACAACAGAAGGGCGGAACCCAGAACAGGAGCAGCGAACAAAGCGGCACAGACCACAGCGACAGCAGGCCTCGGTCCTCTAGTTGTACTATAAATATGCCCGCACAACCAGCCACAGGATCAATTGCCTCAGGTACGCCGAGAAGAGTTTTGCGACCTTGGATACCACTCCACTGAAGATGTCTGCCGCAGTTGCAGACAAAATGTCTGGTAGAAAACCAAACAACAGACCACGGCCTCTCAGCCCGGAATATGAATCTAGATCTATAGTTTCTCTGTCTCTTATGTACTGGCTGATACTGATGCTAGATTCACGTCACCAGGGAAAGAATTTTATCTCTCATGCTGTCCAATTCTTTTTCCTGTAGTCCTTCGTAAATTTATTCCATTCAGTTTTTCTCCTACAGACTGATGCTGAAGGTTTACTAAATCATGTCAGTTTTGAGTATTTAATCACTATTGATAATTCTTACAATATCTACTTCTAATTTAATTACCAGCCAAGTATTAGAGTTACTCGGTAGTCGGTGTGTAAACTTGTGTTTTGTGTCTGGTGTAGGCAATACAGTTATATAGATTTCCCTAATTTTTCTTTTTAAATTCTTCTGATAGTTGAAATCCACATCATTGACGTCTATTTCTTGGGACGTCAGTAGTTGGCAGATGTGCAGATATTTCACGATGACTACTTCATAGTATTGATGGGTTGTGCTTTGAAATCTTCTGAATTTCTCTGTGTCAGTGGTTTGGCACTGGATCCAACAGTGAATACAGTTGCAAAATCAAACCTCCGAGATACCGCCATCTCTGCCCGATAAGAGACTCTCAGTGGTGGTGACTGTTCTATGTATATTTGACAGCTTCAGAGTCCAGACACTTGCAAGTTTATGTTGCAGGTCAACAATACTGAGATCTAATTAATATAGGTACATCTCACAAGGTTGATGTCGGTATTTCCTTGTTAGTGAAGCTATGTTGCCGCTATATTCTTCCATGAATGAATCTCTTAATCATTCGCAAATATTCCTGAACGAATGTATATGCCCACATATGGTGATGACAGTTTAGAGCGTGTTTTTTTCTTCAGTTTGCACTCCACGCTAATCACTATTGTTCAGATAAAGCAAGGCACTGGCATATCAATTCAATTTGGAGAAGAGTGATAAACATAAACATCTTTCTGCTCATGACAAAGATGGGTATTCCTCGTGGTTTGTTCACAGATATGTTGATTACAGCGATATTGAGTTCTAGAGGACTTGAGAATCTACAGATAGGAAATATCTCTTTCCTCCCTATAATCGCCAAGAATCATCTGAAGACTAAATTCTCACTGTGACAAAATCGCAATTATTTATTACAGCGATATTTTCGGCGCTTGTGCAGTTCGGAGATGTAATACCAAGCCCCACACCTCCTTCAGAATTCCTATGCTATTGTTATCCTATCTGCAGTAACAACTTCACACTGTTACATGGGGAAGATAATTTAATCATTACATCGAGTTCAAACTCTCAGAGTAAACCAACAGACAGAATTGGGAATAATAACATGCAACTGGACTCTGAAAAATAGAAAAATTAAGGCCGTAAGTGAGTAACTGAATAGGAGGACAAGTCCTCCTGAATATTCACAATTGAGGTAATGTCTTCCATTGTTGTTTATACTGTGCAAATTACTATTCCTCCATTTTCAAATCGTTTTGGACTTTTACTAACCTTCGTTCATTTAGGTTAGTCGTATCTATATATATATAATTTGAACTGGTAATGGAAATTACGGGAAAAGGGCTGAATGAATTTTAATAAATGACCCTTCATTTTGAAGCTTGGAAACCAAAGTTTTTCAGAAAAATAGTAGTTTTCAGTGAAATATCAATTTTCCTACATCATTTTTACCTATTTTCCAAAATCCATCTTCCTTCAGTTTTGAGAACTAATTGCATTTCAGCACGGCTGTGATTTCAGAATAAAACAAAATACATGCTACAATAAACAATAGCTATTACACGAAGGCCATGACCTGTAGGATTGCTGACATATTTAGAGTTAAAATTCAATTGGTTATTAAAATCTTCAAGACTTGCTGAAAATAATTTACAAGTCTGATTCTGCGGTGTGTAATTTTCTGAGTACAGCTGTGAATTGAATATTGAAATCTACAAAACTTGATATATGGTTTGTTGACATTATTATCACTACTCTCTTTCCAGCTAAAGATTGAAGTAAATGTAAATAAATACACGTGCCATAATGGTTCCTCATTGGCTATTGGATGCACAACACCTCCAAGCTCATGCTTGTCATCTTCTTCCTCATATTAAAATAGTTCCTTCTAAAATAATAAATTGTATAATATATATGGAATACGAGTGAATACGAGAATACATGTTTATATTAGTAGTTTCAGACATTCCATGTTAAATCATTGTAACGTGCATTATGGCAACGCGCATGCGTAATAGGCATTAAATCCCTCCCAAGGTGACTTGCAGCTTCACAGAGCACATCAGCACGGCTGGTATAACACAGTGCGAGATTCGTGTTGCCAACCTCAAATAAATTTCTGTAGAATTAAAGAAATTCTCCAGTCTTCAAAGAATAACATTTAATCACGAATCTACAGAAAATGAAAATCCACTATTCCCAGTAGAGAAATAATAAATATTAACCCTCTGTGAGCATTTTACGGGTTACTTCAATGAATGTGTTGAAATGTCTGCAATATATCAGACGGTGGCTGCCCTGCGTGCTCACTTGCTGAAAATAATGCGCCCTGGTGGCTGCTTTGGTAGCTAGCTTGTGATTGCGGAGTAATACATTTCGGTTTTGTTTACGTCTACTTCAATCTTTAGTTGGAAATAGAGTAGAAGTGGAATTTCATTACAGTTAATGCCATGATGTGACTATTTTTCATTAATTATACATATTAATGCTATACTGATATGAAAATGAAACGTTTTGGGGTTATATAAGAGAATGTGTTAAATTAGATTTTCATTTCTATAATGTACTGAGTGGCAGCTATTATATATATAAAACTACAAAACTTACGTAAGATAATAATATTGTTATTAAAATCAAATTCTTTTATAGTTATTAATCAAGTGGGGTTGGGTCTTTTTCATATACTTAATGCCGGTGTGGTGTAGATACTTATATGCGTCATTCTCTTCGGTATTGGATCGAGAGAGCGCAAAAATTACAGTTCCTGAGAAAGACGGTATTACTTACTGATAAAATAAGAGGCCTACAAAATTTTGTAGACTCTCGATCATTTCAGCAAGATCTCTTAGCAGGATAAAATGATTTTACCCTCTAAATTTCAAGCTCTACACGCAGCAGCTATACCAAAATGCTACGTCTATTCTTCGAAAGCATAGCAAACCTGACTTTTACAATCCACAATGACATGTAATAGCTATTTCTTTACTCCCACATGAAAAACCCACTGATTGCTCTGACATTGTTACTTGCGATTTCGCGTTGAAACTCAAGATACATAGGATACATCGGTTCAAGAAAAAGTATTTGGCATAACACCATTCAGAGTTAGTATGTTTCATTATTATGGAAGTAAATAACTTTCAAAATGTCTGGTATTTTTCATTGAAAATAAACCTGAAAAAATTTTATTTGATCGTCTAATGAATTTAGTTTGCAGCATTTCCTGCACAAGCCACTAGTAGTTGTCATAAATCCAGATATATCTGAAAAAGTTCCAAACTACATCACCAAAAATTTCCATCACCAATTTTACTGTAACAATTTGATCACTTCTGAACTAGATCTTCCTGAATCATACTCATATACGACCATCTCGTAATGTCATTCAAATGTCATTCGTATTTACTCTTCGACTTGATTTATGGTTTATGTAATTGTTACTTTAAATGGAACGTTTTTTACAAAATGCCATAATATTTTGTTTTTGTATGTCTTAAATTTATCTCTATTTTACAACAATAATGCTTGAATTGTTTACTGCATTAAGTATGATTTAAATCCTAGTCTGTTGCATTTAAGCTACCATCCATTGAGCCTTCAACTATAATTTTTCTGTAGCTTTTCTTGGCAGACTCTTTTGCAGGACGAGGCATGTGAGTTAAATAAAGTGGAACAGGAGGTCAAGCTGCAAGTAACGGCAGAAGAGAATGAAGTATTTACTGATGGGTGAGTGAAGTGTGCGCGCCTGTACTTCGTTGTTGATTTCACTGCTGTATTTAAGTAATAATTACGAAGAATAGAAATTAGTAATTACTTTCAACATGATTGTTCAAATGAAGGACTCAATATTCTGAATTGCCGAGACCACCTGTAATCGGTCTGACTCTGTATCTCTATGTCTGTCTCTTTTTCTGTCTGTCCGTATATTCCTGTGTTTATATTTGTGTGATTTTCTATGTATCCGTCCTTGTCCCTATCCATCCATAAATATTGTACACACATCCATCCATCCATCTCAATATGATATATTATTGCCTGTCATCCATTACATCCATGTAAAGTGAAGCTCACAATTTTGTATCCGGTGCGCCTATAACATTCATTACAGACAACTTATAGCTTTTTTTTTTTTTTTTGTAGACGCTCTTACAATTTACATTCATACCTCGTACTATAGGTTAACCACTGGGAAACTCCGTTATGGGTGCTTACCAAACCTTACCGCTGTGCTGGAGGCAGAGTCAGAGTTTCCTTCCATTAACCTGATCTATTAGGGCTACTGATTTACAAGTGATCTGATGTATCACTTCTATCAATTAAACATTCTCTTAATGAAATTATTCTATCAGTGTCACTGTCTGTTACATTAGCACTAGAAAAATATTGTTTCTTGTTACTTTTAACGTGCTCAACACATTTCTTCCTCGAAAGTTACTACAGTTAGTCTTGTCCCCCTTCTTAATGATAGGTACAATTATGGACTCCTTCCTTATTCTGGTACAATTTCCTTTTCCCAAATAGCAAGTGCAAGCTTATAAATTTCGCTAGATAATGCACTTCCACCCTCTTATATTATTTCTGCTGCAATTTGATCGATACCTGGAGATCTGTACTTTTTCAGATTTTCTATCGCAATTTCGACTTCAAAAAGTGTGCGTTCGGGTATAAATAGCTCACCAGTTTGTATTTGAATTTCGTCCCCATCATTTCTATTTGGCCTATGTACATTAGTAGTTGCCCAAAATAGTTTTTCCATCTGTTCAGGATTGAACGAGCGTCATCAAGTAAGTCATCCTTCATCATGTTTACCCTTGCCTAATATCTGTTCTTAAATTCCTTTATGTCCTCATAGAAATTTCTAAATAATGTTTTTATTTTTACATTTGCTTCTACCTCATTGAGTTTTTCTTTCAAGTAATCTCTGTTTTTATTCCTAAGCATATGACTTGCTTCCCGTCTTTCAATGAAACAGTTACCTCTATTTGCCTCAACTGGATCCTGTAAGAATTTCAGATTTGTATGTCTCCTTCTTTCTACTACCATACAATAATCTTCCTCAAACCACGGTTTCTTTGTCTTAGTTACATAATAACCTAAACGCTGCTCAGTTGCAATTTTGATATTATCTCGGATATTTTCTCACACCATTAACACCTAACTCTTCCTCAAATTTGTCGTAACTTACTAAAGCAGCAAACATATTTGAAAATTCGACCCACGTTCTCTAATTTCGAAATACTGTAGTGAATCGTCTAATATTCACTTGTTGCTCTACTCGCTTGGCTACTGATAGTCTTTCTCTTAGTTCTCCAATTACCAAATAATGGTCAGAATTACAGTCTGTTCGCCTGAATGTTCGAATGTCTACGTTTATGTATCAAGATACGATCTATCTGGTTGTGTGCCAATCCATCTGGAGAAGTGCATGCATATTTTATGTATATCCTTATGGGAGAATGTTGTACTTTTGACAATTAACTTTTGTGATATGGCAAAGTTGGCTAACCTAACTCCATTATCAATCAGTTGCCCTACAAAACATCCCTTCATACCATGGATTTTTGGGTATTAAAACTGCAGAAATGCTTGGCAGACAAGAATCTGTTATTAATCAATAAGAAATTGCAGTCCATGTAACTTATACTTGATTGAAAAAAGTGCTAACTAACAAAATGACAGTGGCACCAATATGGAAGTAGTTGCAACTTATTCCCTGTCTCTAGCTTATTATTTATGTGTTTGCTATTACCTGTGAGAATAAATTTATTCGCACAAAGTATGGCACAATGTAAAGAAAATATTTGTCAGATAGTAGATTACTTATGACGGAATAATTATTCTCTTGTCTTTATAAGGTCATTGGACTTCCAATTGTTTCTTGTTTATTAGTTCCATTTAAAATTTGAATGCAGATATATCGCCAGAGAAGTTGCGATTTTGTAAAAAATATATATGTATATGCTTTGCAGTACAAACGCCAGTTGAATTTTATATAGCTGGGAAATATTAAAACAGGTACAGACATTCTTTTCAAAAATACTATAAATAGTGCTACAATAAGAAAAGACGTGTTATCACATCACCACGCAATACCTTTCTTAATAAAATTTTGGGCCGAACCTATGTACATTAGAAATTGTCCCAGAGTAAACCTATCGTGAAAATTATCCCCTACATATGGTGAATATTACACACCAAAATTATTTATCTTGAGTCATTCAAATGATATGCCACATTGTATATTAGCACTTTAGAAAAAAAGTGTATATATCTATATATTTGTATATTCATGGGATACAGTAATTATAATTGATTGAAAATAATGATTTACAACATAGCCACATGCTTAAGCATCAATTTGATACCTCAATAACATTTAATGCCCAATTGGAAGTCTAATTTTGTCTGTCGGAAGGATAGTAAAAGTCGGAAAACGAGAAATATGAGAAAACTGACACTGGAGATGGCGTAAGGAAGTCCTCCGCTGTATAGTAATATTTAGCAGATCTGGCCACCAAACGAGGGGTCCCGGGTTCGAATCCTCGGGACAAATTAACTGGTTGGAGTTTTTTTCCTGTGTTTTCACTTGACTAATTGAAGCAGAATTGATGGGTAACTTTCGGCGTTGCACCTAAGACTCATTTCGCCATAATTAATTCACATATTATCAATATCCGTACAAAAGCCCGGGATCACGTTGCAGAGTGCTGTACTTATACAAGAGCACGGCTATTCGGTTGACCAATCTTTCACAGAATAGGAGTGGTGAGCACAATAAGCCTCAGGCTGCAGTGAAAGCTTTCGGGTTCCCTGTCCGTACACGACAAATAAAAGAGAAGGTATAGAATTTATAGTGCACTTACAAATGCCCAAATAATTGTGTAATTATTGAGATCGTGGGTACAAGTTATATATTTTTTAAGACTATACAAAATCAGCTTCTATTTGAGGGAAGACCATTATTTACCAAAATTTTGAAGAATTCTGTCACTTTTACAGTCGATGAATACCTAAACTTGAGTGAAACTGTCTAATTCGAAACATTTCTCGTCATTACTTACTAATTCCTAAATGTAATTCATATGTGTTGCGTGTTGTTTTGTTGTTTCTGATTTATTCTGCTTTAGTGACGCTGCTCGAACTAAGAGCATATTTTCTTCACAGCTTTGGAGCTCCGCATTCCTGCGACACTACTACAGAAGATGGTTGCCAACGGACAGGGGAGAAAACGTTTAAATGTGATGACTGTGGCAAGTGGTTTTGCGATTCGACAAGTCTCAAAACCCACGTTGATCTACACAAGCCCAACAGTCCGTTGAGTTGCGATGTTTGTGGAATGGATTGTTTGCACTTGGATCAACTCAAAAGACACGCGCGCGTACGCACTGGCGAGAACTCATTCATTTGTGAAATGTGTGGAAAGGATTTTTCGCAATCTAGTAGTCTAGAAAAGCATCAACTCGTACACAAGGAGCAGAAGCCATTCTCTTGTCATATATGCGGAAAAAAATTTTCGGGTTCTAGTACCCTACAAAAGCATGCACTGCTACACAAAGGGGAGAAGGCATTCTGTTGTGACATATGTGGAAAAAAATTTTCGCTCTCTGGTACACTCAAAAGGCATGCAGTTGTACACACAGAGGAGAAGCCATTCATTTGTGAAATATGTGGAAAGCAATTTACCCACTCTTGTAATCTAAAAAGTCATGCAGTCTTGCATTCAGGGCAGAAGTCATTCAGTTGCCATGTATGTGGTAAGAAATTTTCCCGATCAGCTGATCTAAAAAGACACCGACGCACACACACAGGGGTAAAGAGATTCACATGTGGTACATGTGGAAAGAAGTTTATGGAATCTGGTCATCTTAAAATGCATTCACTCGTACACACAGGGGAGAAGGCATTCAGTTGTGATATATGTGGGAAAAAATTTTCGCATGCTGGTTCTCTAAAAAACCATAGAAAAGTACACACTGGGGTGAAGGCCTTCAGTTGTGACATATGTGGAAAGAAGTTTTCTGAAGCTGGTACTCTTAAAAAGCATTCACTCGTACACAAAGGAGAGAAACCATTCAGTTGTGATATATGTGGAAAAAAATATTGGCAATCTAGCACTGTAAGGAAGCATAGAATCGTACACTCTGGGGTGAATGCATTCAGTTGTGATATATGTGGAAAGAAGTTTTCTGAAGCTGCTGCTCTTAGAAAGCATTCACTCGTACACAAAGGAGAGAAACCATTCAGTTGTGATATATGTGGAAAAAAATATTGGCAATCTGGAACTGTAAGAAAGCATAGAATCGTACACTCTGGGGTGAAGCCATTCAGTTGTAAAATATGTGGAAAAAAGTTTTCGGATACTCGTGTTCTTAAAAATCATTCACTCGTACACACAGGGGTGAAGGCATTCAGTTGTGATATATGTGGAAAAAAATTTTCGCAATCTGGTAATGCAAAAAGGCATAGAAATTTACACACTGGGGAGAAGAATTTCAGTTGTGATATATGTGGAAAGAAGTTTTCGGAATCTAGTAATGCAAAAAAGCATAGAATCGTACACACTGGGGAGAAGACATTCAGTTGTCATATATGTGGAAAGAAATTTTCTTTCTCTGAGACTCTGAAAAGACATGCACTCATACACACACGGCGGTAAGGCATTCAGTTTTAAAATAAGTGGAAATGTATTTTCGGAATCTCGTAGTGTAAAAGAGTATGTACTCTTAGACGCAAGTGAGAGGTTCAGTTGCGATGTTTGTGGGATGTTTTTCTCGTTCTCGCGAGACCTGGAACAGCGTGTAACGAGATAAGTAAGTGAGAATCGATGTGACTGCGATGTTTGTGGTGGATGTTTCCTTTTCGTGAGCACTGAGGGACACGTAGAGCAAGCGGACGATATATATGACAGAGGTTCATAAGCGGGATTAATTGTAATCTGTCAAAAAGCTTCTCTCAACTACCAGAGGAACGCCACTGGCAAGCAAAAGATTGCGGGAATTGCAAAAGACTTCTCTTCACCTCCCCTCTATAGCCTCATTCCATTTTTTTTTATTTCATTATTGTCTATAGACCTTACATGAGCAATGAAGCTTTAAGATGTGGAACAAGTGAAAATTTTACAGTATTACAATTTCAATTTTTACAGCTTTACAATTTTGTAATTTTCTGCAATGTTTTACAATATTTTGGAGAGCTATAGTGAGATGATGTGATGATGTGAACCCCGAGGATTCGGCAGAAATTACCCGGCATTTTCCTTAAGGTTGAGGAAAACCTCTGTAACATTCCAACCACTTAATCAGACCAAAGGGGATGAAATGAAGTGAGACTGAGGACTCGCCATAGACCATCCGGCTTCAGTCCCACGGCTGGGGAAGACCTCGGAAGAAACCATTCAATGAGACCAAATGGGGGATCCATCTCCAGCCCGAGCATAGGTCCAGATCAGCAAGCCGGCGTGTCTGCCGACTGAGCTACATCGATGGCTCTACTAAAAATATAGACATACCCAATCAGATTAATTAAATTTACATATGCAAACCATTATTCACCAGTTGATATATATAGCATATAATACAAAACAAGTAAGTTAATTCACTTTAAGGCATAAACAATTCATTCAGTATACAGAGTGTTTAAAAAATACGGGGCATAATTTCAGGTATGTATTTCCCACATGTAGACAATCAAAATAGTTCATTACAACATGTGTCCGGAAATGCTTCATTTCCGAGTTATGGCCTTCACAACATTGAAATTCACCGGAACGTTTTTCTTTCTGCAGGTCGTTGTCATTACAGAAGATGTTCAAAATGTCCACCTCCTGCTTGAATACAGACCTCACATCGATGTCTCATTGACCTGCGAACACGATCCCAAACTCCAGGAGTATTGCGTATGTCCTCAGAACATGCCACAATTCGATTCCGAAGGGATTCCAAATCAGGCACCGGAGACCAATAAACCAATGATTTTAAATGGCCCCACAAGCAGAAATCGAGAGGGTTCAGATCAGGTGAGCGTGGAGGCCAAGTAATTGGGCCACCTCTACCTATCCATCGATCAGGAAACCTTTCATCCAAGTACCGACGAGCCGTACGACTGAAGTGTGCAGGAGCGCCATCATGCAAGAAGTGATTGAGTTGACGATTGATCAGTGGAGTGTCTTCTAAAACATGAGGTATGGTGTTTTCCAGGAAGTTTGTGTACGCCTGCCCCGTAAGTCTGTTTACAAGTACATGGGGTCCAACTAATCGATCACCAATGATACCGGCCCACATGATGAGGGAGAACCGCACCTGGTGATGAGATGGAACAGTTGCACGTGGGTTTTCATACGCCCATACATGCTGATTGTGAAATTTGTTATGCCATATCGTGTGAACTGTGCTTCATCTGTAAATAATACTAAGGCAGGAAAGTTCGGATTTACACCACACTGCTGCAAGAACCACTGACAGAACCTAACTCGTGAAGGGTAATCTGCTGGTGACAGGGCCTGTACACGTTGCAAATGATAAGGATACAATTGATACTCTTTCAACAGTCTCCAGACAATCGTATGAGGAACATTGACTTGCAACGTTACCCTTCGTGTGCTGATAGAAGGAGTCATGTTCACAGCCTCCAGAATCTCCTCCTATACTTCTGGAGTTGTAGATCTTGGTCGTCCCCTTCCCAAACCAGGAGAGTTAAATTTTCCATACTCGCACAGACGGTAATGGAGACGTACAAATGTCCTCGAATCTGGACATTGTCGCTGTGGGTACCTCTCCTGGTACAAACGACGAGCCAGCGCAGCATTGCCAACCGCCTTATTGTACATGAAGTGTATCTCTGCCAACTCTTGATTTGAATACATGTCGCACAGTCTAACGCCTACACAACACTGAATGTAACCTTCGCCTCGGAATGAACTGTCAGAGTGCCCTCTTAATGTCTCCTTTGACGGCAACGACCTGCGGAAAGAAAACCGTGCCGGTGAATTGCAATGTTGTGAAGGCCATAACTCGGAAATAAAGCATTTCCGGACACATGTTGTAATGAACTATTTTGATTGTCTACATGTGGGAAATACATACCTGAAATTATGCCCCGTATTTTTAAACACCCTGTAATATACAGAAATTGATAATACATATCATGCATATTACTTCAAATTACAAACACAATTCAGCAATAGAGCTATACAGATTACTATTCAATTTAAAGCATATACAGTTCATCAACAAAAACTATAGTAACATATACAATACAAAGTACGCAGATTAATTCAATTTACAAGCATACTTTCATTAAGCTATACAAATTTGTACATAATCATAAACAATTATTATTTACTATTTCAAAAGACTTTCGGCGTTAATTACTTACTAATTCTCTGAACCTCTCCGTTATATTAATATTTATATCAATGTTTGAAATATAACCATCGCTATTAAAATTTTGATTTTTTGTTGTTGGAATAAAGATGTCGAACCAACACCATCAGCATTTTAGGAACGTGATATGCCAGGAAGTGAAGGTAGGAAAAGAGCTGTGAAATATGAAATGAATTAGACATGACCAACCAATCTGTCGAGGTTAGAATGCATTAAATTGATTTAGGTATAACTGTTTTTTTTTCATAAACATAGAAGATATTTTGTTACAATTAACTCCTACAGGCTTAGTGCATTACAGAAAATATGTCATGATCCTAAGTTCACTATTAATACAATTAGCAACATGACAGGAAAGTGTTGGATAAAAAAATTATATGTATACTTAAGCCTATTGGAAATCGGAGATTATTTCATAAAAAAATATTTGAAGTCAGTTTATTTAATTTTCATAAATTTCTAGATATATCATTAGAGTTATTATAGTGTTATGAAGAAAATAATTTCAAATCATCCTCAGTAGAAATCGAAGTCTGCAATGCTGAATTCTTATCGTCTTATACAAATAAATATTGATGTTTCAAATAAGCGGTTACAATGTGTTAAACCTTGTGATAACATAGAAGGCTAGTGTAACTGTCGTTGTGTTTAAATTATATGAAATGTTAAATATTATATATGCATTACCTTTCACAGGCTTTGTTTAATGTGTCGAGAAGATGGCTCCTGTGTTTGGCATACAACCTTGGCTACAATCAGTATCACATAATAGCGTATTACCAGGATCATCTCTCTGTATCCACATGTAAAGTCCAAAGGCACACAGCTCTTCAAAACCCCGTGTGAAATTTTTATTCTAATACACCATCGGTGCTATGAGGAAAATCTACTAAGATGAAGAAGCTTGACATTGCCCCCAGAAGTTTCTCCACTTAGAATTCAGACAGAAGTAGTTGAACAATATTCACTCCCGTTCTCTTCTGAAAAGACAGTAACACCAAAACAATACGAGCAAATGCTGGGTAACTTTCGGTGTTTGACCCCAGACTCATTTCACTGGCATTATCACCTTCATCTCATTCAGACGCTAAATAACCTAAGATGTTGATAAAGCGTCGTAAAATAGCCTACTAAAAGTAACACCAAAAGGGAGGAAAATTCGTAGTCTTCGCATCCAACTCTATTGCTAGAGTATAGAAACGGAAAACAAGGTACGGGAAGATCTGAAGTCAGAACAAGCCCTGTGTACAATGAGGCAAGTTGTGCGTGAGCAGTTATATGAATCAATCAGTGGCGGTTTCTCGGGGGAGGGAAGGGAAGAACGTCCTCCTCACATTTTTCTTCTTTCGAAAGTAGATACCAAATGAAATATATGCCTTGATATTCGAGGAAGATTCGATAATTTTTAAGTTCCCAGCTATAAGAAAACCTCGGTTGATCGAGTTCTAAACGACGGGCACTCATGTGGTGCTAGAAAACTTTGAGAAAGATGTGAAATTGTTTGTGTGGAGGAAAGCCAATGCTTTCCTCCTTTAGTGCAGTTAACACACATAGACAACAACGCACTAGCGGCAAGAGACAGAAGCAGAGTTTTAAAGCAAGTAAATGAACGGAGAGGGAGGAGATCCTCCTCTGAATCAGCGCATGGGCGGGAAATATAGAAACCGACTGGTCGTGCAGCAAGCTCGCTACTGCTGCCATCTAACAATGCTGCATTCAACCAGACTATAACACATCTAGGAGGAGGCACAATAAAAACAGACACCATATAAACTTTTTTTTTTTTTTTTAATTATAAAACAAAATATATTATTCATTGCACTTTATATAAGCTACTATTCATGGTTTGAAACTTTTGAGGATATCTGAAAGTTGAAATTAGATTTATATAAAACAAAGGAAGTAGTTCTACGTTAGCATTGCAGATCATTTGGCCCCTGAAATTCACTTCCATTCATTGTCTACTAGACAGGACAACAGCCAGGTTGTCACTTTTGTACAAATATATTTGAAATTGAAAGTACTCCAAACTACATTATTTTTAATTGATTAAAGTTCTCGTTAACACTTTGTTAAAAACATAAAATTTACACTGTCACACGTTAAAAGTGTTAAAATTGTTTAAAAAGGTATTTACCTTCGACAGACGGCCCGTTTCGACGCTATTTGTCGTCGTCTTCAGTGTCTCTTGAACCACTGCTGATTTTGGCTCTGCGATGTGCAGTTGTCGATGGTAGGGGTGGGGGTGTGTTGTTCCTATGGTGGGGGTTGGCTGTCTGTATGTTATGACGTATTATGAACAATACGAAATATATAAGAATACAATAGCACACCCACATTACATACTTAATACGCAACTACAGTTTAATACGCACACATTGTTTGACATCATAATACGTCATAACATACAGACAGCCAACCCCCACCATAGGAACAACACACCCCCACCCCTACCATCGACAACTGCACATCGCAGAGCCAAAATCAGCAGTGGTTCAAGAGACACTGAAGACGACGACAAATAGCGTCGAAACGGGCCGTCTGTCGAAGGTAAATACCTTTTTAAACAATTTTAACACTTTTAACGTGTGACAGTGTAAATTTTATGTTTATTATTTTTAACATAAAAAAATTAATCGGTCATCTGCAGCTTTGAACAATAATGGTAGTATGACATTACAAGAACTGACATTCTTCAAAAGCATGTGATACTGAACTTGTAAAATGTACATGTGGCAACACAGACCACATTAGTGGGTACAGTATTCTCGCTTTCCTAACAGATTATTTCCCATTCCCACTTCCGTAAATCGGTTCTGGTTATGTGTTAGTAGCTAGTCTCTTCCAACACGTGTGATGCGTTAGTGTGCGCGAAAAATGCTGGGAGTTTCTGAATTTCCTTGTAATTGTTAATTTGTGCAATTATCCAACAATGAATGGAAGTGAAAACATATTTTGGACAATTTAGGAAACTCAGTTTACAAGAATAGATTATTGCTATACAAAAGAGAAGGCCAACTCTAACACTATCTGGTCTAACATGTATGCATGTAGACTAATTTGTAGCATGTTTCTCTCAAGAATGCGTCATTTTGCGCTGTTAACTTCTTTCGTCCTCTTAAGAAATACGCAGGAGCCGCCACTGGAATCAATAAAGAAATTGTACAGCTCTTGTTCACGATTTGCTGAGGGATGTGACTGGTCATCAGAATTGAAATCTAAAACCCGTAATATTTACCTACAGGTGAAAGCCTGTTGAGGTCTCGATGTCATTGCATTGTGTGTCATCCTGTGTACCTCCCTCCAGTCTTTCTCATCTAACCTGTTGCTCAGTTCGAATGGATAGTCTTCATTCTTTCTACGAAGTGTGTTGAATGTCTGATGTACATGTTTGTTTTTCCTACATGTACGTTAGTGAGGTATTTACCCAGTGTATAAATCTGTGAACCTATAGCGTAGACATTAGGACGGACTGGAATATCAGGCTTACGGATGTGGGTTAGGCCATATAATCTGGGAGGTAGAACGTCGGATTTCCTGATTGTCTGCTGCATGTCTGCCGTGATACAAGACTTCTTGAGGAGAAGATTGGTCTTCCTCAGGATTGCAGCTGTCAGATCCCGAGGAAGTTTTTTTTGTAGGGTTCCCAATCTAACAGGTCTTTTATTTTCTTCTCGTTATTCAAGGTGTTAAGGATCGCCGTTGCGTTTCCCTTGTCGGCCGCTAGGTTTATGATGTTATTCTTCGCATTGAGTGTGTTACAGAAAATCTTTCTTGCCGGACAAACTGATCTTGTTACGTAGCGCATGTTGTAGAATTCTAGACGTATCACGTCAGATCTCCTCTACTGCGTCAGATCATTCCTGATTCGATGTTGGCAATTATCTCCTCGGTCGGGAGAAAATGCGGCGTAACCGCAAAGTTACCTCCCTTGGCTAGGATTGCTCTTCCTTCTGGTGTTAGTTGTCCATCTAAAAAATTCACTACTTTGTGTTTCAGGTCCAAGGTCAGTGGCGGCTTCTTAATCTCTGAGTTGAGCTGGTGAAAGCCTGTTGATGTATCGATGTCATCGTGTCGCGTGTGTTCCTGCCTACATTACTCCAATCTTCCTCATCTAACGTGTTGTTTAGTAAAAGATGGAGTGAGTACTGGTTGTTGTCATTCTCTGCTACTTCTCTTTGGGTTTGGTGTATACACTTCCGGAGAAGAGCCCTCTCAGTTCGGTTATGTGGATCCGGTGGAAATGACGTTTCAACATTAGGAATGGAGGAACGATTCCTGTGTCCTGACAACGAACCTAGTAAAAAGGTCAGGGAGCTCAGGAGCTGAGATTTTTTCTTTCATAGTACTTTCAGTCGCCGAATATGTCGGTAGATGTCCTCCGTGTAGAGGTGACAAATCTTCGAATGTAGGCTTTCACGGCCAGCATCAGTAAGGTTAGAGTTTCCCACGTTAATAGGCAGTGGTGTATTGGCGATGTTACGACCAGATGTTTCGTGTACAACTTCGGCAGACTTCATCAGTGGCGAGGAGTCTGGTGCGTAGTGTTTTCTTTAGCGTGCCAGGGACAACTGCTGGTACGATTCAATGCGTGTTCTGATTTATACGGGGAACTCGGTGTGTCTCGCTGTTGATAATGCAGTGTGCGCCAGAGGTTTTGTTGTTGACAATGCAGTCCTCGCGAGCGGTTTCAATGTTTTGGTTTCGGACCATATCCCGCACAGCACTGTCAACAGCGAGCCACACCCAGTTCCCCATATAAATCAGGACACGTTTCCAGTCGTAGCACTAGTTGTCCCTGGCACGCTGAAGAAACACTATGGCCCAGAATGGCACGCCATTGATGATGTCTTCCGCAGTTGTAGACGAAACGTCTGGTCGTAACATAGCCAGTAGACCACGGCCTATTAGCCCGGCAAACTCTAACATCGAAAGAGACATTCACAATGAAAATAACCGTCAGGTTATTTAATGTAAGCATTCACAATGATTTTCGTAAACGTTTTAGACCTGTACGACAATATTAACACACAAGCCTGCAAACTCAAGGTTTTTTCTTTGCATTGACATCAACGATGAAGCAAAAGCGGAACAACTGGATAATACGCACGGCAGACCAATATCGATAGTCGACTCTACTCGCTGGCCACTAGTCACCGGGCCGTACCGAGCCGTATCAAACAAAATATAATCGAAATGGTGGTAGTCAAATTCGCGACTATATTCTTAAATAATTCACTCCATTAGTCAAGTTCAAGGTTTTATGTAGTACGGTTTTTTGAATGCATTAAATGAAAATGAAGATGTAATAAGATAATAAACTAGGTTATCTAAGGAAATTAACAGGAAAAAGATGTGTTTCACGGAATACAATTAAAATGACGGAAAGTAAATTTCCGGTTAATGTTCGCCAAAGCGTAAAGTACGTAATTATGACGGCGTTGCTGTTTTATTTCTGGCCTATAGAAAATACCTAGCCTTTTTACGAAAAAAAAATTTAAGGACCATGAAATTATTCACCGCTTTCATTATAGGCCTATTATTTTTTAACAATATTACGAATCAAAAACTGTCATATTATATAATTTTAACTACTACATGGACGAACCAAATCAAGCTAACTAACCTAACCTAACCAAAGCTAACCTAACCTAACCTAACCAAAGCTAAGCTAACCTAACCAAAACTAATCTAACCTAACCAAAGCTAATTTAACCTAACCTAAGCTAACCTAACCTAACCAAAGCTAAGCTAACCTAACCAAAACTAATCTAACCTAACCAAAGCTAATTTAAGCTAACCTAACCCTAATCTAAGCTAAGCTAACCTAACATAACATAACATAACATAACATAACATAACCTTCGTAAATGCAAGGCCTGTAACCGGAGCAAGAAGGATCTCAATCATTTAATCTGCAAGTACACGCAAAAATAAATTCAAGTAAGGATCACGCTCCCACTGCATGAGAGGTCCGCGCATGCGCTACAGCAAAACTGTTTCTGTCCTGAGCCTCTCTCATCTAAGGCACTCGTCATATTTACTCGCAATATTTACGCAAATACACATTGTCGCTAACAGTGGTGCTATCTCTCAATAATGTTCAGAACGAAGGAGGTAGACAGAGAGAGAAAATTTCCCGCCAACTACGCCACACACCAACGTCACGTTCTTATGTTGGTGACATTGTGTATTTCTTAAATTTGGTGCTAAACGTAACGGCACGGTTCAAAGTGACCGTGCTAATTCTCCAGTATAGCGGCAAAAGCAATACCGGTGTCGAGAATTCTCGAAGAAACAAAATAAAATGGTGTCGTTTGACGAATCATTAATCCTTCTCCATTCATATCGCTGTCTGTATGACAAAACACATAATTCACTTAAAGATAATTTGCTGAAAGCAGATAAGTATAAGGAAGATAATCGACATTAACATGCAGAGCAAGGGCATATATTTTGATCATTTATTTTATCATATCGTCAAAATTATAGCTACCTAACCTATAATATTAAACATATCTAGGCGAAATACTAATTTGTAGTGATCAGCCGTATATTCTGCTATATGGAACAAACATCTCAGATTTTCAATTCTTTCATATGAACTTAAAATATACGACTGCACTTTCCTGTGAATATTATCTATGAATGCAGCCACCTGATTACAGATAATATTTAATGAACTCGTGGTAAAGTGAAATTTTCATTGAGAATGGTGATTCAAATGCTTCCCGTTAGTGTAGCGTTTCCTCTCTTGCGTTAAATTTTTTAATTATTAGATTCTGTTATTTCCCCATTAATGTTAAAATCAGTAGCCAATTTTGTAGGAGATTTATTTTATTCGTTAATATTGGACGAATGTACTGATGTATATGATCATAAGTCTCTGTGTATGTGTATTAGATATTTTAATAAAATTAAATGTAAGATTATAACAGATTACTTAAGAATAGTTTTTGTTTCACATTTATTACCCACTATTTCGCCAGTTCCTTTTTTTTTTTTTTTTTTAATCTGCAAGAAAGATTGTGGGAAAAATCTCAGTTGTGGGGAAGAATCAAGTAGAAGTGTCTATCTACAACGCAGCTGCTGTCACGGCTTCCTTGATGACATCATCCTGAGCAGGCGGTAAAAATAAAGTTGCAACTATGCATGCTGTTATCTGAACGAGGGTAATAACTACGTTACATTTCATACAGGTAAGCATATTGTTAAATTTTATTATATTCTATATAAGTATAAGTTACATGATCTGATCTTCAGGTTAAACGAGTGATGATCGACTTCCGCCGATTTTGGAATAGAAACCGACGCACTTTGGTTAGTTTAGGTTAGGTTAGTTTAGACTTTTATTATCCCGTCAAGATGAAGGTGAAAGCAATTGAGTGTGATTTTTTGTTTTCTATGTTGGCAGTTCAAGTGCGTCGGTGTCTATTCCAAAATCGGTGGAAGTCGCTCACCGAAGACCTATTTACTATTTCAAACTTTTGTGCTATACTGATCATTGTTTTGCGTTATCATTTAATTGTTAGTACAACCTATGTTGGCGGTTAATGTGTCTCACACAACTTCAATTTTCAATTCTCCGGCTTTATGTGGCAAATACCACAGTGTAGTGTGCAAATACTGTAAAAGTGCTTCTAAACTTTTCAACTTTACCTTTTCCTTTAAGCATTCAAATAACGAATACAAGAGTGAACGAAACGCAAGCTAAACTAGTTTTTGGAATTTTAGTTTAACAACCCTAGAATGAACATGCTCTTTTGTTTCTGTCTGCTAGGAAGATGTGCAAATATTATTCCAGGTACTAGTAAGTATATTCAAATTGGTGACATATTCTTTGTCAGTTTAAGTTGTTTTTTTTTTTTTTTCAGCTGTGATGGATGTATTCAAGATGGAACGTGAGATCGGCACTCTAGCATTAGAAGCAAGTAATGACACAGATATAGAAGAGGAGAAACTTCAGGTATCCCGTATGACAGTGACTACTACTTGCTATTATTTTCTTAATATGTCGTTTACAGCAACATAGCTTATCGTGTGGGCGGTGAAAAACATCCTACAATGACTGGGCGCGAGAAACCACACAGGGACGAGTCTGATCAGCTGAATACTGATCTAAATTCCTCATACCTCATGAATGGTGCACTATTGTCTGACCAGTGCAGGGGTATCTTATGGTTATCATGATGTTCTTCCCTGCCACTTTAACTGGTTCACGGAACCGGACTTCGCCATGACTCTGAGTGGATTGCGATATTATACAGCAGTTAAAGTGTTATGACAAAATTTCTCCTGGTGAATACGCATCAGCTAATGCTCCGAACAAATTCAGTTCTTTATTTCTAAAAATAGTTTGTGATGCCTTGCTACTAGTTTCATGGGCAAGGAGATGTTTCTGCTTTAAACATGGCTTTCATTTCTTACCATGGACTTAGCTTTGAGATACAGATTATATAGACGGCATTCTAATTTGTCTCGCTGTAGTAATATAATGAGAGAAGTCGATGTTCGCAGGTAATTGCTCCTCGAATCAACATTTAAGAGATAAACTGTACTAATTTCTGCCATTGATTACCTGCAGAATACATATCTAATGGAATAAATCATTTTAGAATGGTACACGGATGAAATGTCCATTTCTGTATGTCCACGGACAAAATGTCCAGTTTCTTCTGTCCTTTACATTAAAGTCCTTTAATTTATAGGCACAAATCTGAAGAAATAACCAATTTAAAAAATCATCAGTCTGTCAACATTTGGTAGACATTTGCATTAGCAACACACCTGGCATTCCACATATCTCATTTCACAAATCTCCAATAAATGAGTGGTGAGCGCGACAGTGGTATAACCCTCCTCAATGCGAAAAATTAAATAATGGGCCTTTTGTTAATTTTGACGTAAACTATCTTCCTATGAATTGGAATAGACCAATCCACCATTATAGAGCTCGTTAGAAAGCATGTAATTTTTCCTGTAAAAGATATCACTTAAAATATATATAACTTTAACTTGCATTGTCTACATTAAAGAAAAGTGGTTTAGACCACTGTTGCGCGGACCTCCTCCGTTTCATTCTTACTTTTTGAATTATAATGATAGAATCTACCGTTGTGAATAAGGATTTCTTATTCTGATTCCAAAAATTTAGTTCACTTCTATATTTATTTTCATCGAAACTTCTTATTGTGAGGTCATTATATTGTAAACAAATATACAGTGAACAGAAGATACGGTTACATCTAGTAACGTCAGATGTATTATGGAGATTATAATTAATTTGCAGTAAAAGTCATTGTATATAATGTATATGGACAAAATTTCTTGTGGACATATTTGTTTATGGATTAAATGTCTATGGACATCATGTTCAATGCACACAATGCGTGTGGACATAACGTGATTATGGACAGTTTTTCTTTGGACTTGATGCAAGATAGACATAACTGTAGTGGACCAATCATCCTGAAACCTTTAAAACATGTTTCAAATTTCCCACCACATATTTTATAAATAAATAAAGTAACCCTGCTGAAGTTAAATGTGTTTGTATGTGCAAATGTTAAAAGGCGTCATAATAGAGTTGAACAAAACAATGTAATAATATACTGCTATTCTTTTATATGCTTTCCGTACAAATTATATCACTACTGACTCTGATGTGTGTACACGTGCTTTCGTTAACTTCGGGATTTAGAAAGTACAGTGGAGGGCCATTAAAGATGGTCACTGGTTTATCGTGAACAACTACATACAGTACATTTCATAATTATTATGTTTTGTGTGTTGCAGGAAGGAAATGTATTAGATCTGCAAGTGACTGGAATAAAGACAGAATGTATGGACTGCAGCTATGAAGTAAAGCCTAAGATGACATTTGATAAAACTCATATGCCAATTGGCATTTCCTTCGTCAAAAGTGAAGTCGACGTGAGTGCAGTTTATTCAGTATGTTGGTCGCTAGTTCTCTCTGTTCTTCACTGGCTGATATGGCTGCAACATTCGGGTGACAGGGATACGATTGTTGCTCTCATTCTCATGCTGTCCATTTCTTCATCCTACGTTTTTCGTAATTCTTTGCCACCACTGTTTTATCAACAGTAATTTCACTAGACGTTTTGATTTATCTAGAGAAAATCAAAACTCGAGTGGGATTTAATTGACTATTACTCGATTAGAAGAAAGTATATAAAGATTAGAAGTAACGAAGTACTCCAATGCAATAAAATATTAATTGACTTACGAAAATACAACTATCTTCAAATATATTATTGTACCATCTCAACATTACAAATATTACGCTAGATGCATGCTAGATGGCAGTAGTGTCTTCATACAGACACTGTAATAATTATTATTCAATAAATCTTAATATTAAACAATCTCTGATACGTGACTATCCATAATATCATATAGCAAAAGTTCTTTTTATCCTCTCAGAGCAGAAGCTATAACATAACCTAACTAATATACACATGTGTTAGAAAAGTTTTAATTAACGACGATGACATAAAAATAAACATGAATAATTTTAAAAGGAATAATTATTGAATGTACAATTTTCAAATTTGAATGTGGTTGGTGGTTCAATTGATGTTATATTGACGTGTGCGTAATAGAAGTGGAACTCGTTGATTTAGGGCCTACATGGTGTATTCAACTTATTTACAATTTCCGAATGAATAATTTTAAAAGGAATAATTATTGAATGTACAATTTTCAAATTTGAATGTGGTTGGTGGTTCAATTGACGTTATATTGGACGTATGCGTAATAGAAGTGGAACTCGTTGATTTAGGCTTACATGGTGTATTCAACTTATTCAGGATTTCCGAATGGTGCTCTTCATTTATTTGTAAATCGGATTTCAGAAGATGCATAGGTATGATCAGTGATTTTTATTAATTCTTGTTCTTGAATGCCAATCCCAGTCATATTTGAAACTGCTGTGCATCGACTGGAGTGGTTTGTAATTATATATATATTTTGACGTCCAGACCAGCGCAGTTTCAAATGTTGGCAAACAAAGAAACAAATGCTAGGGACGCGATAAAATTAAACAAATGCTAGGGACGGATAAAATTAAACAAATGCTAGGGATGCGATAAAATTGTGCGATAAGCAGCCATGATTGGTTGAAATACTTCCTTTCGTACCGTTTTATTGGTCAAAAGTAGTATGACACAGTAAGAGTGTAATAGTCATAGAAACTGCAATGCTTAACGTATACAAATTGATATACATGTTGATTTCAACCCCAGTGATTATTAGTTTTACCATGTTTCCTTATAATTTAATTGATAGTCCAGTACGGAATGTGGGCCACTTTCAGTTGATCTCGTAGTAGGTGACTAAAGTTGTACTTTGCACCTGGTTTGGGATATAATCTTTAACTGTGTTTTCTTTTTTCTTTTCAATGTTTCTTTTAAATTGTTTATTAGCCGAACTTCACATATTTGATGCCCATTTCTTCGTACCTTTGTTTATAATTGCCCAAGAAAGTCATGTCACAAAGACTACTTTAGAGTTCCTTTCTCCATCCTCCTCCATTCTGCAGTACATAGCTTCCTCACACTGACGTACGTGGGGAGGAAGAATTACTCTGTCTTCATGCCCAACCCTTCAGTAAACCAACATAGAGATTTGTGAACACTGAAATCTTTCTAGACGAGAATCAGTCCCTTTTTAATTCCATAGGAATTGGAGATCGATGATGCTATATGTGACCTCACACACGATGTTAATAATTCAAAATATGATTGAAATCGAGGGCTCGCGCCCCCGGAACCCCCAATGCCCCACTTATTTTTCTTCCACCCTACACCATTTCACTATCCACTCTTCCTCATATATTTTTCTTTATTTCACCCTCTACTTAGTTTGTTCTAAAGAAGAGCTTCATCTGAATGTGGAATACATCACTTAACATTAAATACCCTGGGTTCGATCCTAGAACCTTTCGTTGAGTAAACCACCATCATAGGCATGATGTTACGAATCGTTGAATAACAAGCCCTTAAAAATTATATTTAGACACAATTAATGTGAAATACTTCCAGAGACATTCAATATATCAGTTAATTGTTATGTAACACAAGTCAATTCATTAGTTTGCTATTAATCTAATCAAAATTAATTTCGCAAATAAATTTCAAATTAATTAACTTGTATTATACAGACCAGCAACTTAATATGATAAATATCCAAAAAAAATGGCGTTACTCCACTTACCTACTATCATTTGCCTTATTTACGTATATTAAATCAATTCACTACAATACTCCATTTAGACAAAATTTTATATATCCTAGTAATCTTACGATGAATTGTGCATCACCAAAGAACTTTAACTTGCACGAATTATGAAAAGCCATGGATACAGCGAGCGAAAGTTAGTGTAAATTTATGCATCGAACAAGGATTATTAGATTACACTAAAAACCGAGGATCTATATACTGTATATTTGAGTTCTCGTAGCGCCATTCTGAGAGTGCAAACTGAAGAACACAAGCTCACCAAATATTTATCGACTTAATAAATATCACTAGAAAAGCATACCTGGAATAGGGACATACACCATTAACACCTAGAACCTACGCTAACACTGCACAACAACTTTGAGGTAATTTAATTTATTAAGATTTTATAAAAATAATTTTTCGTGCTTGCAAAGTGATGTAGATGTACTTGATGGCATATAAACATCTTACGTCATACAAAATATTGATCAGACAACAGCGAGTCTTCATTGGATACTTCCGACTTTTCATACAAATTATTTCACTGCTATCACTGGAGTTGGTACACGAAATCCTTGACATCAGGATTAATAATAGAGTCGATACACTGTAAAAACAGTGAGTGGTTTTTCGTGAGATACTTATGTTATATGACATAATTATTATGTTGTTTGTTTTACAGGAAGGAAATGAATTAGATCTGCACATGACCGAAATAAAGACGGAATGTATGGATCACAGCTATGACCTGAAATCAGAGATGACATTTGACGAATCTCCTGTACCAATTGACTTTCCCGTCATGAAAAGCGAGGCGGGAGGTGAGTGTGTCTGTGCATATTTCTCCCGCTGTTACATACAGGCTTGTGTGACTGCTAGACTTGCGTCACCATCCAAAACCATTTTAGCTCACATCATCCAATTCTTTGTCTGTATTTCTTCGTGAATTTTTTCCGCCCTCTTTTTCTGCTAGAGACTGATGTTGAACATTTACTAAATCATATCAGTTTTTAATTTTTTGATCACTATTGCTAATTCTTATAATATCCACTTTTAATTTAGTTGACAGTCCAGTATAGAGTTAGTCGGTTGATGAGTAAACTTGTCTATTCTGGCTGGTGTAGGCAATACAGTTAATTAGGTTTCTTTAATTTTTCTTTTCCAAATTCTTTTGATAGTTGAAATCCTCATCATTCATGCCTATTTCCTGCGACGTCAGTAGTTGGCAGATATGTGAACGTCACAATTCACAATGATTATTTCAGAGTATTGGTGGGGTTTGCTTTGAGACTTGTGAATTTGTCTGTGTGATAGATTTGTCACTGGATTCTAGAGTTCCAAAATCACAGCTCTGACATACCACCAACTCTGCTCAATATGGACTCACAGTGGTAGCGACTGTTGTACGTATAAATGACAGCTTCAGTGTCCAGACAGTTGCAAATCAGATGCTTATGTTATAGGTCAACACAAATGAGATCAATTAATATTGTTTCAACCCAAAGTTGTCGTCGGTAACTCTTTGTTAGTGAAGCTATGCAGTCGCTATATTCTTCCAAGAATGCTTCTCTTAATCTTTCGCAAATATTCTGAACGAATGTACATGCCTACATATGGCGATGACAGTTGAGAGCGTGTGTTTTCTTCAGTTTGCATGCTGATCTAATCGCTGTTGTTTACATAAAGCAAGGCACTGGCATATCAGTTCAATTTTCTGAAGAGTGATAAAGATGAACATCTTTCTGCTTATTAAAACCTGGGTATTCCTTTGGTGTATTCCGAGATTTGTTGATTACAGTGATATTGAGTTCTAGGGGAATTGGAAATCCACAGATAGGGTTGATTGCCTCCCACAATCGCCAAGAATGATTTGAACACAAAAATCATACTCTGACAAAATCGCAATTACCTATCACATCGATTTTTCCGGAGCTTACACAGCTGGGAAATGTAACAGCAACAGCCAAATTTAGCTTCAGAGTTCCCTTGCCATTCTCCTCCACTCTTCAGTAGAAACCTCACACTTTTTACTTGGTGAGGACTATTTAATCGTTTCATCGAGTCCATACTCCCACCTTAAACGAATAGAAAGGATTGGGATCAATAACACGGATCTGGACTCTGGAGCAAATAAAATATGGTAGCCGAAAGTGAAGTAAATGAACATAGTTATACTTGGAATTGTCAGCTGAATATTCACAATTGAGGAAATTTCTTCCATTGTTGTTTACACTATGCAAATTACTTTTCCTCCGTTTTCAAATTGTTTTAGAATTTTACTAACCTTCGTTCATTTACTTTAGTCGTAAGGTTGTTATAATTTCGAAGATATCTGAAATAGTTTCAAACTACCTAACCAAAAATTTCCATCACCAATTATACCGTAACTATTTGATTGATTCTCCTGAATCCTACTCACTTATGACCATCTCAGAATACGATTCAAGTTTCATTCTTATTTACTCTTTCAATTGACTTATAGTTTACGAAATTGTTACTTAAAACGAGACATTGTTCACAAAATGCCATAATATTTTGTTTTTATGTTTGTTAAATTCATCTTCCCTCTACACCAATAATGCTTCCATTGTTTACTGTATTAAGTAGAATTAAAAAAATTAGTTTCCTGCATTTAAGCTACCATTCAGTGAGCCTCGAGCTATTATTTTTCTATAGTTTTTCTTCACAAACTCTTTTGCAGGACGAGGCATGTGAGAAACATAAAGAGAAGGATGAGGTCGAACTACAAGTAACGGCAGAACAGAATGAATTATTTACCGAAGGGTGAGTGAAGTGTGTGGGCCTTTACTTTTGTCGGTTTCATTGCTTTATTTAAATAACAGTGACGAAGAATAGGAATTACTGATTAGTTTCAACATGATTGTTGTTCAAATGATGGACTGATTATTCTGAATTCCTATGTTCACATGTAAATCTGTCTGTATGTCTCTCTTCGTGTTTGTCTATCTCTATATCTGTCTCTCCTGATCTGTTTCTCTTTATCATTTTCTGTCTCTCAATCTATTCGTCCATTTATACTTTTGTGTGATAGTCTGTCTATGTATCCATCCTTGACCCTACCCATCCATATAAACTTTTTGTAAACGACTTGTTCTCATTTTAATATTTCTAATCTCCAAACCTTAAAATTGATAACAATAATGTTATCCCCATATCTTTTCTTGAAGTTTTCATTATTTTACATCCTCATATTACTCCTCAGTTTGCCGGAGCATGGGAACTTGTCAGCTATTTCTCAGTGATTGTCATACTTGACAGTCAAGAAGAAACTGTCATTGGGAATTCCACACAAGAGAAGCAGCTGTGTAAATTCTATTACTCGAAATATATGTTTACTGAAATATTAGTTCTGTGAGGTTGAATTTTTTTACGTGGTTTTCCTTTCACCCAATTAAGAGAAAATGCTGGGTAACTATCGGCGCTGGAATCTAGACTCATCTCGCTAGCATTTACATCTTCTTCTCATTCAGAAGCTAGATAACCAACGATAGTTGTTGATAAATCGTCGTAAAAGACCAACTATAAAGCACTTATGAGAATTAACTTGCGTACTTCCACTTATTTACTAAGTATAATATATTTGTGTTGGGTGTAGTTTTGCTTTTGGTGATATATCTTTCTTTAGTCTTCTTGGCCGAATTAACATCACATTTTCTTCACAGCACTGGAGTTCCTCCTTGTTGCCCCAGTATTACAGAAGATGAATGCCTGGAAACACGTGAGAAGAACTTCAAATGTTATGTTTGTGGAAAGTGTTTTTTCGATTCGATAGAACTCAAAAGACATACTGTTCTACACAAGCGCAAGAGACTGTTGATATCCGATGATTGTGGAAAGGACTGTTTGCAGGTGGATCTTCTCAAAATAAACGCTTGCATACATACAGGCGACCAGATATGGAGTTGTGATATATGTAGAAAGAGATATTTGGAAACTATTCGTCACACAGGCAACAAGTCATTCATTTCTGATGTATGTGGAAAGATATTTATGAACTCTTATTCACTGAAACATCATGCCCGAGTAAATTCAGGCGAGAAGGCTTTCTGTTGTGACATATGTGGAAAGAAATTTTCGTTTACCTATAATTTAAGACAGCATACACTTGTACACACAGGGAGAAGGCATTCAGTTGTGATATATGTGGAAAGAAATTTTCGCTCTCTGGCAATCTGAAAAACATGCACTCGTACATACAGGGCAGAAGGCATTCAGTTGTGATATATGTGGAAAGAAATTTTCGCTTTCTAGTACCTTAAGAAGGCATACACGCGTACACTCGGGAGAGAAGCCATTCACTTGTGATACATGTGGAAAGAAATTTTCGCAATCTAGTTCTCTTAACCAGCATGCACTTTCACACACAGGAGAGAAGGCATTCAGTTGTGATATATGTGGAAAGAAATTTTCGCTCCCTGGCAATCTGAAGAAACATAAACTCGTACATTCAGGACAGAAGGCATTCAGTTGTGATATATGTGGAAATAAATTTTCGAGCTCTAGTAATTTAAAAAGGCATACACACGTACACACAGGGAGAAGTCATTCAGTTGTGATACATGTGGAAAGAAATTTTCGGATTCTAGTTCTCTTAATCGGCATGCACTTTCACACAGGGAGAAGGCATTCAGTTGTGATATATGTGGAAGAAATTTTCGATTCTAGTTCTCTTAACCAGCATGCACTTTCACACAGGGGAGAAGGGATTCAGTTGTGATGTATGTGGAGAGAAATTTTCGAATCCTAGTTCTCTTACCCAGCATGCACTTTCACACAGGGAGAAGGCATTCAATTGTGATGTAAGTGGAAAGAAATTTTCGATCCTAGTTCTCTTAACCAGCATGCAGTTTGACACGGGGAAGGCATTCAGTTGTGATATATGTGGAAAGAAATTTTCGGATCCTAGTTCTCTTAACCAGCATGCAGTTTGACACGGGGGAAGGCATTCAGTTGTGATATATGTGGAAAGAAATTTTCGGATCCTAGTCCTCTTAACCAGCATGCAGTTTGACACGGGGGAAGGCATTCAGTTGTGATATATGTGGAAAGAAATTTTCGGATCCTAGTTCTCTTAACCAGCATGCAGTTTGACACGGGGAAGGCATTCAGTTGTGATATATGTGGAAAGAAATTATCGGATCCTAGTTCTCTTAACCAGCATGCACTTTAACACGGGGGAAGGCATTCAGTTGTGATATATGTGGAAAGAAATTTTCGGATCCTAGTTCTCTTAACCGGCATGCCCTTTCACACAGGGGAGAAGGCATTTAGTTGTGATGTATGTGGAAAGAAATTTTCGGAATCTCGTAGACTTAAAAGACATTAAGTCGTACACACAGGGGAGAAGGCATTCAGTTATGATATTTGTGGAAAGATATGCTCGTAATCTAGGTCTCTAAAATAGCATACATTCGTACACACAGGGAGAAGGCGTTCAGTTATGATATGAATGAAAATATATTTTCAGAATCTGGTAGTCTAAATGAGAATGTGCTCATACACACGTGAGATGTTCACATGTGATGATTGTAAAATATACAACTGCACTTTCATCTGATTCTTCCCTGTTAATTCAGACATCTGTTTACAGATATATTTAATGGCCTTCTGGTAGAGTCAAATTTTCACTGGGAATGATAATTCAACTGCTTGCCGTTACTGTATTAATTTGATTCTCGCGTTAATTTTTCTTTTAATTCTGAATGAGACTACTGCTCTTCATAGATTTTTGTTACGTGTACCCGTTCCTGAATTAGATTTGAGAAGTTAGAACTGTAAAGAATGTTATAAGCATGGATTGCAAGCAATGCCTGTTACACTTGTAACCTCAGAATAATACGGACTTAAACGTAAACATTAATGTTAAATTTGTTACTTATTTGTGTTACATGTAATACTGTACTTATGTCATGGAAGAAGAAGATAATGCATTGATTTCGTACTGAATGGTATTTCTGCATTGAATGTTGTACATTCTTTGGTAGTGCGTAAAATGAGTAACAGTGCCTAAACTGAATAGTTGATTTTTTAGGCACAAGTACTTTAAAGACTCACTTTAGTCATTGGTAACAATGGGAGAAGCGGCCCTGGGCTAAAAGTAATTGTAGTTTAAATAACATTATGTATTCAAGTTTAAAGTATGGTACTGTTATTAGTCACAATTCAAAAACACTACCATTTTTATGAAAATTCCCATTAGACTACAGACATACGTAATGCTGAAAATTGATATTCTGTCTGGCATCAAGAGGATACAGATAAAAAAATTCTAATGACGTATTTTGTCAAATACGCAACTCCTCTCTTACAGCCCATGTAGCAAATTTGAAAAGGCATGCTAGCAGTAGTATGCATAGAAGGATGTTGTCTACTAGTTTCTTGCCGAAAATCAAATATTATGAAAGCATATTCCTGTTTTTTTCCACAGGAAGATTTAAAATTAGCTGTAAACCTACACACTGCAATGCATTCATCTGTTACATCTAGTAATCACCTTCAAGAGAAGACATGATTGACCGGGAAAGGAATACATTTTCAAGATCTTCAGGTACATAGGACAAAGTATTCACTTTTAGTAGTAGTAGTAGTAGTAGTAGTAGTAGTAGTAGTAGTAGTAGTAGTAGTAGTAGTAGTAGTAGTAGTAGTAGTAGTAGGTTTATTTTGCCTGGCAGAGTTAAGGCCATGAGGCCTTCTCTTCCACTTAACCAGGTTTCAATAATACAAATACATGAGATACAAAATTTGATTGCAAAACAACACAAAAGAAGATAACTTAGAAATTACATAAAATACAGTGGGAAATTACAATAGACAAGATCAGTTACATAATATAAAATTGCAAATGGTCAACATCAGTTACATAATATATAAAATAAGGTAGAAGATTACACATAATCAAAATCAGTTACATAACATAAAGGGAATACACACACACACACACACAATTTATAAGATCTAAAATGCCCGAGACAAATTGGACGATTAATTTACTTGAGATATATTATTCTGTTAATATACTAATTGGAGAATACATATGGGTGACAAGACATAAAATGTTGATTAGCAAAGTCCTATTAAATGGCAAACAAACACAAATGATTAAGTAATATATGAAGATAATAATAAAAAAGAAAAGAAAAGAGAAAAAAAAAAGAAGAGAGAGGAGAAAAAAAATAACAACTTGGTCATTTAAGACTATTTAGAAACTTCCGCAAGAGTCTAGTTCTGTTCATTAAAGACATTTCTAAGTAGAGTGTACTTAAAAGATTTTAGACTCCGACTGCTCCTGATTTCCTGTGACAAGGAATTCCAGGAACGAGCTGTGTGTATTGTGAAGGAAGCAGAGTAGAGAGATGTTTGATGGAGTGGAATTAATAGAACATGGTTATGCTGTGAACGTGTATAGCTAGAGTTATTTTCCCATAAAGGCTTGAATCTGTAGTTAATTTTGTACGACATTTATTTCATTGCTTAATATTGGGCGAATGTGCGGATATTTCTGATCATAAGTATCTGTGTATGTGTATTAGATATTTTGATAAAGTTGAATATATAGATTATTACAGATTACAGATTAGCAACTATTTCGCCAGTTTTTTTTTTTTTTTTTTTCCCAAAAGGAATCTGCAAGAAAAGACTGAATGGTATAGGTCGCGCCAGGGATTTTGGCAGATGGATTTTCTTAATGTGAACTCGAGAGCGAGTTCCTCGCCGCTGCAAGATCTGCTGTTATCTCTGTCGCAGTGGAATGGGTAGGACATAAGAGTAAACATGCACGCCCGAGTATTTGTGCACTCTGGACAGTCACCTCCAAAACTAAACAAATATTACAGTAGTCTATATGTGTCTTTGGTATTCCCAAGAAACTTGTTCGATTAATTAAAATATGTCTCAATGAAAATTACAGCAGAGTCCGTATAGGCTTTTCCAGTTCACTGTGGGCTGAAGCAAGGAGATGCACTATCACCTTTACCTTTTAACTTCATTCTAGAATATGCCATTAGGAAAGTTCAGGATAACAGAGAGGGTTTGGAATTGAACGGGTTACATCAGCTTTTTGTCTATGCGGATGACGTGAATATGTTAGGAAAAACTCCAAAACGATTAGGAAAACACGGAAATTTTACTTGAAGCAAATAAAGCGATAAGTTTGGTGGTAAATCCCGAAAAGACAAAGTATATGATTATGTCTCGTGACCAGAATATTGTACGAAATGGAAATATAATCTGTTATATATATATATATATATATATATATATATATATATATATATATATATGTATATGGAAATATGTTAATCCTTAGTCAATAGATAATACTGAGTTTTACGAAATATGAACATCAAGGGATGGAAAATGGGAGGCAGTAATGATGAAAATAATTATACCGATTTATTTTTTTTTTTAACCAGCAGACATGCAGCCTTTAAATTTAAAACAAAGATTCGCTCATAAAATTGGGTTAGACTATTCATCTCATCTCTCAGAATTGTTTCTAAAATGTAGAAGGAAAGTAAAAATTCAATTTCATGTAGGCTACTTCCTTGAAATAACTTCATTTTTTTTTTTTTTTTTTTGTTTTACTTCCGAGCAGAGAGGAGTGAGAAAGAAGTCGACGATTTTAAAAATTCACTAAACTATATTTAACTAGAGACGTAAAATTTAAAATGCAGGTTACTCTCTACAATATTGGTTAAACATTCTTAGATTTTTAAATACCATATCCTAAGGTACTGATGAAAAGGCAGAAGGGAGTGAGAAATCTCATGTCATCCGATCTCGATGAAAGTCAAAATCTGGGGATCTTTGCGATCACAGAATACGAATACGAATAAGGTATTATTTAGTCCGACTTTGTCCCTAAAGTGGTGGATTGGGACAAAAATGGGTGAAAAATTAAAAATTAAATTAGATATCTTAGGGGTTTTCGAGACGAAAATTACGAATAATACAATTTGTGCGAATTCAATATGGCAGTTTCAGTATTATGAATTATATTTAAAAAAATTAAACATCGGATATCGCACAGGTAACACATGTACAGTATTTAAGGGGCTATGTAACACCTTTTCATAGTAGGCCTATATATATTTAGTAAAATCGAAAATGTAATTTGTACATATTCTGAATGAATGTTGTGCTGGAATTTAGTATAGTCATCAGCCAATACCTCTAGATTAATAAACAACTTTTTAGAATCCATAAAATACAGTATTTATTGTGAATGGTAATTATATTTTTCAATTGGTGCAATTTGTGCAGAGAAAATTGATTTCTCCGATATTTTGTACGATTTCAAATATTTTAAAATGCTTTCTTCGCTGTTCTATTCACAATGTGCGTGTGAAGAAAGTATTGCCATTGTAATATCCATTATAATCCTATTTATTATACTCTTATATAAATCTAACTTCCGCAGCATGCAATTTTATCCAATTAACCAAATTATATTTTGATTATTAAGAAGAATCGTAATTTTATTAACTTGAATTGTCGCACCACCAGTAGATGATCCTTACATTATTATTACTGGACAAATCTTGTATGTTGATCTGGTAAGGGTAGGATTATATATATGCGCAATGCAATGCTTTTTCCTTTTAATTAAGAATTAATTTAATTTAGAAAATGTAGGAGACGTATTGTAAAATCATTGCGAACGGAAGTCATTTACATTTATTAAAGGTATTCTTTGAGTAGGACTGTGCCGTGGTGTGTTTCATAATAAGGATAATTGATAAGAGCTGCTGTTATGAAAATATGAACGACTCAGAATGTTATCGCATCTCATTCTCGCAGCTTACACAAACAATATTGGCTCGCCTACTGAAATGTCATCGAGGTCATCAGCCAAAATCGGTGCCTTCGACTATATGCCTGGCTTTGTTACACATGCACACATGAAAAAATACCCTTTATTGACAACTATGGGCGTATCTGCATCAAATTACCCTGACATATTATGTATCATTTGTGTTTTTTCTTCTGCTCTTGCAGTTATTGACAACACACATACGAGACATTTTTTAATTTTCGTAGCGCCCATCTCCGTATACACAACGTTGTAAGCAGATAAATTTACACAACGAAACCTGTCTTCCATTTCTTCCGCACCGCTAAGAGCGCTGTACAAGGCAACTTGGCCACTTTATAATCTGTCTTCTAACTGGTTGCTTAATTTAGAGTGTGACAGAATCTCAGTAGTGTAGAAAAATCAAGTTTAAGTCTCTGGCGCAGTGCCTGCTGGATCGCAGTCCATAGCTACGTAAACCGTAAACTGTCTGCTCAATCAAAGTTGTTTTGCCGCTAGGTGTCAGGCAGTGTTCAGTGATTTTAACATTATCCCTAATAGCGGTGGGCACTACCTGCCACCCTAGATCATATATACTCTAGGCTGCCACTTAGCGGCTAAGTGTTTATCGATCAGGCAGGAAATCAGCAAGAGGATGCGATCGAGCAGGCAGTAGTCTGGCTACAACACAGCTGCCATCACAACTTTCTTGGTCACTTCATCCTGAACAAACTTTAAAATCGACGAGTTATAGAAAGAATTGTCTCTTTCTAACTCGTTGGTTAAAATAATAAAGATGCAACTATGCAGGCTGATATCTGAAGAAGGGTTATAATTACGTTATGTTATGTTTCACAGGTAAGTGTATTGTTAAATTTTATTATATTGTATTAAAGTGTAAGTTATATGATGTGATCTTCGGAAATGGACTTCGAGCGAAACAAGTTTGAACTTTTGAATTAAAGAGCATCCACACATTTTTCATACCTGCATAGGCACACGTCTGTTCTTTGTGGTGTACGTCTCCTCAATGTACACATATGAAAAGTAGGAAAACAGGAAGACTTAATTAAATTTCAAACCTTTATGCTATTGGCTACTGATTATTGTTTTGCATTATCGTTGAATTGATAGTGCAAAATATGTTATGATGGCGAGTAATGTGTCTTACACAACTTCAGGTTTAAATTCTCCGCCTTTGTATGGCAAATATGGTAGAAGTGCATGGTCAAGTTTTATTACTCTACTGCCACTTCCAACGGACTCCTAACGAATATTCACACGTTTATCATTGGGATTGTGGCGCTGGAAATCAATTTAGAACACTCTTATCTCAGCCACGACACATTTCAATTTTATTGTACAATATAAATGCAATTATCACTACATTGATAATAATTCTTGCAGCTAACACAGAAACAAATTCGGTAACATAATTAACAGAGTCGCAGTTTTACTTCACTTCCATTAGATGCCTATTGAGTTCCAGGCTATCTTAGCCGTAAGGTATTTTCAGTGTTTGTTTTTGATTTCCTATGTTGGCAGTACATTAATAAAACTTCACCCTTAGGCCTACTTGAGTCTCAAATTTGTCATTGAACCCTAAATACGCACTCGTATTTGCAATAATCTTCAATATAGCTAACGGCACATGCAGCCATTTTGAGCTTCAAAGGTCCAAAATCACCAAAGAAAAGACTTGTCAGTATATTCTCGGCCATCAAAAACAATCAGCTGCTCGCTACAAGCTACTATTGAACGAAATAGCACAGGATACCACCGGCGTGGGTAGCTTTCAATTACCGCATGCGCTGTCATTGTTACTCGAAAAAAGTATGCACAATTTAATGCGTTTCGTTCACTCTTTCATTCGTTATTTAATGTTTAAATAAGAAGGAAAAGTTGAGCCATGTTGATGGGCCTAAGTATATTATTGATATTGATATTGTGTTGAATATTGGTTAAATCCAAGATGCATTTGCTGTTTTTCCAGACGAATAGAAGATAGGTGACGCGGTATATGGCATCATATACCATATGGCAGTACTTGAAAACGTAAATTTAGTCCGAGGCTGCCATTCCCGACATCCCCGCTGCCTCCTTATCTTACACCATTTCACTGCTCTCTCTCCGTCACATATTTTTCTGATTAAATTGAATTAAGTTGGTTAAACTATGAAAAATAAATAAATGAATAAATAAATACATATCTAGAATAACTCTTCGGGTTCTCAGCCAGGTGAGTTGGAGATTAGCTTCCAAAGCTTTCGACGGCTAGCTCTGCCATCTTTCCCTTAAGAAGATGGCAGAGCTAGCCGTCGAAAGGTTGAAGCTAATCTCCAACTCACCTGGCTGAGAACCCGAGAAGAGTTATTCTATATCAAACGTCGGGAAAGCCTCAAGTCATACAATACATATCTAAATTACCTAGGATCATAACAATTACGCTACCAATTCGGTGATGAACAAACCCTTAAGAATTATAGCATACTTACGAACAATTGGCATCTAATACTTCCAAAGTTATTAAACATATGAGTGTATTATTATATAATGTAGAACTGAATTCATTAGTTTCCTATGAAACTACTACGGTTAATAGGGCAAATAGATCACGAAACTATTAACTTTATATTGTAGAGGGAACTCATAGGATATGACTGCGTTACTACACTTATCCACTATCAATTGTGTTACTATACGTATATGAAATCGAATCACTACTCTACTTCATTTAGTATTCAAATAATCTTCCATTCTCACATTTTTATAAAGGTAGTTCTTCGAACTTGGAATGTAATGTGCGGACATACCTCACATCATGTAGGCCTATTACGTCATCGTAACTTGATCGGAAAACAGCGACACATCCTTTGATAGTACCTTACTAGTATATTATTATATTAATACATATACACCGTGTTCCGCTTATAAGTATAACAAAAGAAATAGCTATAACTTCTGAATTAATGCAAGTATATAGTTGAAACCAACTGCTACAAAGAATGAAAACTGGGAATTTTGTTACCTTATGTTCCATAAACCTCAACATGGCTTCCATTGGTGGCACGGGAAATATCCAACCGGTATTCAACTCGACCCAAGTGTTATGAAGCATCTGTGGTATAACACTGTTGACAGCAGCATAAATTCTTTCTTGTAAGTCTGCCAAATCACGTACTGGCGTCCTGTAGACCTGGTCCTTAACAAACCCCCACAGGAAAAAAATCAGGTGGTGTTAGATCTGGTGATCTGGCAGGCCATGTGATGTACGGTGATCCTCTTCCGATCCATCTTGCAGGGAATTGTTCGTCTAAGAATGTGCGAACCATGTTGGCAAAGTGTGGTGGAGCCCCATCTTGCTGGAAAATTGCTCCATCTGGGAGTTGTGGCACAGCATACAGTTGCAACATATCCAGGTACGTGTTTGCAGTGACTGTCTTTTCAGCAAAGAAATAGGGACCAATGATTCTGTCACGCATGATCCCACACCAAACATTCCATTTAGGGGAATCCCGTTGGTGTTCAATTACGACACTTGGATTTTCCGACCCCAGATGCGACAATTGTGTCGGTTTACTTTTCCACTGACGTGGAAGGTTGCCTCATCTGAGAAACAGACTCGAGTTAGAAATGTGTCGTCATCGTCCACTTTATCCAACATTGTTTCTGCAAAGCGTTTTCGTTCCAGTTTATCATTCGGCGTAATCATCTGATGAAGTTGCAGCTTGTACGCTCGCAAACGCAATCTTTTATGGAGCACTGTATGCACTGTTGTTGGTGGGATGTTCAACTGCACACTAGCCTGTCGAATGGATTTCCGCGGGCTTCTCTGAAATGCCTCGCGAATGCGTTCGACATTTTCGTCAGACACTTTACGCTTGGAATGTTTACCTGCATTAGACAACAAACTTCCTGTTTCTCTGAGCTGCCTATCCCATTTCATTATTGAGACGTACGTCGGTACAGCTTCCCTCGGTCTAAGATTGTACTGACGGCGAAACAAGCGCTGTACACGAATTATGGATCTATGTTCTGCTAATGACAGCACACAAAAGGCTTTCTGCTGTGGCGTCCACATGCTGACTGACTAAAGATACGATACGAATTCTCTTATTTAATGATCTGCGCATGCGTGAGTCTTCTAAAAATAAGTAACAACAATGGATTAAAACTTCCCAATTTCCTCTTTACAATGGTACCAATCTTAACCCATTTGCATGCATTGTTATGAAATTATAACTATTTCTTTTATTATACTTATAAGCGGAACACGGTGTATATTATAATATTAATATACCTCTTTTGGTTTCACTTAAAAATCGAATTACCAACAAGTAAGAGAATAAATCCATTTCAAAACAGAACTATGAACAAATAAAGAAAAAAAATATATATATATATATATATATATATATATATATATATATATACATACAGAAACGTAATGAAGATGAAGTTCAACACAGCCCACCCACCGTGTAGACACAATCTATACATGCATCTCAATTGAACCTGCGTTTTCACCTTGATTCTTTCATTATTTTCCCCAGATTACATGCGTACACGCACAAAAATTGAACCATTTAGATGCACCTTAACGACCCAAGAATCAGCATGCTCGTTTATTGGTGTCTGCTAGGAATATGTGGAATTATTATTCCAGCTACTAGTAAATATATCCAAATGGGTGATATATTCCTTGGCAATTTAAGTTTCCTTTTCTTTATTTCAGCCGTGATGGACGTAATCAAGATGAAACGTGAGATCGACACTATAGTATTAGAAGGAAGTAATAGCACAGATATAGAAGAGGAGCAACTTCAGGCATCCCGTATGAGAGTGAGTACTAATTGCTATTTATTTTCTAAATATGTCGTTTATAACAATATAGCTTATCGTGTGGGCGGAAAAACATCCTACAATGACTGGACGGGAGAGACCACACAGGGACGAGGCTGATCAGCTGAATACTGACCTAACTTCCTCATACCTCATTGATGGTGCACTATGGTCTGACCACTGCAGGGGTATCTTATGGTTATCGAGATGTTCTTTCCTGCCCTTTAACTGGTCCTCGGAACCAGACTTCGCCACTTGTTGTAGTTTCTCAGACTCATCAGTAATATTCTGCATGGACTGCGATATTATGCGACAGTTAAAATGTTATGACAAAATTTCTATCTGGTAAAGTCGCATCGGCCAATGCGCCACACAAATTCAGTTCCTAAACTGGTAGAATAGTTTATGTGTGATGCCTTGCTACTAGTTTCATCGGCAAGGAGATGTTGCTGATTTAAAATGGCTTTGAGTTCTTACCATGGTCTTAGCTTTGAAGTACAGATTATATAGCCTGCAATCTAACTTGTTAGGCTGTAGTAATATGAGAGACGTCAGTGTTCGCAGATAATTGCTGCTCGAATCAATATGTAAGAGAAAAAGTCAGCTATTTTCTGCCATCGATTACCTTCAGAAGAAATATCTCGTGCAATAAATAATTTTAAAACATGTTTCAAATTTCCTACCATTCATTTATATCAATAAATTAAGTAATTCTGATGTGAAATGTGTTTGTATGTGCAAATGTAAAAAGGCGTAGTATTGTACTTGAACAAAACAATCTAATAATATACAGCTATTTTTTTATATGCTGCGTTACCATGCTTTCCATACAAATTATACCACTACTGACACTGATGTGTCTACACGTGCTTTCGTTGACATCAGGATTTAATAATACAGTGGAGAGCCATTAAAGATGGTCACTGGTTTATCGTGAACAACTACATTTAGTACATTTCATAATTATTATGTTTTCTGTGTTGCAGGAAGGGAATGTATTAGATGTGCAAGTGACTGGAATAAAGACGGAATGTATGGACCACAGCTATGAAGTAAAATCTAAGATGACATTTGATAAAACTCCAATGCCAATTGAGTTGTGCTTCGTCAAAAATGAAGTTGAGGTGAGTCCAATAATATTTAAGAAGTGTATTGGTCACTCGTTCTCTGTTTTCTTCACTGGCTGATTTGGCTGCAACATTCGGGTGACCAGGGGATACGATTGTTGCTTTCATGCTGTCCATTTCTTCATCCTACATTTTTCGTTATTCTTTCCACCTCTGTTTTATCATAGAAATCGAAATTCTGAACATTTACAAAATGACATACATGTTGATTTCTTCCTCAATGATTATAATTTTTCCCATGTCTGCTTTTAATTTAATTGACAGTCCAGTATGGAATGCGGGCCACTTTCAGTAGATCCCGTAGTAGGTGACAAAATTGTACTTTGCACCTGGTTCAGGAAATAACTTTAATCCTGCTTTTCTTTTTTATTTCCAATTCTTCTTTTTAAATTCCTTTTTAGCCGAATTTATTTGATGCCTATTTCTTGGTACCATTTGTTTGTAATTACAGAATAAAGTGATATCACAGAGACTACTTTAGAGTTCCTTTCTCCATCCTCCTCCATTCCGCACCACTTAGCTTCCTCACACTGACTTATATGGGGAGGAAGAATTAATCACGGCTTCACGTCCAACCCTTAATAAAACAACAGAGAGATTTGTGAACACTAAAATAATTGTAGACAAGGCTATTTGCTAAAATCCAATATTCAGTTGCTGTTCTTCCAGACGAATTGGAGATCGGTGACGCAAAATGTGACGTCACGCACGATGATAATATTTGAAAATATGATTGAATTCGGGGCTCACGCCCCAAATCCTCGCTACACCGATTTATCTTTCTTCCACCTTACATCACTTCGCACTTTTCCTCATATTTTCTCTATTCACCCTCTACCTACTTTATTTTATAAATTACTTAATTTTAATTGTCCACACCTGTGGAATAACGGTCAGCGCGTCTGGCCGCGAAACCAGGTGGCCCGGGTTCAAATCCCGGTCGGGACAAGTTACCTGGTTGAGGTTTTTTCCGGGGTTTTCCTGGGAAACTTTCGGTGCTGTACCCCGGACTCACGTCACCAGCATTATCACCATCATTTCATTCCGACGCTAAATAACCTAGATGTTGATACAGCGTCGTAAAATAAACCAATTAAAAAAAAAAGAATTCATCTTAATTTGGAATACATCACTTATCTTAGAATACCCGGAGTTTCGATCCTAGGACCTTTCGATCAGTGAACCACCATCATAGCCATTATGCTGCAAATTCAGTAAAGAACAAACCCTTAAGAACTATACTTGGACACAATTAACGTGAAATACTTGCAAAGGCATTAAATATATAAGATCGTAAGTATCCAGAGTGGAAGGTAATCTTTTACAATCTCTCTGGGATATTATATCTTGAATTATGACGCAAAGGAAGTCTAGTAATATTTTGTTCCCTGAAGGGTGGTTTTCGAAAAAAATGGTCTTTTGTAACATGACATTATGATAAAGTTTTTCATGAAATTGCTCAAAATTGGATTTTTATTTCATGTAGGATGATAGAATAAGCTATGTATGGCCATGTTACGGAAGTATTAGCATGGAAAATAACAGATTGGAATAAATCGCGGTAATAGTTGTGTACATGTTGCGTGGGAACAGGACTGTGACCTGATGGCAACACTGTTTCTTTCCGTGTGGCTGAGCTAAGTGTACCGAGCAGATGGTTTGCTGACATTCACGTCGTCATTAGTTGCAGGCTACGTGCAGTTCGAAACAGTTGAAACACAACGAGATGCCACAGTTTTCTAATGTATCTGGACGTGTTATTAATTTATGGCGGAACTGGTCACAATGCCGCTGCAGCTGCTGACTTATACTGTGACAGATAATTGGATCAGAAGTGTGAAAGTTGTAGACACGCAACTGGTGGACACTTTGAACAATACCTTTAATAGACACTGTAGAGAATCGTATACAAAATTTAACAGTGTACCTCACATTAATGTGTATCATTTTAATCTAGTTTCAAAGTTGTTTATTCTTCCAAACATTGTATTGTAATTGAGTTGACTTGACATCAACTGTATGATCCTCAATGTAATCTAGTATATACAGGCACAGTCTAGTATATACAGGCACTAAGCTTGAGTTGTGAGGGTCCTACGAACAATAGATTGTGCCGTTACTATTTTGCATTATCTGTAATGAGGCGATAGTAGTGATCGTATTGGTTAGCACCTATCTGTGGTTGCCTATTTTCTACGTATTGAGCTTCGTGACTGTATATACTAGACTGTGACAAAACTGTATTTAAAGGATTAATTTTGCTTTATGCATAATTTTTCATTCTACTGTATTATTGATGAAATTGCCTTAACATGTAATGGAAACTATGTTTGTTCGTGCTAAATTTAGTGCTGAAACGAATGTTTCATCATAGATAACGAATAACAAAGTTCATGTAATTATTATGTTACGATTACATAAATTTTGATTTAACTGTATTCTCAACTGATGTTTTTGTTTACAAAGGATATGTGTGTACATCCTCTCAAAACCCCTGCCACGTAGATAGTTGGAGCGACATTCAGTATTTTGTGATGCAATGATCTCGCTAAGTAAACATTGCTATTGTGTACGAAGTTGCAACATTGCAACATTCGTTTTCTCGAAATATTACAAAAACTACTTGTTGTAAAAAAAAAAAAAATATTATTAGCCAAAACGTTTCCAAATGACATGATCTGTTATGAGTGTGAAGGATTGTAAAAGGTTGCCTTTTGTATAACACAACTAAGGTAATTAATTTGCTATTAACCTAATTACATTTAAGCTTGAAAATACATTACAAATTAATTAACTTGTATAATACAAGCCAGTAAACTAATATCATAAATATCCAAAGGGTGGCGTAACTCTACTTACCTACTATCAATTGCCTAATTTACGTATATTAAATCTATTCACTAGACTAGTCCCTTTAAACGAAAGGCTTTAGTATTCTAGTAATCTTGCGATTGCTAGTACATCCCAAAAGAACTTTAACTTTTCTGAATTATGTAAAGCCATGAACACAGATAACAAAAGTAGTGAAAATTGAGGAATCCAACAAGGATTATTAGCATATCAGATAAAACACCATAAACCTTCTAACTATATAATGTATATTTGAGTTCCTATTTCTGTATTGGGAAGGTACAAATGGAAGAAACAAGCTCATCAAATGTTTATCGACTTTATAAACTACATTAAAAAGCATAAATGACCAATGGGCATACACAACAACTTTGAGGTAAATTAAATTGCCTATATTTTATAAAATCAATTTTTCGTACTTGCAAATTAATGTGTAGATATGGATGACGTCATATAAACCTCTTATGTCATCCATCATTGATCGGACAACAGCGACTCTTCATTGGATACTACCGACTTTTCTAACAAATTATTTCACTACTGACACTGGAGTGGGTAAACGTGAAATCCTTGACATCAGGATTAATAAAAGAGTGAGCACATTTTTAAATCAGTCAGTAGTTTTTCATGAGAGACTTGTGTTATTTGACATAATTATTATGTTGTATATTTTGCAGGAAGAAAATGTATTAGATCTGCAAATGACCGAAATAAAGACGGAATGTATGGATCACAGCTGTGATCCGAAGTCAGAGATGAGGTTTGAGGAATCCCCTGTGCCAATGTACTTGCCCATCATGAAAAGCGAGGCAGAGGTGAGTGCAATTTCTGAAGCCTATTGGTCGGTGTTTCTCTATCTGCTACATACTGTCTGGTATGGCCGCTAGATCCACATCACCAGTTTTATCACTAATGCTGTCTGATTCTTTGTCCTGTGGTTCTTCGTAAATTTTTTTCACTCAATTTTTCTCCTACAGACTGATGCTGAAGGTTTAGTAAATCATATCAGTTTTGAATTTTTAATCACTATTGATACTTCTTACAATATCTACTTCTAATTTAATTGACGGGCAAGTATAGAGTTACTCGGTAGTCGGTGAGTTAACTTGTGTTTTGTGCCTGGTGTAGGCAATACAGTTATTTAGATGTCTTGTGATTTTTCTTTTAAATTCTTTTGATATTTGAAATCCACATCTTGACGCCTATTTCTTGAGACGTCAGTAGTTGGCAGATCTGTAGGAATGTCACATTTCACGATGACTACTTCAGAGTATTGGTGGGTATACTCTCCAAGTCTTGCACGCCATGCTAATCACTATTGTGCATGTATAGCATGGCTCTGGTATATCAGTTCAATTTGCAGAAAAATGATAAGCATAAACATCTCTCTGCTCATGGCAAACGTCAATATTCCTCGTGGTTTGTTCAGAGATACGTTGATTACAGTGATAGTGAGTTCCAGGCGACTTGGAAATCTACACAATCGCCAAGAATCATTTGAGGAAAAAATCTCATTGTGACAAACTCGCAATTATCTATTACAGGATTTTTCCAGAGCTTGCACAGTCTGGAGATGTAATAGCAAAATCCCACATCTGCTGCAGAGCTCCTTTCCCAGTCCCCTCCACGCTGCAGCAGCGACCTCACACTTTTAGATGGGGAGAAACATTTAATCATTTGATCGAGTTCAAACTCTCGCAGTAAAACTAGAGACAGGATTGGGAACAATAACATGGAACTGACCTCTGGAAAAGTAGAATAGTGAAGGCCGTAAGGAAAGTAACTAAATATAATAGGTGGAAAAGTCCTCCTGAATATTCACAATTTAGATAATTTCTTCCATTGTTGCTGAAGGTTTAGTAAATTACATCAGTTTTGAATTGTTTCATCACTATTGATAATTCTTACAATATCCACTTCTAATTTAATTGACAGACCAGTTCAAAGTTCCTCTGGTGATTGGTGAATAAACTAGTATTTTGTCCCTGGTGTAGGAATACAGTTAATATGGGTTCCTTGTAATTTTTCTTCTTAAATACTTTTGATAGCTGAAACCCACATGATTGCTGTCTATCTTGGGACGTCAGTTGGTGAAAATACGCATGAACGTCATAATTCACGATGACTACTTCAGAGTATTGGTAGGGTGTACTTTGAAGACTTGTGAATTGGTCTGTGTGATAGGTTTGTCACTGTTTTTAACTATGAATACAGTTCCAAAATCAGAACCCCAGGATCTCGCCTTCTTTACCCAATATGGGACACTTCAATGGTGTCGATTGATGTACCTATATTTGACAATTTCAGAGTCCAGACAGTTACAAATCAAAAGGTTTTAAGTTGTAGGTCAACATAACAGAGATCTAATTAATATTGGTCCAACTCAAAAGCTTAACGTCTTCAAATCTTTGTTAGTGAAGCTACACAGTCACTATATTCTTCCTTGAATGGTTCTCTAAGGCATTCACAAATATTCCTGATTAAGTATACTGCCCGCACATCACGATGCCAGTTCAGTGCGTGTTTTTTCCTTTAGTATGCACACCGCGCTAATCACTATTGTTCATATAGGGCATGGCACTAGCATTTCAATTCAATTTGCATACGAATGTTAAAATAAACATTTTTCTACTCGTGACATACATGAGTATTCCTCGTGGTTAGTTAAGAGATACGTTGATTACAGTGATATTCAGTTCTAGACGACTTGCAAATCTGTAGACAGGAAACAGAGCCAAAAGCTTCGAAAATAATCTGAACACAAAAGTCATATTGTGAGAAAAACACAGTTATCTATCACAGCGATTTTTCCGAGTTTACATAGTTCGGAGATGTAATAGCATAACCCCATATCTGATTCAGGGTTTCTTTGCCATTTCCCTCCCTCAGCAGTAGCAACGTCACACTGTTACGTAGGAAAGACCATTTAATCATTTGATCGATTTCAAACTCTCTCAGTAAACCACAGACAGGTTTGGGAGCAATAACATGGAACCGTCCTCTGCAAAAATAAAAAGGTGAAGGCCGTAAGTGAAGTAAAATAAACATAATAATGGTAGGAAATCCTCCTTGAATATTCACAATTGAGGTCATTTCTTCCGTTGTTGTTTACACTGTCCAAATTACTATTCCTCAATTTTCAAATCGTTTTAGACTTTTACAAACCTTCGTTCTTTTAGTTTAGTCGTATGGTTGTTATAAATCCAGAGATATCTGAAATAGTTTGAAACTACCTTACAAAAATTTCCATCACAATTTTACCGTAACAATTTGATCACTTGTCAACTACATCTTCCTGAATCCTACTCACATATGACCATATTATTATATGATTCCAGTGTCATTCTTATTTACTCTTCCAATTGACTTATTGTTTATGTAATTGTTACTTAAAATGGAATATTTCTTACAACATGCCATAATATTTTGTTTTTGTGTCTTAAGGGGAGAGGATGGTATTTTTTTAACTTTTTTCCTATTTGGTGTACAATATTAATTTTTTGTATGTAGAGACCTCAAAGCTGTAGAAACTCAACCAAATAAAATATTTTGAAAGAAAAAAAAAATTATTTGGGTCCCAATTATGAATGAAGTATACCCAATGCAGAATTGTACTAAAACCGATATATCTAAAGATAGATTCAAACAGTTTTTTGCAATGTATTCCTAAAAGCATGTTCTGCAAACTGTCTGTAACAGAATTTTAATATTAGTCCCTACGTTTGTAAAATAAACAATTAAAATTTAATAACACTTTTCTGATTTCCTTTCTTGCAAACAAACGGACGTATTTTTAAAATGAAATCAATTAACAAAATTCTGTTACAGTGGAAACTTTCCTAATAGTATAGAGAATGTGTGTCCTAAATTTCATGCATATATTTTTAATAGTTCAGAAATTATATCTGTTTTTGTCTGGCAATGTAGCAAAACAAATGAAGTTACTGGAGACTGATAAAAGGGAGCATGTGATTTAAAATCCAAGCGCAGGTTGTTTAAAAATGACTTCTCAACATCCGATAAGGACACAAGTAGCCACAAATGTTATGCAATGCATTTCACACATATGAAAGTGTTTTTAAGGAAAATTTAATCTACCAGAAAAAACATTAAAAGTGATTTAAAAATTCATAATGTAGGAAGTTTAAAAATGGCGACTCAACATCCGATAAGGGCACAAATACCCACAAAACGTTAGGGTATGCATTCCACACATATCACGCAGTATTTTAATTAAAGAATTTTTTTGTTAATTTACTCGTTTTTCACCAAAAATACCATCCTCTCTCCTTAAATTTATCTCTTTTACAATAATAATACTTGAATTGTTTACTGGATTAAGGATGATTTAAATTCTGGTCTGTTGCATTTAAGCTACCATCCAATGTGCATTCAACTATTATTTTTCTGTAGCCTTTACTCTTTTGCAGGACGAGGCATATGACATAAATAAAGTGGAACCGGAGGTCAAGCTGCAAGTAACGGCAGAAGAGAATGATCTCTTTACTGATGGGTGAGTGAAGTGTGCGCGCCTGTACTTCGTTGTTGATTTCACTGCCGTATTTAAGTAATAATGACGAAGAATAGAAATTAGAAATTAGGCTACATTCAACGTGATTGTGCAAATGAAGGACTCAGTATTCTGAATTGCCATTTCCATCTGTAATCGATATGTTTGTCTCTTTTCTGTCTGTCCACCTGTTCATCTGTTTATATGTGTGAGTTTTCTCCGTCTCCATTCGACTTTGTCTGTGTATCTATCCTGCCTCGTAGCCATGCATACATATTGTACACACGTCCATCCGTTTGAATACAATATATTAGTTTATGTTATCAATGACATCCATGTAAAATGAACCTCAGAATTTTTATGCAATGCCACTATTACATTCATTACAGATATAACTTTTTCTTTAGACGCTCTTATAATTTACATTCATAACCCGTACTATAGCATAACAACTGGCAAAACTCCGTTATGGGAATTTACTGAAACTTATCACCGCGCTGGCGTCGCAATTCCCTCCATTAATATGAACCATTGTCGCTACTGATTGACAAGTCATGCGATGCATCAGTTCTGTCAGTTAAACATTCAACTGACGAAATTATTCTGTCAGTTTCACCGTCTATTACATTAGCACTAGAAAAATATTGTTCTTTGTTTTTTTAACGTGCTCAACACATTTTTCTTGAATTTGTCTTCTCCATATTTTGCGAAAAGGCGACGACACATTTGTTCTTTTAGGTTAAGGAGGGACCCAATTTGTGTTACAATAATCCAATTGAAAAGACTGGATACAGCTGACTGATAATTTTAATATGTCCCTTTAAGTAAATGAAACCAATCAAAACAATAAATGGTTATTTTTTAAGCTTGGTTGTGTTTTGATGGTAAATAATGTTTATGTACGCGCTACTTGACGGACGCGAGCAGTCAGACATAAACTTAATAATAATAAGAAGAAAAGCGCTCAATGTGCAACATTTGTCATGTAGGGACAAGACAGCCCGATTCAGTCTCAGTTGCAAAATTTTGTCAATGACACAGCTCTGCGTTTGCACGTCATTACGTGATATCGGTCACACAGTTCATTGGAAACTTCATACACACAGGTGGCATGTTGTTGCTCTGGCAAGTCATGTAGTGGAAGATCGTATCCTCCCTGCATCCATTCTGTTGTGGACATGGCGTCAGAAGAATAGAAGTCGCTCCATATGTGCCTCTTCTTTTTTTCAGCTCCATCAGTGTAGTGTAGCAATGAGCTGTCGATGGCGACAGCAGTTGATGTCTGACGTCTTCTATATAGAATGACTGTTTGGCAAACTCGTATCTCAAACGCGATAGTGTATATTTTGAGAGACACATGGCTTTCTTCAGGAACGTCTGCTTTATTCTCTCAATCTCCATAAGGTCTCGTTTTATTAATTGCTCCCATATTATCTCTATGCCATAAGTGGCGATGGGGAGAAATACACTTAAGAAGTAATGATACCTTGTTGACTCATTTATTAACATGGGGTTTTATTATTATATTCTTTATTTATCTTCAACCATTCCAATGAGATGCCACATTAAATTAGAACTTTAGAAAAATGTATATATACATTTTGTAGATGAAATTATTGGAGATCATCAGTGTGGTTTTAGGCGTAATAGATCGACTATCGATCAGATTTTTGTATTCGACAGATATTGGAGAAAAAATGGGAGTATAAGGGTACAGTACATCAACTATTCATAGATTTCAAAAAGGCGTATGACTCGGTTAAGAGAAGTTTTATATAATATTCTTATTGAATTTGGTATTCCCAAGAAGCTAGTTCGATTAATTAAAATGTGTCTTAGTGAAACTTACAGCAGGGACCGTGTAAGCCAGTTTCTATCTGATGCTTTTCCAATTCACTGCGCACTAAAGCAGGAGATGCACTATCACCTTTACTTTTTAACTTTGCTGTACAATATGCCATTAGGAAATTTCAGGATAATAGACAGGGTTTGGAGTTGAATGGGTTACGTCAGCTTCTTGGCTATGCGGGTGACGTGAATATGCTAGGAGAAAATCCACAAACGATTAGAGAAAACGCGGAAATTCTAGTTGAAGCAAGTAAAGCGATAGGGTTGGAAGTAAATCCCCAAAGACTAAGTATATGATTATGTCTCGTGACCAGTATATTGTACGAAATGGAACTGTAAAAATTGGAGATTTATCTTTCGAAGAGGTGGAAAAATTCAAATAGCTTGGAGCAACAGTAACAAATATAAATAACACCCGGGAGGAAATTAAACGCAGAATAAATATGGGAAATGCCTGTTATTATTCGGTTGAGATGCTTTTGTCATCTAGTCTGCTGTCAAAAAATCTTAAAGTTAGAATTAATAAAACAGTTATAGTACCAGTTGTTCTGTATGGTTGTGAAACTTGGACTCTCACTTTGAGAGAGGAACAGAGATTAAGGGTGTTTGAGAATAAGATTATTAGCAAAATATTTGGGGCTAAGCAGATGAAGTTACAGGAGAATGGAGAAAGTTTCACAACGCAGAGCTCCACGCATTGTATTCTTCACCTGACATAATTAGGAACATAAAATCCAGACGTTTGAGATGGACAGGGCATGTAGCACGTATGGGCGAATCCAGAAATGCATACAGAGTTTTAGTTGGGAGGCCGGAGAGAAAAAGACATTTGGGAGGCCGAGACGTAGGTGGGAAGATAATATTAAAATGGATTAGAGGGAGGTGGGATATGATGGTAGAGACTGGATTAATCTTGCTCAGGATAGGGACGAATGGCTGGCTTATGTGAGGGCGGCAATGAACCTCCGGGTTTCTTAAAAGCCAGTAAGTATATATAGGGTAGGAGGAGGGATATTCGCCATGGAGGGGAAGTTCGCCATAATAACGCTTTCTTTGAAATAACTGATTTGACATAGTGTGCCATCTTTTGGCAATATGGCTAAATTATTCTTTATGCAATGCTTGTGCTTGCGTGACCTCTTCCGGTTGTTCCGAAAACAATTTGCAAAAGAAAATCACGATTGAAGAGAAGCCATTAGAGGTTAGACCGTTGTCTGAAGTGAGTGAAATTTTGTTAGCTGTTGGGATTGAAGTTGTTTTCATTAAAAGTAAGTAAAATAAAATTTTTATTTTTAGTACATAATTTCTAGGGTACTTTTTACGTGAAATGCCATAATACTTCAAGTTACAAAACTAATGCAATTCACGTAATCTGATTGTTTACGGCTATGTGCATGTGGAGGGAAGTTCGCCTGTTTATTGTTTATTTTTTATTTTATTTTATTTTTTTATATCGATAAATTGAGGTCAAATGAATCCATTTCCAAGAATTTTTTTTTAATGTTACAAACGTTATCTGTACGGCAAAATCTTAATGGCATTCCATTGTTAGATGAGGTTTCAGGTACAATTCCTTGTAATTATAGGAATGTATTTATAAAAGAATTAAAATATTGAATTCATAAACTTATTTTTATACACTTATGCATGGTAATACTACTATTGTTAGCAGTAAAATATAACACTACTTTTCGCGCCTAAGGTATCGAGTTCTATTCCAGATCTCAATAGAAATATATTTCAAAATTTAAATTTAAATACCTGAAATTCGTAAATTGGATTTGAAGAAATTGTGAATGGTAACATGGCTACCTTATAAGTAGGATATTTCCTGGCTGAGAGTCCAGATTCGATTCCTGTTACATATATAAGACTATCTTTTACAATTTAAATTTTAAAATACCTAAAATTGATAAAGTGATTCCCATGAAAGTGTGAATGGTACAGTAATAGGCCAATTGCTGCCATTATGAGCAGGTTATTTCCCATATTTTCTTTGCAGCTAATGTTTTACAGTCGATTCTTGGCAATTTCACAATTTTAAGTAGGCCAAAAATTATTTTAATTTCTTTATTTGCAATAATATTTCAATGGTGTAAAAAAAGGTAACATTGAATTTTATGGAAAGTGTTATATCGAAAAAAAATGTGATTTGCAGGTATCAATAGCAACAGTCCAAAATGGTAAGAGTTTCAAAAGGGGCCTACGGTAAATGGAATGAAGAGGATTTAAAAAAGCCGTTGCTGCTGTTAGAAATGGTCAGTCTGTATATTCAGCGGCTAAAGAATACGGTATTCCTAGAAAAACTCTTGAGGGTCATGTGAAACGTACGGGATCTCCTAAAATATCTTTTGGAAGACCACCTACACTTTCCAAAGAGCAAGAGAATGAGCTGGTAGCTCGTATACTGAGGCTTCAATCTGTTGGTTTTGGAATCAGTAAACAGAAGCTTCAATCAATGGTTTTCCTCTTTTGTGCAAAGAATAACATAGAAAATATGTTCAGGAATGAACGAGCCGGAAAGTTCTGGTTTCAAGGCTTCAAAGCTCGACATCCAGATATTGTTTTGCGTAAGGGAGAAAGCTTGAGTTACGGAAGACTGATGCGGTTCAACGCTCAACGGGTTGGAGAATTTTATGAGCTACTTGGGCAAGTGTATGATTCTTCAAACCTATCAACATCGCCGCAACTTATCTATAATGTAGACGAAACAGGTCTCCAACTTACTTTGAATCCTCAAGAGAAGATATTGGTACTACAAGGTTCCAAACATGTGCACGTCTCGACACATGGTGAGAAGGGGGAAACTGTAACTGTGTTGGCCTGTGTAAATGCTTCTGGGACTAGCTTCATCCCGCCAATGATTCTTTACAAGGGAAAGAATCGAAAGGACATCTGGGGAGACGAATTGCCACCAGGATCAATATTTGAAATGACACCTAAAGGATACATCACTGTGGAATCATTTTGCAAATTTATTGAACATTTCAACCGCCACAGATTGCCAGGTAAAGCCTTGCTGATTTTGGATGGACACAAAAGCCATTTGGATGAGGCAGTTCTTGATATTGCAGAACCACTTGGGATACAAATTTTGTGCCTGCCCGCTCATTGTTCCCACGAGCTGCAACCGCTGGACAAAAGCTTCTTTCGTCCTCTGAAGGTGTACTGGAATCAAGCAGTTGATAATTTCAGACGTCGATATCCTGGTCGTCCATTATCTAAGGTACACTTTCCGTCTATATTTACCGAAGCTTGGATGAAGACTGCAGTCCCCAACAATGCCATCTCTGGGTTCAGAGCAACGGGCATTTATCCATTCAATCCGGAGGCAATCCCGAAAGAGGCTTTTGCTCCAAGTTCTATTTCTGAGAGACCGATTGAAGTGCAGGAAGAGATTGCGGATTCCTCTCCAAGTGAATCTGGGAGTGGAAACGGACACAATGTTACCTTCCACAGTATTATGGAGACTCCGAAAATTCAGAGGAAAGGGGCAAGAAAATCTCTTAATTCATCTGCAGTTCTCGTCACCAGAAAGCTCTTTTCTCCTGAAGAAGCCGCTCCCATGAAAGAAAGAGTTCCACATCAAGCAAAAAAGAAAGAACATCAAACATATCGCACGAAGAACAAAAGGAACATTGGGAATGAAGAACCTCAGCAACCTGGATGCAGTGGACTCGCATCCAAAGGAAGGAAGAAATTTAAATCCACATTTTGTGGGGACTGTGGGGATGATTATTATAACCTCAAAGGGAAGAAAGTGGAGTGGTACCAATGTGTTATGTGCGAACGTTGGTTCCACGAAGATTGCGATGGAGGATCTGTAAAATGAGGGGATTATGTGTAAAGTGTGATGAGGCATGTGCCAGTTCTTTGGACTCAGATTCGGACTAAGGGAGTGAATCTGTTTTTAATCTCTCATGTGCAGGGTAACAATAGGCTAATGCTATCTGTAATGATTATTTTATTAATACTTTGCATATCTTGTTACTTACGTAAGACATTAAGATCTATGCTAGCTTTCTTTAAACAAAATATAATTGTATGGCGAATTTCCCTCCATGGTCAGGAAGTTCGCCACATTGACATATTTGCATTACATTGTTTATTACTATTAAAGAACATGATCTAAATGTTTGCTTTTACTTCCACTTTATTAGGCATTAATTACACTATCACTGATTACTTTGTCATCACGCTTCTTCAGAAAATTCTTCGAAAAATACTAGAAAACTAAATTGGTGGCGAAATTCCCTCCCTCTACCCTATATATATATTTGCAAATTTATGGGATACAGTAATTATATTCAAATGACAATAATGATTTACAACATAGCGACATGTTTAAGGTGCAATTTGATACCTCAATGAAATTTTCTTGCCTAATTGGAAGTCTAATTTTGTCCGTCGGTAGGATAGTAAATGTCGGAAAACGTGAAATATAAGAAAACGGACACTGGAGATGCCATAGGGAAGGTCCTCCGCTGAAGAGGAATAGTTAGCACATCTGGCTATCAAACGAGCGGGCCCGGGTTCGAAACCTCGTTGGGACAAGTTACCTGATTAGTGTTTTTTTCCGGGGTTTTTTCTTGACCAATTGAAGCAGAATTGCTGTCTAACTTTCGGCGTTGTACCTCGGACTCATTTCGCCATTATTAATTCACATATCATCACCATCCGTACAAAAGCCCAGGTTCACATTGCAGTGTGCTGTACTTGTACAAGAGCACGGCTGTTCTGCTGACCGATCTTTCACAGAATAGGAGTGGTCAGCACAATAAGCCTCAGGCTGCAGTACAAGCCTTGGGGTCCCCCTGTCCGTACACGACGAATAAAAGAGAAGGTATAGAATTTATAGTGCACTTATAAATGCTCAAAAATTATGAAATTATTGTGATTGTTGGTACAAAGTTATATATTTTTTCAAAACTACACGAAATGTGCTTCTAGGTGAAACAAGACATTATTTACCAAAATTTTGAAGAATTCTATCACTTCTATTTAAACTTGAGTGAAACTGTCCAATTCGGAATATTTTTCGTCGTCACTTACTAATTCCTAAGTGTAATATATAAGTGTTGCACGTTGTTTTTTGTTGTTTCTAATTTGTTCTGCTTTAGTGACGTTGCTCGAACTAAGAGCTTATTTTCTTCACAGCTTTGGAGCTCCGCATTCCTGCGACACTACTACAGAAGATGGTTGCCAACGGACAGGGGAGAAGACATTCAAATGTGATGACAGTAGCAAGTGGTTTTGCGATTCGACAAGTCTAAAAAACCACGTTGCTCTACACAAGCCCAAGAGTCCGTTGAGTTGCGATTTTTGTCGAATGGATTGTTTGCACTTAGATCGTCTCAAAAGACACGCACGCGTACACACAGGCGAGAACTCATTCATTTGTGATATGTGCGGAAAGAATTTTTCTCAATCTAGTAGTCTAGAACAGCATCAACTCGTACATAAAGGGCAGAAACCATTCTGTTGTCATGTATGCGGAAAGAAATTTTCCAGTTCTACTACGCTGAAAAGGCATGCACGAATACATAAAGGGGAGAAGGCATTCTGTTGTGACATATGTGGAAAAAAGTTTTCGCAATCTAGTTCTGCAAAGAAGCATAGAATCGTACATAGCGGGAAGAAGCCATTCAGATGTGATATATGTGGTAAGAAATTTTCCCAATCTGTCAATTTGAAAAAGCATGGACTTGTGCACACAGGGGAGAAACCATTCACTTGTGATACATGTGGAAAAAAGTTTTCTGAATCTAGTGGTCTTAAAAGGCATTCACTGATTCACATTGGCGATAAACCATTCACTTGTCATATATGTGGTAAGAAATTTTCCCAAAATGTTCATCTAAAAAAGCATTGCCTCATACACACAGGGCAAGCACGTGTACATAAAGGGGAGAAGGCATTCACTTGTGATACATGTGGAAAAAAGTTTTCGGAATCTGGTGGTCTAAAAATGCATTCACTCGTACACACAGGGGAGAAGGCATTCAGTTGTGATATATGTGGGAAAAAATTTTCGCAGTCTGGTTCTGTAAAGAAACATAGAATCGTACACACTGGGGAAAAGGCATTCAGTTGTGATATATGTGGGAAGAAGTTTTCGCAATCTAGTAATGAAAAAAAGCATAGACTCCTACACACTGGGGTGAAGGCATTCGCCTGTGAAATATGTGGAAAGAAGTTTTCGAGATCTAGTCATGCAAAAAACCATAGAAAGGTACACACACGGGCTGAAGGCATTCAGTTGTGATATAAGTGAAAGCTATTTTCGGAATCTTGTAGTGTCAAAGTGTATGAACTCATAGACACAAGCGAGAGGTTCAGTTGCGATGTTTGTAGGAAGTTTTTCTCGTTCTCGCAAGACCTGTAACAGCATGTAACGAGATACGTAATTGAGAATCGATCTGACGGCGATATATGTGGTGACTGTTTCTGCTTTTCGTGACAACTGAAAGAGATGTAGGCGTGTAGCCATAATGCGGTTTGCAGCCTCCACGAAATATATGCACTCTTAAGACTGGCAGTCATGCTTATCGATCATTTTGCTTGTGATTTCTGTAGTCTTAATCGAAGATTGGAAGCCGATTGAGACCCCAGACTTTCAGTTCGCGAGATCTTCGTGTGTTCACTTATGAAAAATAATCATTTCTGTCGAACAGAAATTATCCCTACAGTAAGGGAAGGAAATAAATAGAACAATTCTGAAAACAGTGGTAGTTGAAGGGAACAGTATTAGTCACAATAAAGCTGACTTGATGATATGTGTCAGTGGAACAGTCATGTGTACAAATTTGTACTGGTCGGCCATATATTCTGCTATATGGAACGAACATCTCAGATTTTCTATTCTCTTATATGATCTTCAAATATACGACTGCACTTTCATGTGTTTATTCTCTGTAAACACAGTCACCTGTTTACAGATATATTTAATGAACTTGTGGTAAAGTCAAATTTTCATTGGGAATAATGATTCAACCGCTTCCCATTACTGTAGCGTTTCCTCTCTTGCGTTAATTTTTTTTTTTAATTATTAGATTGTGTTATTTCCCAATAAATGTTAAAATCTGTGGCTAATTTTGTAGATTTATTTTATTCGTTAATATTGGACAAATGCACTGATATATCTGATCATAAGTCTCTGTGTATGTGTATTAGGTATTTTGATTAAATTGAGTATAACATTATTACAGATTACTTAAGAATAGTTTTTTGTTTCACATTTATTACCCACTATTTCGCCAGTTCCTTTTTTTTTATCTGCAAGAAAAGACACTAAGGAATACCCGGTTTTGTTACACAAGTACGCACGAAAAAGTGCTGTTTATTAACAACTATGGCCGTAACTTTATAAAATTTCCGTAAAATCATATATATCATTTTTTTCTTCTGGTTTTGCAGTTATAAGCAGCACACATGAGATTTTTGTTTATATCCGTAGCGCCCATCTCTTTATACACAACGTTGTAAGCAGACAAATTTACACAAAGAAACCTTTCTTCCATTTCTTCCGCACCGCTAAGAGCGCTATACAAGTTAAATTGGCCACTTTATAATCTGTCTTCTAACTCATTGTTTTATTTAGATTGTGGGAAAAATCTCATTTGTATGAAAGAATCAAGTAGAAGAGTCTTTCTACAACAAAACTGCTGTCACAGCTTCCTTGATCACATCATCCTGAGCAGGCTGTAAAAATAAAGTTGCAATTATGCAGGCTGATATCTGAGGGAGGCTAATAATTACGTGATGTTATATTTCATACGGGTAAGTACATTATTAAATTTTGTTATATTTTATATAGGTGTAAGTTATATGATCTGATCTACACAAATGGATTTCGAGTGAAACAAGCTTGACCTTTTGAATGACAGAACATCCACACATTTTTCGTACCTGCATTGGAACCCGTCTGTTCCTTATGGTGTACGCCTCCTCAATTTACACTCGAATGTAAAAACTGGACAACAGGAAGACTTATTTATATTCCAAACTTTTTTCACAGTCTACTATATACAGTCGCGAAGCTCAATATCGAGTAAAAATGCAAACATGGATAGTTGCCCACCACTAGGATCGCTACTATCGCCTCATCATCGCAGATCTCTCTCCTAGGAGACGACAAGATATGTTACACTTTCGTTGTCTTGGTCTTTCGGAAAAATTAACACCTTCCTTCCAGTATTGAAATATTAAATGCAGTAAGTTAATTTATTATATTAATGAAGTATATTAAATTCCACCTTAAACTCGAAGATACCTGCAAGAAATAAGTTAATATAATTTTTGTGTGTGCAAAACGAACTGAAATTTACAATAATAGCTTCATTCATACAAGATTATAGCGATAATTAACTATGAAACCAATAAATATTAATTAACATTTCCCTTTACAACAATAATAATGTACCGGTACTTGTAGTGTACGCTTACGTAGTTAACAAAGTGGGATGAGGTTAAGCAATAATAATCATACCAGAATTGGAAATAAAACGTGATCAATAAATTTTTTTGTAACAGACTTTTTCTACGTCTCTAGTAAAGCAACAAATAAAAATAACAACAAAATTAACAGCTATCATTAAAAACATATCCTTTGAAAGAAAAGTAGACCTAAGCAATAATAATCCCAACATAATTGAAAATAAAACGTGATCAATAAATTTCATTAAAACAAACTTAATTTTTTTCTACGTCTTTAGTGAAATAACACATAAAAATAATAACAAAATTAATAGCTACAGTTAAAAACATATCCTGTGAAAAAAAAGTAGACCTAACCTTTATTTCTCTAGAAATTTAGAGCCAAAGTGAGAGAAGTTTAACCCGTATCTAATGTCCTCTCGGTTAGACTGAAACATTTCATTGTGAAATTTAAGGATATGATGAATTCTAACAGTCACAAAGAACTTCAAAATTAAGAGTTTTGTTTCTGCACAGCATTCTTGTGGCAACCCAGGAACCTTTCTGAATCTTTTGGAAATCGGTAAAAGGATAACTCTGGCCTCTTTCTCTTACTGTTGCTACAATTTATATCACTACAAACGTCTCCTCCTTGTCCCATATTATTATTCCAATTATTATATTTTAGCCATTAACATGTTCATTATAACCAATAACGAACATTTCACAAGCATAAATGTGAAATACGCAACGAGCTAGCACTCGATAGAAATACGACACAGTCCAAAGTCGACCATGGACAGTCTATTGTTTCTAGTTGCTAACCGCTTGGAGCGCTTTATCATGAGATTTGCAAAAAAACACCTCAAGCTTCGCAACTGTATATACGAGGGGGATCCAGGAAATAACGACCGTTCGCGCATACCCGTCGCGCAGCTGACTCCCCTTCCTTGTTTGAAGGTCAACTGGCTTCCTTAACATGTGTTCTCATAATGTTGTGAGTACTGGTTGCAACAAGTCGCCATTGTGCATTTTGTGTTACTTCAAAATGAACGACGTGATTGATAATCCCGCCGACTGTGAGGTGAGGAGTGTGATTCGATTTTTTAATTGCCCGACATTTGAAACCTGCAGAAATTTACCGGCAATTGAAAGAATTGTATGGTGATACTGTAATGAATGAAAGAAATGTGAGGAAATGGTGCGAAATGTTCAACAATGGGGAACAAATGTCCACGATGAAACTCAATCCGGACGCCCATCATTTCATCACAGAAGACCTGAAGACTAAAGTGAACGACAGAATCTTGCAAGACACGCGCACATCATTCGACGAATTGCATATTGCCTTTCCTGACATTTCTCGTTCTTTGCTTGGTGAAATTGTGTCGCAACATCTTGGCTACCACAAAATCTGTGCACGATGGGTTCCACGGCAACTGAGTGACCAACACAAAACTCAGAGAATGGCCTCAGCATTGACATTATTGATGCGATATCACACAGATGGAGACGCCTTTCTTGATCAAATTGTGACTAGTGATGAGACTTGGGTGTCTCACAACACCCCAGAGACCAAGCGCCAATCACGTCAGTGGCATCATCCCTCATCACCCAAGAAACCGAGACAATTCAAACAGACTCTCTCAACACAAATAAGTCATGGCTACAGTCTTTTGGGATCGCAAAGGTGTTCTTTTGCTGGATTTCATGCCAAAGGCA
>JAJSOF020000041.1:17099333-17141256 GCA_025594305.2 Periplaneta americana
AATAATACAGTGGAGGGCAATTAAATATGATCACTGGTTTATCGTGAATAACTACATATGGTACATTTCATAATTATTTTGTTTGTGTGTTACAGGAAGGAAAATATTAGATCTGCAAGTGACTGGAATAAAGACAGGATGTATGGACCATAGCACTGATGTAAAGCCTGAGATGACGTTTGATAAAACTCATATGCCAATTGGCATTTCCTTCGTCAAAAGTGAAGTCGAGGTGAGTGCAGTTTATGAAGTGTGTTGATCGCTAGTTCTCTCTGTTCTTCACTGGCTGATGTGGCTGCTACCTTCGGGTGACCAGGGTATATGGTTGATGCTTTCATGCGGTCCATTTCTTCGTCCTACATTTTTCGTAATTCTTTTCGACCCAAGTTTTATCATAGGAACTGTAATGCTTAACGTATAAAAAATGATATACATGTTGATGATTTCATCCCGCTGATTATTTGTACCAGCCTCCTTTAATTTGACAGTCCAGTATGGAATGCGGGCCACTCCCAGTTAATCCCATAGTAGATGAATAATGTTGTACTTTGCACCTTTTTATGAAATAATCTTAATTGTGTTGTTCCTTTTCTTTTCAATTCTTCTTTTTAAATTGTTTATTAGCCAAACTTCTCGTATTTGATGCCCATTTCTTGGTATCATTTGTTTATAATTACCCAATAAAGTCATATCACAAAGACAACTATAAAGATCCTTTCCCCATCCTCCTCCATTCTGCAGTAAATAGCTTCTCCACACTGACTTACACCAGTAGGAAGAATTTATCATGTCTTCACGTCCAACCCTTCAATAAACGAACGGAGAGATTGTGAACACTAAAATCATTCTAGACGAGGCTTTTCAGTAATATCCAAGACTTAGTTGCTATTCTTCCTGACGAATTGGTGATCGATGATGCTATATGTAACGTCACACACGATGTTAATAATTCAAAATATGAATTTCTTCCACCCCACAACATTTGACTATCTGCTCTTCCCTCACATATTTTTCTTTATTCCAGCCTCTACCTACTTTATTCTAAAAAATTGCTTCTTCTCAAATTGCAATACATCACTTATCTTTGAAACCCCGGGATTCGATCCTAGAATCTTTCGTTGAGTGAACCACCATCATAGACATCATGCTATGAATTAGTTGAATAACAAACCCTTAAAATTATACATAATCACAATTAATGTGAAATACTTCCAGAGGGATTAAATGTATCACTTCGTCATTACGTAACACTATTGAATTCATTAGTTTGTAATTAATCTAATCAAAATTAATCTCTCAAATACATTACAAATTAATTTACTTGTATTATACAGGCCTGCAAGATTAATAAGATAAATATGCAAAAATGGCGTTACTCTCTTACCTACTATCAATTGTCTTGTTTACGTATGATATCGATTCACTACACTACTGCATTTAGACAAAAGACTTTAATATTTTAGTAATCTTACGATGGCTAGTGCATCACGAAAGAATTTTAACTTCCACGAATTACGTAAAGGACACAACGAACGAAAGTATTGTAAAATTGATGCATCAAACAAGGATTATTAAGTTAGCAGATAAAACACGAAAAGCGACCATGTATATCTCTATATTTGAGTTCATATACCACCATTCCGATAGGGCAAACAGAAGAACACAAGCTTATCAACTGTTTATCGACTTTATAAACAACATTAAAAATGCATACCTGGGCTATGAACATACACAATTAAAGTTCAATTACCAAAATTTTATATAAACTATTTTTAGTACTTGGAAAATAATGTGTAGATATATGTGACATCATATAGTTTCTTACGTCCCCAATTTATTGATCTGACAACAGGGACTCTATTGGATTCTTTCGGCTTTTCATACAAATTATTTCACTACTGACACTGGACATGAAATCTTTGACATCATGATGAATAGTAGATTAAACCCACTTTGTAAACAGTCAGTGGTTTTCGTGATAGACTTATGTTATATGACATAATTATTATGTTGTATATTTTGCAGGAAGAAAATGTGGCTGAAATAAAGACGGAAGGTACGGATCACAGCTGTGATCTGAAATCAGAGATATCACATGATGAATCTCCTGTGCCAATTGACTTTCCCATCATGAAAAGGAGGTGGAGGTGAGTGCAATTTATGAAGGTTGTCGGTTCTTATTTTAACGCAGATGTGGCTGCTAGACTCACGTGACCAGGGGAACGATTTTAGGTCTCATGCTGTCCAATTCTTTGTCCTGTAGTCCTTCGTGTATTTTTTCCACTCAATTTTTCTCCTACAGACTGATGCTGAAAGTTTACTAAATCATATGAGTTTTGAATTTTTTAATCACTATTGATAATTGATAATTCTTACAATATCTACATCTAATTTAATTCACAGTTCAGTATAGAGTTACTTGGTGCTTGATGAGTAAACTTGTGCTTTCCGGCTGGTGTATGGAATACAGTTATGTAGGTAACTTGTAATTTTCCTTTTTAAATTCTTTTGATAGTTGAAGTCCACATCATAGACGCCTATTTCTTGGGACGCCAGTAGTTGGCAGATCTGTATGAACGTCACAATTCGTGGTGACTAATTCAGAGTATTGGTGGGTGTACTTTGAAGTATTGTGAATTTGTCTGTGTGATAGGTTTGTCACTGGATCAATTGTGATTACAGTTCCACAATCACACCTCTGAGATATCGCCATCTATGCCTGATATAAGACTCAGTGGTGTCGAATGTTGTACATATATTTGACAGTTGAAAGTCAGATGGTTATGTTACAGGTCAACATAACGAGATCTAATTAATATTGGTGCAACTCAAAAGGTTAATGAAGCTATGCAATTGCTATATTCTTCCATGAATGATTCTCTCAATCATTCGAAAATATTCTGGAACGAATATACATTCCCACTAATCGCGATGACAATTCTGATCGTGTTTTTCTTCAGTTTGCATGCCGTGGTAATGACTGTTGTTCATATAAAACATGGGACTGGCATATCAATTCAACTTGCAGAAGAGTGATAAATGTAAACATCCATCTGCTCATGACAATCATGGGTATTCCTCGTGGTATCTTCAGAGAAACATTGATTACAGTAATATTGAGTTCTAGACGACTTGGAAATCTACAGATAGGAAACTTACGTTTTCTCTCTACAATCGCCAAGCATCATCTGAAGACAAAATCACAGTCTCACAAAATCGTAATTATCTATCTCAGCAATTCTTCCGGACTTACACACTTCGGACATGTAATAGCAAAACCCCACATCTGCTCAAAAGGTCCTCTACCATTCTCCTCCACTCTGCAGTAGCAACCTCACACTGTTTACTTAATTATACTTAGACACCATTAACGTCAAATAATCCCTACGGCATTAAATATATAAGTTCATTATTATATAACACAATTGAATTCATTAGTTTGCTAGTATGCTAATCACAATTAACCCCACAAATAAATTATAAATTAGTTAATTTGTATAATACAAGCCAATAGTATATTATGATAAATATCCATAAGATGGTGCTAATCCGCTTAGCTACTATCAATTGTCACATTTACGTATATATTGAATGGATTCACTATACTAGTTCCGTTAGACTAAAGGATATAATAATCTAGTAATCTTACGACGGCTAGTGCATCACGAAAGACCTTTAACTCCCGTGAATTATGTAAACCATCGACACAGACAACGAAAGTAGTGTAAATTGATGCATCGGACAAGGATAATTAGATTGCAGATAAAACACTAAGAACTGAGGATCTACATGCTGTATATTGGAGTTGTCGTAACGCCATTCCTAGAGTGCAAACGGAAAAACACAAGCTTATCATATGTTTATCGACTTTATAAACAACATTAACAATGCATGCCTGGGCTATGTACATACACCATTAACATCCAGAGCTTACATCAACACGGGACAACTAATTTTCGTTAAGTTAAATTACCAACATTTTATGAAAAACAATTTTTCCCACTTGCAGTGTAATGTGTAGAAAAACGTGACGTCATATAAGCCTCTTACGTCATCCAACGTATTAGTCAGACAACAGTGACTCTGCATTGGATCCTTCCTGCTTTTCACACAAAATATTTCACTACTGACACTGGAGTTGGTACACGTGAAATCCTTGACATGAGGATTAATAATAGAGTGAAGAAACTTTGAAAACAGTCAGTGGTTTTTTTGAGAGACTTATGTTATATGACATTATTATTATGTTGTATATTTTTGCAGGAAGGAAATGTATTAGATCTGGACATGACCGATATAAGGACGGAATATGTGGATCACAGCTATGATCTGAAGTCAGAGATGACATTTGAGGAATCTCCTGTGCCACTTGACTTTCCCATCATGAAAAGTGAGGCAGAGGTGAGTGCAATTTATGAAGCGTGTTGGTCGATGTTTCTCTATCTTGTAGTCTAAGCTTTCAGAGCCGTTGTCTATAGATCTAGATTCATTTTCCGGGCTGAGAAGCCGCCTAGGACAGATCGACAAATCGGCAGCACATGCCTATCAAGAGGGTGATCACAAGATACGATTTAAGGACACTCACATCTTGAGCACGACGACACACTTCTTCCCCGTCTACATAGAGAAGCGATCGAAATCTATGAACATGACAACAACTTCAATCGCAAGGAAGAAGGCGTAAAGCTAAACAAGTGTTGGTACCTGGTCACCACTACAACAGAAGGACGGAACCCAGAACAGGAGCAGCGAACAAAGCGGCACAGACCACAGCGACAACAGGCCTTGGCCCGCTAGTTGCACTATAAATATGCCCGCACAACCAGCCACAGGATCAATTGCCTCAGGTACACCGAGAAGAGTTTTGCGACCTTGGATACCACTCCACTGAAGATGTCTGCCGCAGTTGCAGACAAAATATCTGGTAGAAAACCAAACAACAGACCACGGCCTCTCAGCCGGAATATGAATCTAGATCTATAGTTTCTCTATCTGTTATGTACTGGCTGATACTGATGCTAGATTTACGTCACCAGGGAAAGAATTTTATCTCTCATGCTGTCCAATTCTTTTTCCTGTAGTCCTTCGTAAATTTATTCCATTCAGTTTTTCTCCTACAGACTGATGCTGAAGGTTTACTAAATCATGTCAGTTTTGAGTATTTAATCACTATTGATAATTCTTACAAAATCTACTTCTAATTTAATTACCAGCCAAGTATAGAGTTACTCGGTAGTCTGTGTGTAAACTTGTGTTTTGTGTCTGGTGTAGGCAATACAGTTATTTAGATTTCCTAACTTTTCTTTTTAAATTCTTTTGATAGTTGAAATCCACATCATTGACGCCTATTTCTTGGGACGTCAGTAGTTGGCAGATGTGCAGATATTTCACGATGACTACTTCATAGTATTGATGGGTTGTGCTTTGAAATCTTGTGAATTTCTCTGTGTCAGTGGTTTGTCACTGGATCCAACTGTGAATACAGTTGCAGAATCAAACCTCCGAGATACCGCCATCTCTGCCCAATAAGAGAGACTCAGTGGTGGTGACTGTTCTATGTATATTTGACAGCTTCAGAGTCCAGACACTTGCAAGTTTATGTTGCAGGTCAACAATACTGAGATCTAATTAATATAGGTGCATCTCACAAGGTTGATGTCGGTATTTCCTTGTTAGTGAAGGTATGTTGCCGCTATAGTCTTCCATGAATGATTCTCTTAATCATTCGCAAATATTCCTGAACGAATATATATGCCTACATATGGTGATGACAGTTGAGAGCGTGTTTTTTCTTCAGTTTGCACTCCACGCTAATCACTATTGTTCACATAAAGCAAGGCACTGGCATATCAATTCAATTTGGAGAAAAGTGATAAACATAAACATCTTTCTGCTCATGACAAAGATGGGTATTCCTCGTGGTTTGTTCACAGATATGTTGAATACAGCGATATTGAGTTCTAGAGGACTTGAGAATCTACAGATTGGAAATATCTCTTTCCTCCCTACAATCGCCAAGAATCATCTGAAGACTAAATTCTCACTGTGACAAAATCGCAATTATTTATTACACCGATTTTTCGGCGCTTGTACAGTTCGCAGATGTAATACCAAGCCCCCACATCTCCTTCAGAATTCCTATGCCATTGTTATCCTATCTGCAGTAACAACTTCACACTGTTACATGGGGAAGATAATTTAATCATTTGATCGAGTTCAAACTCTCACAGTAAACCAACAGACAGAATTGGGAATAGTAACATGGAACTGGACTCTGGAAAAATAGAATAATTAAGGCCGTAAGTGAGTAACTGAATAGGAGGACAAGTCCTCCTGAATATTCACAATTGAGGTAATGTCTTCCATTGTTGTTTACACTGTGCAAATTACTTTTCCTCCATTTTCAAATCGTTTTGGGCTTTACTAACCTTCGTTCATTTAGGTTAGTCGTATCTATATATATAATTTGAACTGGTAATGGAAATTACGGGAAAAGGGCTGAATGAATTTTAATAAATGAAGCTTGGAAACCAAAGTTTTTCAGAAAATAGTAGTTTTCAGTGAAATATCAATTTTCCTACATTATTTTTTCCTATTTTCCAAAATCCATCTTCCTTCAGTTTTGAGAACTAATTGCATTTCAGCATGGCTGTGATTTCAGAATAAAACAAAATACACGCTACAATAAACAATAGCTATTACACGAAGGATTGCTGACATATTTAGAGTTAAAATTCAATTGGTTATTAAAATCTTCAAGACTTACTGAAAATAATTTACAGGTCTGATTCTGCGGTGTGTAATTTTCTGAGTATAGCTGTGAATTGAATATTGAAATCTACAAAACTTGATATATGGTTTGTTGACATTATTATTACTACTCTCTTTCCAGCTAAAGATTGAAGTAAATGTAAATAAATGCACGTGCCATAATGGTTCCTCATTGGCTATTGGATGCACAACACCTCCAAGCTCATGCTTGTCATCTTCTTCCTCATATTAAAATAGTTCCTTCTAAAATAATAAATTGTATAATATACATGGAATACGAGTGAATACGAGAATATATGTTTATATTAGTAGTTTCAGACATTCCGTGTTAAATCATTGTAACGTGCATTATGGCAACGCGCATGCGTAATAGGCATTAAGTCCCTCCCAAGGTGACTTGCAGCTTCACAGAGCACATCAGCACAGCTGGTATAACACAGTGCGAGATTCGTGTTGCCAACCTCAAATAAATTTCTGTAGAATTAAAGAAATTCTCCACTCTTCAAAGAATAACATTTAATCACGAATCTACAGAAAATGGAAATCCACTATTCCCAGTAGAGCATTTTACGGGTTAGTTCAATGAATGTGTTGAAATGTCTGCAATATACCAGACGGTGGCTGCCCTGCGTGCTCACTTGCTGAAAATAATGCGCCCTGGGTGACTGCTTTGGTAGCTAGCTTGTGATTGCGGAGTAATACATTTCGGTTTTGTTTACGTCTACTTCAATCTTTAGTTGGAAATAGAGTAGAAGTGGAATTTCGTTACAGTAAATGCCATGATGTGACTATTTTGCATTAATTATACATATTAATGCTATACTGATGATATGAAAATGAAACGTTTTGGGGTTATATAAGAGAATGTGTTAAATTAGATCTTCATTTCTATAATTTACTGAGTGGCAGCTATTATATATATAAAACTACAAAACTTACGTAAGATAATGATATTGTTATTAAAAATCAAATTCTTTTATAGTTATTAATCAAGTGGGGTTGGGTCTTTTCATATACTTAATGCCGGTGTGGTGTAGATACTTATATGCGTCATTCTCTTCGGTATTGGATCGAGAGAGCGCAAAAATTACAGTTCCTGAGAATGACGGTATTACTTACTGATAAAATAAGAGGCCTACAAAATTTTGTAGACTCTCGATCATTTCAGCAAGATCTCTTAGCAGGATAAAATGATTTTTCCCTCTAAATTTCAAGCTCTACACGCAGCAGCTATACCAAAATGGTACGTCTATTCTTCGAAAGCATAGCAAACTTGACTTTTACAATCCACAATGACCTGTAATAGCTATTTCTTTACTCCCACATGAAAAACCCACTGATTGCTCTGACATTGTTACTTGCGTTTTCGCGTTGAAACTCAAGATACATAGGATACATCGGTTCAAGAAAAAGTATTTGGCATGAAAACATTCAGAGTTAGTATGTTTCATTATTATGGAAGTAAATAACTTTCAAAATGTCTGGTATTTTCATTGAAAATAAACCTGAAAAATTTTATTTGATTGTCTAATGAACTTAGTTTGCAGCATTTCCTGCACAAGCCACTAGTAGTTGTCATAAATCCAGATATATCTGAAAAAGTTCCAAACTACATCACCAAAAATTTCCATCACCAATTTTACTGTAACAATTTGATCACTTCTGAACTAGATCTTCCTGAATCCTACTCATATACGACCATCTTGTAATATCATTCAAATGTCATTCGTATTTACTCTTCCAATTGATTTATGGTTTATGTAATTGTTACTTTAAATGGAACGTTTCTTACAAAATGCCATAATATTTTGTTTTTGTATATCTTAAATTTATCTCTATTTTACAACAATAATGCTTGAATTGTTTACTGGATTAAGTGTGATTTAAATTCTAGTCTGTTGCATTTAAGCTACCATCCATTGAGCCTTCAACTATAATTTTTCTGTAGCTTTTCTTGGCAGACTCTTTTGCAGGACGAGGCATGTGAGTTAAATAAAGTGGAACAGGAGGTCAAGCTGCAAGTAACGGCAGAAGAGAATGAAGTCTTTACTGATGGGTGAGTGAAATGTGTGCGCCTGTACTTCGTTGTTGATTTCACTGCTGTATTTAAGTAATAATTACGAAGAATAGAAATTAGTAATTACTTTCAACATGATTGTTCAAATGAAGGACTCAATATTCTGAATTGCCGAGACCACCTGTAATCTGTCTGACTCTGTATCTCTATGTCTGTCTCTTTTTCTGTCTGTCCGTATATTCCTGTGTTTATATTTGTGTGATTTTCTATGTATCCGTCCTTGTCCCTATCCATCCATAAATATTGTACACACATCCATCCATGTCAATATGATATATTATTGCATGTCATCCATTACATCCATGTAAAGTGAAGCTCACAATTTTGTATCCGGTGCGCCTATAACATTCATTACAGACAACTTATAGCTTTTTTTTTTTTTTTTTTTTGTAGACGCTCTTACAATTTACATTCATACCTCGTACTATAGGTTAACCACTGGGAAACTCCGTTATGGGTGCTTACCAAACCTTACCGCTGTGCTGGAGGCAGAGTCAGAGTTTCCTTCCATTAACCTGATCTATTAGGGCTACTGATTTACAAGTGATCTGATATATCACTTCTATCAATTAAACACTCTCTTAACGAAATTATTCTATCAGTGTCACTGTCTGTTACATTAGCACTAGAAAAATATTGTTTCTTGTTACTTTTAACGTGCTCAACACATTTCTTCAACGAAAGTTACTACAGTTAGTCTTGTTCCCCTTTTTAATGATAGGTACAATTATGGACTCCTTCCTTATTCTGGTACAATTTCCTTTTCCCAAATAGCAAGTACAAGCTTATAAATTTCGCTAGATAATGCGCTTCCACCCTTTGTATTATTTCTGCTGCAATTTGATCGATACCTGGAGATCTGTACTTTTTTCAGATTTTCTATCGCAATTTCGACTTCAAAAAGTGTGGGTTCGGGTATAAATGGCTCACCAGTTTGTATTTGAATTTCGTCCCCATCATTTCTATTTGGCCTATGTACATTAGTAGTTGCCCAAAATAGTTTTTCCATCTGTTCAGGATTGAACGAGCGTCATCAAGTAAGTCATCCTTCATCATGTTTACCCTTGCCTAATATGTGTTCTTAAATTCCTTTATGTCCTCATAGAAATTTCTAAATAATGTTTTTATTTTTACATTTGCTTCTATCTCATTGAGTTTTTCTTTCAAGTAATCTCTGTTTTTATTCCTAAGCATATGACTTACTTCCCGTCTTTCAATGAAACAGTTACCTCTATTTGCCTCAACTGGATCCTGTAAGAATTTCAGATTTGTATGTCTCCTTCTTTCTACTACCATACAATAATCGTCCTCAAACCACGGTTTCTTTGTCTTAGTTACATAATAACCTAAACGCTGCTCAGTTGCAATTTTGATATTATCTCGGATATTTTCTCACACCATTAACACCTAACTCTTCCTCAAATTTGTCGGAACTTGCTAAAGCAGCAAACATATTTGAAAATTCGACCCACGTTCTCTAATTTCGAAATACTGTAGTGAATCGTCTAATATTCACTTGTTGCTCTACTCGCTTGGCTACTGATAGTCTTTCTCTTAGTTCTCCAAACACCAAATAATGGTCAAAATTACAGTCTGTTCGCCTTAATGTTCGAATGTCTACGTTTATGTATCAAGATACGATCTATCTGGTTGTGTGCCAATCCATCTGGAGAAGTGCATGCATATTTTATGTATATCCTTATCGGAGATTGTTGTACTTTTGACAATTAACTTTTGTGATATGGCAAAGTTGGCTAACCTAACTCCATTATCAATCAGTTGCCCTACAAAACATCCCTTCATACCATGGATTTTTGGGTATTAAAACTGCAGAAATGCTTGGCAGACAAGAATCTGTTATTAATCAATAAGAAATTGCAGTCCATGTAACTTATACTTGATTGAAAAAAGTGCTAACTAACAAAATGACAATGGCACCAATATGGAAGTAGTTGCAACTTATTCCCTGTCTCTAGCTCACTATTTATGTGTTCACTATTACCTGTGAGAATAAATTTATTCGCACAAAGTATGGCACAATGTAAAGAAAATATTTGTCAGATAGTAGATTACTTATGACGGAATAATTATTCTCTTGTCTTTATAAGGTCATTGGACTTCCAATTGTTTCTTGTTTATTAGTTCCATTTAAAATTTGAATCCAGATATATCGCCAGAGAAGTTACGATTTTGTAAAAATATATATGTATATGCTTTGCAGTACAAACGCCAGTTGAATTTTATATAGCTGGGAAATATTAAAACAGGTACAGACATTCTTTTCAAAATAGTATAAATAGTGCTACAATAAGAAACGACGTGTTATCACTTCACCACGCAATACCTTTCTTAATAAAATTTTGGGCCGAACCTATGTACATTAGAAATTGTCCCAGAGTAAACCTATCGTGAAAATTATCCCCTACATATGGTGAATATTACACACCAAAATTATTTATCTTGAGTCATTCAAATGATATGCCACATTGTATACTAGCACTTTAGAAAAAAAGTGTATATATCTATATATTTGTATATTCATGGGATACAGTAATTATAATTGATTGAAAATAATGATTTACAACATAGCGACATGCTTAAGCATCAATTTGATACCTCAATAACATTTAATGCCCAATTGGAAGTCTAATTTTGTCTGTCGGAAGGATAGTAAAAGTCGGAAAACGAGAAATATGAGAAAACTGACACTGGAGATGGCGTAAGGAAGTCCTCCGCTGTATAGTAATATTTAGCAGATCTGGCCACCAAACGAGGGGTCCCGGGTTCGAATCCTCGGAACAAATTAACTGGTTGGAGGTTTTTCCTGTGTTTTCACTTGACCAATTGAAGCAGAATTGATGGGTAACTTTCGGCGTTGCACCTAAGACCCATTTCGCCATAATTAATTCACATATTATCAATATCCGTACAAAAGCCCGGGATCACGTTGCAGTGTGCTGTACTTGTACAAGAGCACGGCTGTTCGGCTGACCAATCGTTCACAGAATAGGAGTGGTGAGCACTCAGGCTGCAGTGAAAGCTTTCGGGTTCCCTGTCCGTACGACAAATAAAAGAGAAGGTATAGAATTTATAGTGCACTTACAAATGCCCAAATAATTATGAAATTATTGAGATTGTGGGTACAAGTTATATATTTTTAAGACTATACAAAATCAGCTTCTATTTGAGGGAAGACCATTATTTACCAAAATTTTGAAGAATTCTGTCACTTTTACAGTCAATGAATACCTAAACTTGAGTGAAACTGTCTAATTCGAAACATTTTTCGTCATTATTTACTAATTCCTAAGTGTAATACATATGTGTTGCGTGTTGTTTTGTTGTTTCTGATTTATTCTGCTTTAGTGACGTTGCTCGAACTAAGAGCATATTTTCTTCACAGCTTTGGAGCTCCACATTCCTGCGACACTACTACAGAAGATGGTTGCCAACGGACAGGGAGAAAACGTTTAAATGTGATGATTGTGGCAAGTGGTTTTGCGATTCGACAAGTCTCAAAACCCACTTTGATCTACACAAGCCCAAGAGACCGTTCAGTTGCGATGTTTGTGGAATGGATAGTTTGCACTTGGATCAACTCAAAAGACACGCGCGCGTACACACTGGCGAGAACTCATTCATTTGTGAAATGTGTGGAAAGGATTTTTCGCAATCTAGTAGTCTAGAAAAGCATCAACTCGTACACAAAGAGCAGAAGCCATTCTCTTGTCATATATGCGGAAAAAAATTTTCGGGTTCTAGTACCCTGCAAAAGCATGCACTGCTACACAAAGGGGAGAAGGCATTCTGTTGTGACATATGTGGAAAAAAATTTTCGCTCTCTGATACACTCAAAAGGCATGCAGTTGTACACACGGAGGAGAAGCCATTCATTTGTGAAATATGTGGAAAGCAATTTACCCACTCTTGTAATCTAAAAAGTCATGCAGTCTTGCATTCAGGGCAGAAGTCATTCAGTTGCCATATATGTGGTAAGAAATTTTCCCGATCAGCTGATCTAAAAAGACACCGACGCACACACACAGGGGTAAAGAGATTCACATGTGGTACATGTGGAAAGAAGTTTATGGAATCTGGTCATCTTAAAATGCATTCACTCGTACACACAGGGGAGAAGGCATTCAGTTGTGATATATGTGGGAAAAAATTTTCGCATGCTGGTTCTCTAAAAACCATAGAAAAGTACACACTGGGGTGAAGGCCTTCAGTTGTGATATATGTGGAAAGAAGTTTTCTGAAGCTGGTACTCTTAAAAGCATTCACTCGTACACAAAGGTGAGAAACCATTGAGTTGTGATATATGTGGAAAAAAATATTGGCAATCTAGCACTGTGAGAAAGCATAGAATCGTACACTCAGGGGTGAAGGCATTCAGTTGTGATATATGTGGAAAGAAGTTTTCTGAAGTTGCTACGCTTAGAAAGCATTCACTCGTACACAAAGGAGAGAAACCATTCAGTTGTGATATATGTGGAAAAAAATATTGGCAATCTGGAACTGTAAGAAAGCATAGAATCGTACACTCTGGGGTGAAGCCATTCAGTTGTAAGATATGTGGAAAAAAGTTTTCGGATACTCGTGTTCTTAAAAATCATTCACTCGTACACACAGGGGTGAAGGCATTCAGTTGTGATATATGTGGAAAAAATTTTCGCAATCTGGTAATGCAAAAAGGCATAGAAATTTACACACTGGGGAGAAGAAGTTCAGTTGTGATATATGTGGAAAGAAGTTTTCGGAATCTGGTAATGCAAAAAAGCATAGAATCGTACACACTGGGGAGAAGACATTCAGTTGTGATATATGTGGAAAGAAATTTTCTTTCTCTGAGACTCTGAAAAGACATGCACTCATACACACACGGCGGTAAGGCATTCAGTTTTAAAATAAGTGAAATGTATATTCGAATCTCGTAGTGTAAAAGAGTATGTACTCTTAGACGCAACTGAGAGGTTCAGTTGCGATGATTGTGGGATGTTTTTTCGTTCTCGCGAGACCTGGAACAGCGTGTAACGAGATAAGTAAGTGAGAATCGATGTGACTGCGATGTTTGTGGTGAATGTTTCTGCTTTTCGTGAGCACTGAGAGACATGTAGAGCAAGCGGACGATATATATGAGAGAGGTTCATAAGCAGGATTAATTGTAATCTGTCAAGAAGCTTCTCTGAACTACCAGAGGAACGCCACTGGCAAGCAAAAAATTGCGGGAATTGCAAAAGACTTCTCTTCACCTCCCTCTATAGCCTCATTCCATTTTTTTATTTCATTTATTATTGTCTATAGACCTTACATGAGCAATGAAACTTTAAGATGTGGAACAAGTGAAAATTTTACAGTATTACAATTACAATTTTTACAATAATTTACAATTTTTTACAGTTTTACAATTTTGTAATTTTCTACAATGTTTTACAATATTTTGGAGAGCTGTAGTGAGATGTTGTGATGATGTGAACCCCGAGGATTCGGCAAAAATTACCCGGCATTTTCCTTATGGTTGGGGAAAACCTCTGTAAAATCCCAAGCACTTAATCAGACCGAAGGGGGTGAAATGAAAGACCAAAGGGGTGAAATGAAGTGAGGCTTAGGACTCTCCATAGACCATCCGGCTTCAGTCCCACAGCTGGGGAAGACCTCGGAAGAAACCATTCAGTGTGACCAAATGGGGGATCCAAATCCAGCCCGAGCGTAGGTCCAGATCAGGAGGCCAGCGAGTCTGCCGACTGAGCTACATCGATGGCTCTACTAAAAATATAGACATACCCTCTCAGATTAATTAAATTTACATACGCACACCATTATTCACCAGTTGATATATAACATATAATACAAAACAAGTAAGTTAATTCACTTTAAGGCATAAACAATTCAATCAGTTATAATATACAGAAATTGATAATACATATAATGCAAATTACTTCAAATTACAAACACAATTCATCAATAGAGCTATACAGATTACTATTCAATTTAAAGCATATACAGTTCATCAACAAAAATTATAGTAACATATACAATACAAAGTATGCAGATTAATTCAATTTACAAGCATACTTTCATTAAGCTATACAAATTTGTACATAATCATAAACAATTATTATTTACTATTTCTAAAGACTTTCGGCGTTAATTACTTACTAATTCTCTGAACCTCTCCGTTATATTAATATTTATATCATTGTTTGAAATATAACCATCGCTATTAAAATTTTGATTTTTTGTTGTTGGAATAAAGATGTCGAACCAACACCATCAGCATTTTAGGAACGTGATATGCCAGGAAGTGAAAGTAGGAAAACAGCTGTGAAATATGAAATGAATTAGACATGACCAACCAATTCTGTCGAGGTTAGAATGCATTAAATTGATTTAGGTATAACTATTTTTTTAATAAACATAGAAGATATTTTGTTACAATTAACTCCTACAGGCGTAGTGCATTACAGAAAAGATTTCATGATCCGAAGTTCACTATTAATACAATTAGCAACATGACAGGAAAGTGTTGTATAAAAGAATGATATGTATACTTAAGCCTATTGGAAATCGCAGATTATTTCATAAAAAATATTTGAAGTCAGTTTATTTAATTTTCATAAATTTCTAGATATATCATTAGAGTTATTATAGTGTTATGAAGAAAATAATTTCAAATCATCCTCAGTAGAAATCGAAGTCTGCAATGCTGAATTCTTATCGTCTTATACAAATAAATATTGATGTTTCAAATAAGCGGTTACAATGTGTTAAACCTTGTGATAACATAGAAGGCTAGTGTAATTGTCGTTGTGTTTAAATTATATGAAATGTTAAATATTATATATGCATACCTTTCACAGGCTTTGTTTAATGTGTCGAGAAGATGGCTCCTGTGTTTGGCATACAACCTTGGCCACAATCAGTATCACATAATAGCGTATTACCAGGATCATCTCTCTGCATCCATATGTAAAGTCCAAAGGCACACAGCTCTTCAAACCTCCGTGTGAAATTTTTATTCTAATACACCATCGGTGCTATGAGGAACATCTACTAAGATGAAGAAGCTTGACATTGCCCCAGAAGTTTCTCCACTTAGAATTCAGACAGAAGTAGTTGAACAATATTCACTCCCGTTCTCTTCTGAAAAGACAGTAACACCAAAACAATACGAGCAAATGCTGGGTAACTTTCGTTGTTTGACCCCGGACTCATTTCACCGGCATTATCACCTTCATCTCATTCAGACGCTAAATAACCTAAGATGTTGATAAAGCGTCGTAAAATAACCTACTAAAAGTAACACCAAAAGGGAGGAAAATTCGTAGTCTTCGCATCCAACTCTATTGCTAGAGTATAGAAACGGAAAACAAGGTACGGGAAGATCTGAAGACAGAACAAGCCCTGTGTACAATGAGGCAAGTTGTGCGTGAGCAATTATATGAATCAATCAGTGGCGGTTTCTCGGGGAGGGAAGGGAAGAACGTCCTCCTCACATTTTTCTTCTTTCGAAAGTAGATACCAAATGAAATATATGCCATGATATTCGAGGAAGATTCGATAATTTTAAGTTCCCAGCTATAAGAAAACCTCGGTTGATCGAGTTTTAAACGACGGGCACTCATGTGGTGCTAGAAAACTTTGAGAAAGATGTGAAATTGTTTGTGTGGAGGAAAGCCAATGCTTTCCTCCTTTAGTGCAGTTAACACACATAGACAACAACGCACTAGCGGCAAGAGAGAGGAAGCAGAGTTTTAAAGCAAGTAAATGAACGGAGAGGAGGAGATCCTCCTCTGAATCAGCGCGTGGGCATGGGCGGGAAATATAGAAACCGACTGGTCGTGCAGCAACCTCGCTACTCCTGCCATCTAACGATGCTGCATTCAACCAGACTATAACACATCTAGGAGGAGGCACAATAAAAACAGAAACCATATAAACTTTTTTTTTTTTAAATTATAAAACAAAATATATTATTCATTGCACTTTATATAAGCTACTATTCATGGTTTGAAACTTTTGAGGATATCTGAAATTTGAAATTAGATTTATATAAAACAAAGGAAGTAGTTCTACGTTAGCATTGCAGATCATTTGGCCCCTGAAATTCACTTCCATTCATTGTCTACTAGACAGGACAACAGCCAAGTTGTCAGTTTTGTACAAATATATTTGAAATTGAAAGTACTCCAAACTACATTATTTTTAACATAAAAAATTAATCGGTCATCTGCAGCTTTGAACAATAATGATAGTATGACATTACAAGAACTGACATTCTTCAAAAGCATGTGATACTGAACTTGTAAAATATACATGTGGCAACACAGACCACATTAGTGGGTACAGTATTCTCGCTTTCCTAACAGATTATTTCCCATTCCCACTTCCGTAAAACGGTTCTGGTTATGTGTTAGTAGCTAGTCTCTTCCAACACGTGTGATGCGTTAGTGTGCGCGAAAAATGCTGGGAGTTTCTGAATTTCCTTGTAATTGTTAATTTGTGCAATTATCCAACAATGAATGGAAGTGAAAACATTTTGGACAATTTAGGAAACTCAGTTTACAAGAATAGATCATTGCTATACAAAAGAGAAGGCCAACTCTAACACTACCTGGTCTTACATGTATGCATGTAGGCTAATTTGTAGCATGTTTCTCTCAAGAATGCGTCATTTTGCGCTGCTAACTTCTTTCGTCCTCTTAAGAAATACGCAGGAGCCGCCACTGGAATCAATAAAGAAATTGTACAGCTCTTGTTCACGATTTGCTGAGGGATGTGACTGGTCATCAGAATTGAAATCTAAAACCCGTAATATTTACCTACAACTTCTTCTTGAGCCAGGTAAAAGCCTGTTGAGGTCTCGATGTCATTGCATTGTGTGTCATCCTGTGTACCTCCCTCCAGTCTTTCTCATCTAACATGTTGCTCAGTTCGAATGGATAGTCTTCATTCTTTCTACGAAGTGTGTTGAATGTCTGATGTACATGTTTGTTTTTCCTACATGTACGTTAGTGAGGTATTTACCCAGTGTATAAGTCTGTGAACCTATAGCGTAGACATTAGGACGGACTGGAATCTCAGGCTTACGGATGTGGGTTAGGCCATATAATCTGGGATGTAGAACGTCGGATTTCCTGATTGTCTGCCGTGATACAAGACTTCTTGAGGAGAAGATTGGTCTTCCTCAGGATTGCAGCTGTCAGATCCCGAGGAAGTTTTTCTTGTAGGGTTCCGAATCTAATAGGTCTTTTATTTTCTTCTCGTTATTCAAGGTGTCAAGGATCGCCGTTGCGTTTCCCTTGTCGGCCGCTAGGATTATGATGTTATTCTTCGCAATGAGTGTGTTACAGCAAATCTTTCTTGCCGGACAAACTGCTCTTGTTATGTTGCGCATGTTGTAGAATTATAGACGTATCACGTCAGATCTCCTCTGCTGCGTCAGATTATTCCTGATTCGATGTTGGCAATTATATCCTCGGTCGGGAGAAAATGCGGCGTAACCGCAAAATTACCTCCTTGGCTAGGATTGTTCTTCCTTCTGGTGTTAGTTGTTCGTCTAAAAAATTCACTACTGTGTGTTTCAGGTCCAATGTCAGTGGCGGCTTCTTATTCTCTGAGTTGAGCTGGCGAAAGCCTGTTGATGTATCGATGTCATCGCGTCGTGTGTGATCCTGCCTACCTTCCTCCAATCTTTCTCATTTAAGTGTTGTTCAGTAAAAGATGGCGTGAGTCCTGGTTCTTGTCAATCTCTGCTACTTCTCTTCGGGTTTGGTGTACACACATCCGGAGAAGAGCCCTCTCAGTTCGGTTATGTGGATGCGGTGGAAATGACGTTTCAACATTAGGAATGGAGGGACGATTCCTGTGTCCTGACAACGAACCTATAAAAGGTCAGGGAGCTCAGGAGCTGAGATTTTTTCTTTCATAGTACATCCAGTCGTCGAATATGTCGGTAGATGTCCTCCGTGTAGAGGTGACTAATCTTCGAATGTAGGCTTTCACGGCCAGCATCAGTAAGGTTAGAGTTTCCCACGTTAATAGGCAGTGGTGTATTGACGATGTTACGACCAGATGTTTCGTGTACAACTGCGGCAGACCTCATCAGTGGCGAGGAGTCTGGTGCGTAGTGTTTTCTTTAGCATGCCAGGGACAACTGCTGGTACGATTCAATGCATGTTCTGATTTATACGGGGAACTCAGTGTCTCTCGCTGTTGATAATGCAGTGTGCGCCAGAGGTTTTGTTGTTGACAATGCAGTCCTCGCGAGCGGTTTCAATGTTTTGGTTTCGGACCATATCCCGCACAGCACTGTCAACAGCGAGCCACACCCAGTTCCCCATATAAATCAGGACACGTTTCCAGTCGTAGCACTAGTTGTCCCTGGCACGCTGAAGAAACACTATGGCCCAGAATGGCACGCCATTGATGATGTCTTCCGCAGTTGTAGACGAAACGTCTGGTTGTAACATAGCCAGTAGACCACGGCCTATTAGCCCGGCAAACTCTAACATCGAAAGAGACATTCACAATGAAAATAACCGTCAGGTTATTTAATGTAAGCATTCACAATGATTTCCGTAAACGTTTTAGACCTGTACGACAATATTAACACACAAGCCTGCAAACTCAAGGTTTTTCTTTGCATTGACATCAACGATGAAGCAAAAGCGGAACAACTGGATAATACGCACGGCAGACCAATATCGATAGTCGACTCTACTCGCTGGCCACTAGTCACCGGGCCGTACCGAGCCGTATCAAACAAAAATATAATCGAAATGGTGGTAGTCAAATTCGCGACTATATTCTTAAATAATTCACTCCATTAGTCAAGTTCAAGGTTTTATGTAGTACAACGGCGGTTTTTTGAATGCATTAAATGAAAATGAAGATGTAATAAGATAATAAACTAGGTTATCTAAGGAAATTAACAGGAAAAAGATGTGTTTCACGGAATACAATTAAAATGACGGAAAGTAAATTTCCGGTTAATGTTCGCCAAAGCGTAAAGTACGTAATTATGACGGCGTTGCTGTTTTATTTCTGGCCTATAAAAATACCTAGCCTTTTACGAAAAAAATTTAAGGACCATGAAATTATTCACCGCTTTCATTATAGGCCTATTATTTTTTAACAATATTACGAATCAAAAACTGTCATATTATATAATTTTAACTACTACATGGACGAACCAAATCAAGCTAACCTAACCTAACCTAACCAAAGCTAACCTAACCTAACCTAACCAAAGCTAAGCTAACCTAACCAAAACTAATCTAACCTAACCAAAGCTAATTTAACCTAACCTAAGCTAACCTAACCTAACCAAAGCTAAGCTAACCTAACCAAAACTAATCTAACCTAACCAAAGCTAATTTAAGCTAACCTAACCTAATCTAAGCTAAGCTAACCTAACATAACATAACATAACATAACATAACATAACCTTCGTAAATGCAAGGCCTGTAACCGGAGCAAGAAGGGATCTCAATCATTTAATCTGCAAGTACACGCAAAAATAAATTCAAGTAAGGATCACGCTCCCACTGCATGAGAGGTCCGCGCATGCGCTACAGCAAAACTGTTTCTGTCCCGAGCCTCTCATCTAAGGCACTCGTCATAATTTACTCGCAATATTTACGCAAATACACATTGTCGCTAACAGTGGTGCTATCTCTCAATAATGTTCAGAACGAAGGAGGTAGACAGAGAGAGAAAAAATTTCTCCCGCCAACTACGCCACACACCAACGTCACGTTCTTATGTTGGTGACATTGTGTATTTACTTAAATTTGGTGCTAAACGTAACGGCACGGTTCAAAGTGACCGTGCTAATTCTCCAGTATAGCGGCAAAAGCAATACCGGTGTCGGAGAATTCTCGAAGAAACAAAATAAAATGGTGTCGTTTGACGAATCATTAATCCTTCTCCATTCATATCGCTGTCTGTATGACAAAACACATAATTCACTTAAAGATAATTTGCTGAAAGCAGATAAGTATAAGGAAGATAATCGACATTAACATGCAGAGCAAGGGCATATATTTTGATCATTTATTTTATCATATCGTCAAAATTATAGCTACCTAACCTATAATATTAAACATATCTAGGCGAAATACTAATTTGTAGTGATCAGCCGTATATTCTGCTATATGGAACAAACATCTCAGATTTTCAATTCTTTCATATGAACTTAAAATATACGACTGCACTTTCCTGTGAATATTATCTATGAATGCAGCCACCTGATTACAGATAATATTTAATGAACTCGTGGTAAAGTGAAATTTTCATTGAGAATGGTGATTCAAATGCTTCCCGTTAGTGTAGCGTTTCCTCTCTTGCGTTAAATTTTTTAATTATTAGATTCTGTTATTTCCCCATTAATGTTAAAATCAGTAGCCAATTTTGTAGGAGATTTATTTTATTCGTTAATATTGGACGAATGTACTGATGTATATGATCATAAGTCTCTGTGTATGTGTATTAGATATTTTAATAAAATTAAATGTAAGATTATAACAGATTACTTAAGAATAGTTTTTGTTTCACATTTATTACCCACTATTTCGCCAGTTCCTTTTTTTTTTTTTTTTTTTTAATCTGCAAGAAAGATTGTGGGAAAAATCTCAGTTGTGGGGAAGAATCAAGTAGAAGTGTCTATCTACAACGCAGCTGCTGTCACGGCTTCCTTGATGACATCATCCTGAGCAGGCGGTAAAAATAAAGTTGCAACTATGCAGGCTGTTATCTGAACGAGGGTAATAACTACGTTACATTTCATACAGGTAAGCATATTGTTAAATTTTATTATATTCTATATAAGTATAAGTTACATGATCTGATCTTCAGGTTAAACGAGTGATGATCGACTTCCGCCGATTTTGGAATAGAAACCGACGCACTTTGGTTAGTTTAGGTTAGGTTAGTTTAGACTTTTATTATCCCGTCAAGATGAAGGTGAAAGCAATTGAGTGTGATTTTTTGTTTTCTATGTTGGCAGTTCAAGTGCGTCGGTGTCTATTCCAAAATCGGTGGAAGTCGCTCACCGAAGACTTATTTACTATTTCAAACTTTTGTGCTATACTGATCATTGTTTTGCGTTATCATTTAATTGTTAGTACAACCTATGTTGGCGGTTAATGTGTCTCACACAACTTCAATTTTCAATTCTCCGGCTTTATGTGGCAAATACCACAGTGTAGTGTGCAAATACTGTAAAAGTGCTTCTAAACTCTTCAACTTTACCTTTTCCTTTAAGCATTCAAATAACGAATACAAGAGTGAACGAAACGCAAGCTAAACTAGTTTTTGGAATTTTAGTTTAACAACCCTAGAATGATCATGCTCTTTTGTTTCTGTCTGCTAGGAATATGTGCAAATATTATTCCAGGTACTAGTAAGTATATTCAAATTGGTGACATATTCTTTGTCAGTTTAAGTTGTTTTTTTTTCAGCTGTGATGGATGTATTCAAGATGGAACGTGAGATCGGCACTCTAGCATTAGAAGCAAGTAATGACACAGATATAAAAGAGGAGAAACTTCAGGTATCCCGTATGACAGTGACTACTACTTGCTATTATTTTCTAAATATGTCGTTTATAGCAACATAGCTTATCGTGTGGGCGGTGAAAAACATCCTACAATGACTGGGCACGAGAAACCACACAGGGACGAGTCTGATCAGCTGAATACTGATCTAAATTCCTCATACCTCATGAATGGTGCACTATTGTCTGACCAGTGCAGGGGTATCTTATGGTTATCATGATGTTCTTCCCTGCCACTTTAACTGGTTCACGGAACCAGACTTCGCCATGACTCTGAGTGGATTGCGATATTATACAGCAGTTAAAGTGTTATGACAAAATTTCTCCTGGTGAATACGCATCAGCTAATGCTCCGAACAAATTCAGTTCTTTATTTCTAAAAATAGTTTGTGATGCCTTGCTACTAGTTTCATGGGCAAGGAGATGTTTCTGCTTTAAACATGGCTTTCATTTCTTACCATGGACTTAGCTTTGAGATACAGATTATATAGACGGCATTCTAATTTGTCTCGCTGTAGTAATATAATGAGAGAAGTCGATGTTCGCAGGTAATTGCTCCTCGAATCAACATTTAAGAGATAAACTGTACTAATTTCTGCCATTGATTACCTGCAGAATACATATCTAATGGAATAAATCATTTTAGAATGGTACACGGATGAAATGTCCATTTCTGTATGTCCACGGACAAAATGTCCAGTTTCTTCTGTCCTTTACATTAAAGTCCTTTAATTTATAGGCACAAATCTGAAGAAATAACCAATTTAAAAAATCATCAGTCTGTCAACATTTGGTAGACATTTGCATTAGCAACACACCTGGCATTCCACATATCTCATTTCACAAATCTCCAATAAATGAGTGGTGAGCGCGACAGTGGTATAACCCTCCTCAATGCGAAAAATTAAATAATGGGCCTTTTGTTAATTTTGACGTAAACTATCTTCCTATGAATTGGAATAGACCAATCCACCATTATAGAGCTCGTTAGAAAGCATGTAATTTTTCCTGTAAAAGATATCACTTAAAAATATATATAACTTTAACTTGCATTGTCTACATTAAAGAAAAGTGGTTTAGACCACTGTTGCGCGGACCTCCTCCGTTTCATTCTTACTTTTTGAATTATAATGATAGAATCTACCGTTGTGAATAAGGATTTCTTATTCTGATTCCAAAAATTTAGTTCACTTCTATATTTATTTTCATCGAAACTTCTTATTGTGAGGTCATTATATTGTAAACAAATATACAGTGAACAGAAGATACGGTTACATCTAGTAACGTCAGATGTATTATGGAGATTATAATTAATTTGCAGTAAAAGTCATTGTATATAATGTATATGGACAAAATTTCTTGTGGACATATTTGTTTATGGATTAAATGTCTATGGACATCATGTTCAATGCACACAATGCGTGTGGACATAACGTGATTATGGACAGTTTTTCTTTGGACTTGATGCAAGATAGACATAACTGTAGTGGACCAATCATCCTGAAACCTTTAAAACATGTTTCAAATTTCCCACCACATATTTTATAAATAAATAAAGTAACCCTGAAGTTAAATGTGTTTGTATGTGCAAATGTTAAAAGGCGTCATAATAGAGTTGAACAAAACAATGTAATAATATACTGCTATTCTTTTATATGCTTTCCGTACAAATTATATCACTACTGACTCTGATGTGTGTACACGTGCTTTCGTTAACTTCGGGATTTAGAAAGTACAGTGGAGGGCCATTAAAGATGGTCACTGGTTTATCGTGAACAACTACATACAGTACATTTCATAATTATTATGTTTTGTGTGTTGCAGGAAGGAAATGTATTAGATCTGCAAGTGACTGGAATAAAGACAGAATGTATGGACTGCAGCTATGAAGTAAAGCCTAAGATGACATTTGATAAAACTCATATGCCAATTGGCATTTCCTTCGTCAAAAATGAAGTCGACATGAGTACAGTTTATTTAGTATGTTGGTCGCTAGTTGTCTCTGTTCTTCACTGGCTGATGTGGCTGCAACATTCGGGTGATCAGGGGATACGATTGATGCTCTCATGCTGTCCATTTCTTCATCCTACGTTTTTCGTAATTCTTTGCCACCACTGTTTTATCAACAGTAATTTCACTAGACGTTTTGATTTATCTAGAGAAAATCAAAACTCGAGTGGGATTTAATTGACTATTACTCGATTAGAAGAAAGTATATAAAGATTAGAAGTAACGAAGTACTCCAATGCAATAAAATATTAATTGACTTACGAAAATACAACTATCTTCAAATATATTATTGTACCATCTCAACATTACAAATATTACGCTAGATGCATGCTAGATGGCAGTAGTGTCTTCATACAGACACTGTAATAATTATTATTCAATAAATCTTAATATTAAACAATCTCTGATACGTGACTATCCATAATATCATATAGCAAAAGTTCTTTTATCCTCTCAGAGCAGAAGCTATAACATAACCTAACTAATATACACATGTGTTAGAAAAGTTTTAATTAACGACGATGACATAAAAAATAAACATGAATAATTTTAAAAGGAATAATTATTGAATGTACAATTTTCAAATTTGAATGTGGTTGGTGGTTCAATTGATGTTATATTGGACGTGTGCGTAATAGAAGTGGAACTCGTTGATTTAGGCCTACATGGTGTATTCAACTTATTTACAATTTCCGAATGAATAATTTTAAAAGGAATAATTATTGAATGTACAATTTTCAAATTTGAATGTGGTTGGTGGTTCAATTGACGTTATATTGGACGTATGCGTAATAGAAGTGGAACTCGTTGATTTAGGCTTACATGGTGTATTCAACTTATTCAGGATTTCCGAATGGTGCTCTTCATTTATTTGTAAATCGGATTTCAGAAGATGCATAGGTATGATCAGTGATTTTTATTAATTCTTGTTCTTGAATGCCAATCCCAGTCATATTTGAAACTGCTGTGCATCGACTGGAGTGGTTTGTAATTATATATATATTTTTGACGTCCAGACCAGCGCAGTTTCAAATGTTGGCAAACAAAGAAACAAATGCTAGGGACGCGATAAAATTAAACAAATGCTAGGGACGGATAAAATTAAACAAATGCTAGGGATGCGATAAAATTGTGCGATAAGCAGCCATGATTGGTTGAAATACTTCCTTTCGTACCGTTTTATTGGTCAAAAGTAGTATGACACAGTAAGAGTGTAATAGTCATAGAAACTGCAATGCTTAACGTATACAAAATGATATACATGTTGATTTCAACCCCAGTGATTATTAGTTTTACCATGTTTCCTTATAATTTAATTGATAGTCCAGTACGGAATGTGGGCCACTTTCAGTTGATCCCGTAGTAGGTGACTAAAGTTGTACTTTGCACCTGGTTTGGGAAATAATCTTAACAGTGTTTTCCTTTTTTCTTTTCAATGTTTCTTTTTAAATTGTTTATTAGCCAAACTTCACATATATGATGCCCATTTCTTCGTACCATTTGTTTATAATTACGCAATAAAGTCATAAAACAAAGACTACTTTAGAGTTCCTTTCTCCATCCTCCTCTATTCTGCAGTACGTAGCTTCCTCACACTGACCTACATGAGGAGGAAGAATTAATCATGTCTTCATGCCCAACCCTTCAGTAAACCAACATAGAGATTTGTGAACACTGAAATCTTTCTAGACGAGAATCAGTCCCTTTAATTCCACAGGAATTGGAGATCGATGATGCTATATGTGACCTCACACACGATGTTAATAATTCAAAATATGATTGAAATCGAGGGCTCGCGCCCCCGGAACCCCCAATGCCCCACTTATTTTTCTTCCACCCTACACCATTTCACTATCCACTCTTCCTCACATATTTTTCTTTATTTCACCCTCTACTTAGTTTGTTCTAAAGAAGAGCTTGATCTGAATGTGGAATACATCACTTAACATTAAATACCCCGGGGTTCGATCCTAGAACCTTTCGTTGAGTAAACCACCATCATAGGCATGATGTTACGAATTCGTTGAAGAACAAGCCCTTAAAAATTATATTTAGACACAATTAATGTGAAATACTTCCAGAGACATTCAATATATCAGTTAATTGTTATGTAACACAAGTCAATTCATTACTTTGCTATTAATCTAATCAAAATTAATTTCGCAAATAAATTTCAAATTAATTAACTTGTATTATACAGACCAGCAACTTAATATGATAAATATCCAAAAAAAAAATGGCGTTACTCCACTTACCTACTATCATTTGCCTTATTTACGTATATTAAATTGATTCACTACACTACTCCATTTAGACAAAAGACTTTAATATTCTAGTAATCTTACGATGACTAGTGCATCACCAAACAACTTTAACTTGCACGAATTATGTAAAGCCATGGACACAGCGAGCGAAAGTAGTGTAAATTGATGCATCGAACAAGGATTATTAGATTACACTAAAAACCGAGGATCTATATACTGTATATTTGAGTTCTTGTAGCGCCATTCCGAGAGTGCAAACTGAAGAACACAAGCTCACCAAATATTTATCGACTTAATAAATATCACTAGAATGGGCATACCTGGACTAGGGACATGCACCATTAACACCTAGAACCTACACTAACACTGCACAACAACTTTGAGGTAATTTAATTTATTAAGATTTTATAAAAAGAATTTTTCGTACTTGCAAAGTGATGTAGATATACTTGATGACATATAAACATCTTACGTCGTACAAAATATTGATCAGACAACAGCGAGTCTTCATTGGATACTTCCGACTTTTCATACAAATTATTTCACAGCTGTCACTGGAGTTGGTACACGTGAAATCCTTGACATCAGGATTAATAATAGAGTCAATACACTATAAAAACAGTGAGTGGTTTTTCGTGAGATACTTATGTTATATGACATAATTATTATGTTGTTTGTTTTACAGGAAGGAAATGAATTAGATCTGCACATGACCGAAATAAAGACGGAATGTATGGATCACAGCTATGACCTGAAATCAGAGATGACATTTGACGAATCTCCTGTACCAATTGACTTTCCCGTCGTGAAAAGCGAGGCGGAGGTGAGTGTGTCTGTGCGTATTTCTCCCTCTGTTACATACAGGCTTGTGTGACTGCTAGACTCACGTCACCAACAAACGATTTTAGCTCTCATCTGTCCAGTTCTTTGTCTGTATTTCTTCGTGAATTTTTTCCGCCCTCTTTTTCTGCTAGAGACTGATGTTGAACATTTACTAAATCATATCAGTTTTTAATTTTTTTGATCACTATTGCTAATTCTTATAATATCCACTTTTAATTTAGTTGACAGTCCAGTATAGAGTTAGTCGGTTGATGAGTAAACTTGTCTATTCTGGCTGGTGTACGGAATACTGTTAATTAGGTTTCTTTAATTTTTCTTTCCAAATTCTTTTGATAGCTGAAATCCTCATCATTCATGCCTATTTCCTGCGACGTCAGTAGTTGGCAGATATGCGTGAACGTCACAATTCACAATGATTATTTCAGAGTATTGGTGCGGTTTGCTTTGAAGACTTGTGAATTTGTCTATGTGATAGATTTGTCACTGGATTGTAGAGTTCCAAAATCACAGCTCCGACATCCACCATCTCTGCCCAATATGGGACTCACAGCCGTAGTGACTGTTGTACGTATAAATGACAGCTTCAGTGTCCGGACAGTTGCAAATCAGATGCTTATGTTGTAGGGAAACACAAATGAGATCAATTAATATTGTTTCAACCCAAAGTTGACGTCGGTAACTCTTTGTTAGTGAAGCTATGCAGTCGCTATATTCTTCCATGAATGCTTCTCTTAATCTTTCACAAATATTCTTGAACGAATATACATATCCACATATGGCGATGATAGTTGAGAGCGTGTTTTTTCTTCTGTTTGCACGCTGAGCTAATCACCATTGTTCACATAAAGCAACGCACTGGCATATCAATTCAAATTTCTGAAGAGTGATGAAGATGAACATCTTTCCGCTTATTAAAACCTGGGTATTCCTTTTGGTGTATTCCGAGATTTGTTGATTATAGTAATATTGAGTTCTAGGGGAATTGGAAATCCACAGATAGGGTTGGTTACCTCCCCACAATCGCCAAGAATGATTTGAAAACAAAAATCATACTCTGACAAAATCGCAATTACCTATCACATCGATTTTTCCGGAGCTTACACAGTTGGGAGATGTAACAGCAACAGCCAAATTTAGCTTCAGAGTTCCCTTGCCATTCCCCTCCACTCTTCAGTAGCAACCTCACACTGTTACTTGGTGAGAACTATTTAATAGTTTCATCGAGTCCATACTCCCACCTTAAACGAATGGAAAGGATTGGGATGAATAACATGGATCTGGACTCTGGAAAAAATAAAAATATGGTAGCCGAAAGTGAAGTAAATGAACATAGTTATAATTGGAATTGTCAGCTGAATATTCACAATGGAGGAAATTTCTTCCATTGTTGTTTACACTATGCAAATTACTTTTCCTCCGTTTTCAAATTGTTTTAGAATTTTACAAACCTTCGTTCATTTACTTTAGTCGTAAGGTTGTTATAATTTCGAAGATATCTGAAATAGTTTCAAACTACCTAACCAAAAATTTCCATCACCAATTATACCGTAACTATTTGATTGATTCTCCTGAATCCTACTCACTTATGACCATCTCAGAATACGATTCAAGTTTCATTCTTATTTACTTCTTCAATTGACTTATAGTTTACGTAATTGTTACTTAAAACGAGACATTGTTCACAAAATGCCATAATATTTTGTTTTTATGTTTGTTAAATTCATCTTCCTTCTACACCAATAATGCTTCAATTGTTTACTGGATTAAGTAGAATTTAAAAAATTAGTTTGCTGCATTTAAGCTACCATTCAGTGAGCCTTCAGCTATTATTTTTATATAGTTTTTCTTCACAAACTCTTTTGCAGGACGAGGCATGTGAGAAACATAAAGAGAAGGATGAGGTCGAACTACAAGTAACGGCAGAACAGAATGAATTATTTACCGAAGGGTGAGTGAAGTGTGTGTGCCTTTACTTCTTTGTTGGTTTCATTGCTTTATTAAAATAACAGTGACGAAGAATAGGAATTACTGATTAGTTTCAACATGATTGTTGTTCAAATGATGGACTGATTATTCTGAATTCCTATGTTCACATGTAAATCTGTCTGTATGTCTCTCTTCGTGTTTGTCTATCTCTATATCTGTCTCTCCTGATCTGTTTCTCTTTATCATTTTCTGTCTCTCAATCTATTCGTCCATTTATACTTTTGTGTGATAGTCTGTCTATGTATCCATCCTTGACCCTACCCATCCATATAAACTTCTTTGTAAACGACTTGTTCTCATTTTAATATTTCTAATCTCCAAACCTTAAAATTGGATAACAATAATGTTATCCCCCATATCTTTTCTTGAAGTTTTCATTATTTTACATCCTCATATTACTCCTCAGTTGCCGGAGCATGTGGAACTTGTCAGCTATTTCTCAGTGATTGTCATACTTGACAGTCAAGAAGAAACTGTCATTGGGAATTCCACACAAGAGAAGCAGCTGTGTAAATTCTATTACTCGAAATATATGTTTACTGAAATATTAGTTCTGTGAGGTTGAATTTTTTACGTGGTTTTCCTTTTACCCAATTAAGAGAAAATGCTGGGTAACTTTCGGCGCTGGAATCTAGACTCATCTCGCTAGCATTTACATCTTCATCTCATTCAGACGCTAGATACCAACGATAGTTGTTGATAAAGCGTCGTAAAAGACCAACTATAAAGCACTTATGAGAATTAACTTGCGTACTTCCACTTATTTACTAAGTATAATATATTTGTGTTGGGTGTAGTTTTGCTTTTGGTGATATATCTTTCTTTAGTCTTCTTGGCCGAATTAACATCACATTTTCTTCACAGCACTGGAGTTCCTCCTTGTTGCCCCAGTATTACAGAAGATGAATGCCTGGAAACACGTGAGAAGAACTTCAAATGTGATGTTTGTGGAAAGTGTTTTTTCGATTCGATAGAACTCAAAAGACATACTGTTCTACACAAGCGCAAGAGACCGTTGATATCCGATGATTGTGGAAAGGACTGTTTGCAGGTGGATCTTCTCAAAATAAACGCTTGCATACATACAGGCGACCAGATATGGAGTTGTGATATATGTAGAAAGAGATATTTGGAAACTATTCGTCACACAGGCAACAAAACATCATTCATTTCTGATGTATGTGGAAAGATATTTATGAACTCTTATTCACTGAAACATCATGCCCGAGTAAATTCAGGCGAGAAGGCTTTCTGTTGTGACATATGTGGAAAGAAATTTTCGTTTACCTATAATTTAAGACAGCATACACTTGTACACACAGGGGAGAAGGCATTCAGTTGTGATATATGTGGAAAGAAATTTTCGCTCTCTGGCAATCTGAAAAAACATGCACTCGTACATACAGGGCAGAAGGCATTCAGTTGTGATATATGTGGAAAGAAATTTTCGCTTTCTAGTACTTTAAGAAGGCATACACGCGTACACTCGGGAGAGAAGCCATTCACTTGTGATACATGTGGAAAGAAATTTTCGCAATCTAGTTCTCTTAACCAGCATGCACTTTCACACACAGGAGAGAAGGCATTCAGTTGTGATATATGTGGAAAGAAATTTTCGCTCCCTGGCAATCTGAAGAAACATAAACTCGTACATTCAGGACAGAAGGCATTCAGTTGTGATATATGTGGAAATAAATTTTCGAGCTCTAGTAATTTAAAAAGGCATACACACGTACACACAGGGGAGAAGTCATTCAGTTGTGATACATGTGGAAAGAAATTTTCGGATTCTAGTTCTCTTAATCGGCATGCTCTTTCACACAGGGGAGAAGGCATTCAGTTGTGATATATGTGGGAAGAAATTTTCGGATTCTAGTTCTCTTAACCAGCATGCACTTTCACACAGGGGAGAAGGGATTCAGTTGTGATGTATGTGGAGAGAAATTTTCGAATCCTAGTTCTCTTACCCAGCATGCACTTTCACACAGGGGAAGGCATTCAATTGTGATGTAAGTGGGAAAAAATTTTTTCATTCTAGTTCTCTTAACCAGCATGCAGTTTGACATACTGGGGTGAAGGCATTCAGTTGTGATATATGTGGAAAGAAATTTTCGCACCTAGTTCTCTTAAAAATCAGCATGCAGTTTGACACGGGAGAAGGCATTCAGTTGTGATATATGTGGAAAGAAATTTTCGGAATCTAGTCCTCTTAACCAGCATTCAGTTTGACACGGGGGAAGGCATTCAGTTGTGATATATGTGGAAAGAAATTTTCGGATCTGGTTCTCTTAACCAGCATGCAGTTTGACACGGGGAAGGCATTCAGTTGTGATATATGTGGAAAGAAATTATCGGATCCTAGTTCTCTTAACCAGCATGCACTTTAACACGGGGAAGGCATTCAGTTGTGATATATGTGGAAAGAAATTTTTCGGATCCTAGTTCTCTTAACCGGCATGCCCTTTCACACAGGGAGAAGGCATTTAGTTGTGATGTATGTGGAAAGAAATTTTCGGAATCTCGTAGACTTAAAAGACATTAAGTCGTACACACAGGGGAGAAGGCATTCAGTTATGATATTTGTGGAAAGATATGCTCGTAATCTAGGTCTCTAAAATAGCATACATTCGTACACACAGGGGAGAAGGCGTTCAGTTATGATATGAATGAAAATATATTTTCAGAATCTGGTAGTCTAAATGAGAATGTGCTCATACACACGTGAGATGTTCACATGTGATGATTGTAAAATATACAACTGCACTTTCATCTGATTCTTCCCTGTTAATTCAGACATCTGTTTACAGATATATTTAATGGCCTTCTGGTAGAGTCAAATTTTCACTGGGAATGATAATTCAACTGCTTGCCGTTACTGTATTAATTTGATTCTCGCGTTAATTTTCTTTTAATTCTGAATGAGACTACTGCTCTTCATAGATTTTTGTTACGTGTACCCGTTCCTGAATTAGATTTGAGAAGTTAGAACTGTAAAAGAATGTTATAAGCATGGATTGCAAGCAATGCCTGTTACACTTGTAACCTCAGAATAATACGGACTTAAACGTAAACATTAATGTTAAATTTGTTACTTATTTGTGTTACATGTAATACTGTACTTATGTCATGGAAGAAGAAGATAATGCATTGATTTCGTACTGAATGGTATTTCTGCATTAGAATGTTGTACATTCTTTGGTAGTGCGTAAAATGAGTAACAGTGCCTAAACTGAATAGTTGATTTTTTAGGCACAAGTACTTTAAAGACTCACTTTAGTCATTGGTAACAATGGGAGAAGCGGCCCTGGGCTAAAAGTAATTGTAGTTTAAATAACATTATGTATTCAAGTTTAAAGTATGGTACTGTTATTAGTCACAATTCAAAACACTACCATTTTTATGAAAATTCCATTAGACTACAGACATACGTAATGCTGAAAATTGATATTCTGTCTGGCATCAAGAGGATACAGATAAAAAATTCTAATGACGTATTTTGTCAAATACGCAACTCCTCTCTTACAGCCCATGTAGCAAATTTGAAAAGGCATGCTAGCAGTAGTATGCATAGAAGGATTTGTCTACTAGTTTCTTGCCGAAAATCAAATATTATGAAAGCATATTCCTGTTTTTTCCACAGGAAGATTTAAAATTAGCTGTAAACCTACACACTGCAATGCATTCATCTGTTACATCTAGTAATCACCTTCAAGAGAAGACATGATTGACCGGGAAAGGAATACATTTTCAAGATCTTCAGGTACATAGGACAAAGTATTCACTTTTAGTAGTAGTAGTAGTAGTAGTAGTAGTAGTAGTAGTAGTAGTAGTAGTAGTAGTAGTAGTAGTAGTAGTAGTAGTAGTAGGTTTTATTTTGCCTGGCAGAGTTAAGGCCATGAGGCCTTCTCTTCCACTCTAACCAGGTTTCAATAATACAAATACATGAGATACAAATTTGATTGCAAAACAACACAAAAGAAGATAACTTAGAAATTACATAAAATACAGGGAAATTACAATAGACAAGATCAGTTTACATAATATAAAATTGCAAATGGTCAACATCAGTTACATAATATATAAAATAAGGTAGAAGATTACATAATCAAAATCAGTTACATAACATAAAGGGAATACACACACACACACACACAATTTATAAGATCTAAAATGCCCTGAGACAAATTGGACGATTAATTTACTTGAGATATATTATTCTGTTAATATACTAATTGGAGAATACATATGGGTGACAAGACATAAAATGTTGATTAGCAAAGTCCTATTAAATGGCAAACAAACACAAATGATTAAGTAATATATGAAGATAATAATAAAAAAAGAAAAGAAAAGAGAAAAAAGAAAGAGAGAGGAGAAAAAAAAATAACAACTTGGTCATTTAAGACTATTTAGAAACTTCCGCAAGAGTCTAGTTCTGTTCATTAAAGACATTTCTAAGTAGAGTGTACTTAAAAGATTTTAGACTCCAACTGCTCCTGATTTCCCTGTGACAAGGAATTCCAGGAACGAGCTGTGTGTATTGTGAAGGAAGCAGAGTAGAGAGATGTTTGATGGAGTGGAATTAATAGAACATGGTTATGCTGTGAACGTGTATAGCTAGAGTTATTTTCCCATAAAGGCTTGAATCTGTAGTTAATTTTGTACGACATTTATTTCATTGCTTAATATTGGGCGAATGTGCGGATATTTCTGATCATAAGTATCTGTGTATGTATTAGATATTTTGATAAAGTTGAATATATAGATTATTACAGATTACAGATTAGCAACTATTTCGCCAGTTTTTTTTTTTTTTTTTCCCAAAAGGAATCTGCAGAAAAGACTGAATGGTATAGGTCGCGCCAGGGGATTTTGGCAGATGGATTTTCTTAATGTGAACTCGAGAGCGAGTTCCTCGCCGCTGCAAGATCTGCTGTTATCCTGTCGCAGTGGAATGGGTAGGACATAAAAGGTAAACATGCACGCCTGAGTATTTGTGCACTCTGGACAGTCACCTCCAAAACTAAACAAATATTACAGTAGTCTATATGTGTCTTGGTATTTCCCAAAGAAACTTGTTCGATTAATTAAAATATGTCTCAATGAAATTACAGCAGAGTCCGTATAGGCTTTTCCAGTTCACTGTGGGCTGAAGCAAGGAGATGCACTATCACCTTTACCTTTAACTTCATTCTAGAATATGCCATTAGGAAAGTTCAGGATAACAGAGAGGTTTGGAATTGAACGGGTTACATCAGCTTTTGTGTCTATGCGGATGACGTGAATATGTTAGGAAAAACTCCAAAACGATTAGGGAAAATACACGAAATTTTACTTGAAGCAAATAAAGCGATAAGTTTGGTGGTAAATCCTGAAAAGACAAAGTATATGATTATGTCTCGTGACCAGAATATTGTACGAAATGGAAATATAATCTGTTATATATATATATATATATATATATATATATATATATATATATATATGTATATGGAAATATGTTAATCCTTAGTCAATAGATAATAATACTGAGTTTTACAGAAATATGAACATCAAGGGATGGAAAATGGGAGGCAGTAATGATGAAAATAATTATACCGATTTATTTTTTTAACCAGCAGACATGCAGCCTTTAAATTTAAAACAAAGATTCGCTCATAAAATTGTTAGACTATTCATCTCATCTCTCAGAATTGTTTCTAAAAATGTAGAAGGAAAGTAAAAATTCAATTTCATGTAGGCTACTTCCTTGAAATAACTTCATTTTTTTTTTTTTTTTTTACTTCCGAGCAGAGAGGAGTGAGAAAGAAGTCGACGATTTTAAAAATTCACTAAACTATATTTAACTAGAGACGTAAAATTTAAAATGCAGGTTACTCTACAATATTGGTTAAACATTCTTAGATTTTAAATACCATATCCTAAGGTACTGATGAAAAGGCAGAAGGAGTGAGAAATCTCATGTCATCCGATCTCGATGAAAGTCAAAATCTGGGGATCTTTGCGATCACAGAATACGAATACGAATAAGGTATTATTTAGTCCGACTTTGTCCCTAAAGTGGTGGATTGGGACAAAAATGGGTGAAAAATTAAAAATTAAATTAGATATCTTTTAGGGTTTTTCGAGACGAAAATTACGAATAATACAATTTATTGCGAATTCAATATGGCAGTTTCAGTATTATGAATTATATTTAAAAAATTAAACATCGGATATCGCACAGGTAACACATGTACAGTATTTAAGGGGCTATGTAACACCTTTTCATAGTAGGCCTATATATATTTAGTAAAAACTGAAAATGTAATTTGTACATATTCTGAATGAATGTTGTGCTGAATTTAGTATAGTCATCAGCCAATACCTCTAGATTAATAAACAACTTTTTTTAGAATCCATAAAATACAGTATTTATTGTGAATGGTAATTATATTTTTCAATTGGTGCAATTTGTGCAGAGAAAATTGATTTCTCCGATATTTTGTACGATTTCAAATATTTTAAAATGCTTTCTTCGCTGTTCTATTCACAATGTGCGTGGAAGAAAGTATTGCCATTGTAATATCCATTATAATCCTATTTATTATACTTTATATAAATCTAACTTCCGCAGCATGCAATTTTATCCAATTAACCAAATTATATTTTGATTATTAAGAAGAATCGTAATTTTATATTAACTTGAATTGTCGCACCACCAGTAGATGATCCTTACATTATTATTACTGGACAAATCTTGTATGTTGATCTGGTAAGGGTAGGATTATATATGCGCAATGCAATGCTTTTTCCTTTAATTAAGAATTAATTTAATTTAGAAAATGTAGGACGTATTGTAAAATCATTGCAGACGGAAGTCATTTACATTTATTAAAGGTATTCTTGAGTAGGACTGTGCCGTGGTGTGTTTCATAATAAGGATAATTGATAAGAGCTGCTGTTATGAAAATATGAACGACTCAGAATGTTATCGCATCTCATTCTCGCAGCTTACACAAACAATATTGGCTCGCCTACTGAAAAAATGTCATCGAGGTCATCAGCCAAAATCGGTGCCTTCGACTATATGCCTGGCTTTGTTACACATGCACACATGAAAAAATACCCTTTATTGACAACTATGCGGGCGTATCTGCATCAAATTACCTGACATATTATGTATCATTTGTGTTTTTCTTCTGCTCTTGCAGTTATTGAAACAATACACATACGAGACATTTTTTTAATTTTCATAGCGCCCATCTCCCGTATACCACAACGTTGTAAGCAGATACCCTTACACAACGAAACCTGTCTTCCATTTCTTTCCCGCACCGCTAAGAGCGCTGTACAAGGCAACTCGGCCCTTTATAATCTGTCTTCTAACTGGTTGTAATTTAGAGTGTGACAGAATCTCAGTAGTGAAAAAATCAAGTTTAAGTCTCTGGCGCAGTGCCTGCTGGATCGTAGTCCATAGCTACGTAAACCGTAAACTGTCTGCTCAATCAAAGTTGTTTTGCCGCCAGGTGTCAGGCAGTGTTCAGTGATTTTAACATTATCCCGAATAGCGGTGGGCACTACCTGCCACCTAGATCATATATACTCTAGGCTGCCACTTAGCGGCTAAGTGTTTATCGATCAGGCAGGAAATCAGCAAGAGGATGCGATCGAGCAGGCAGTAGTCTGGCTACAACACAGCTGCCATCACAACTTTCTTGGTCACTTCATCACGAACAAACTTTAAAATCGACGAGTTATAGAAAGAATTGTCTCTTTCAACTCGTTGGTTAAAATAATAAAGATGCAACTATGCAGGCTGATATCTGAAGAAGGGTTATAATTACGTTATGTTATGTTTCACACAGGTAAGTGTATTGTTAAATTTTATTATATTGTATTAAAGTGTAAGTTATATGATGTGATCTTCGGAAATGGACTTCGAGCGAAACAAGTTTGAACTTTTTGAATTAAAGAGCATCACACATTTTCATACCTGCATAGGCACACGTCTGTTCTTTGTGGTGTACGTCTCCTCAATGTACACATATGAAAAGAAGTAGGGAAAAACAGAAGACTTAATTAAATTTCAAACCTTTATGCTATTGGCTGCATTATTGTTTTGCATTATCGTTGAATTGATAGTGCAAAATATGTTATGATGGCGAATGTATCTTACACAACTTCAGGTTTAAATTCTCCGCCTTTGTATGGCAAATATGGTAGAAGTGCATGGTCAAGTTTTATTACTCTGCCACTTCCAACGGACTCTAACGAATATTCACACGTTTATCATTGGGATTGTGGCGCTGGAAATCAATTTAGAACACTTATCTCAGCCACGACACATTTCAATTTTATTGTACAATATAAATGCAATTATCACTACATTGATAATAATTCTTGCAGCTAACACAGAAACAAATTCGGTAATATAATTAACAGAGTCACAGTTTTACTTCAATTTCCATTAGATGCCTATTGAGTTCCAGGCTATCTTAGCCGTAAGGTATTTTCAGTGTTTGTTTTTGATTTCCTATGTTGGCAGTACATTAATAAAACTTCACCCTTAGGCCTACTTGAGTCTCAAATTTGTCATTGAACCTAAATACGCACTCGTATTTGCAATAATCTTCAATATAGCTAACGGCCTTTTTTATGCAGCCATTTTGAGCTTCAAAGGTCCAAATCACTACAAAGAAAAGACTTGTCAGTATATTCCTCGGCCATCAAAAACAATCAGCTGCTCGCTACAAGCTGCTATTGAACGAAATAGCAGGATACCACCGGCGTGGGTAGCTTTCAATTACCGCATGCGCTGTCATTGTTACTCGAAAAAAGTATGCACAATTTAATGCGTTTCGTTCACTCTTTCATTCGTTATTTAATGTTTTAAATAAGAAGGAAAAGTTGAGCCATGTTGATGGGCCTAAGTATATTATTGATATTGATATTGTGTTGAATATTGGTTAAATCCAAGATGCATTTGCTGTTTTTCCAGACGAATAGAATGAGTGACGCGGTATATGGCATCATATACCATATGGCAATGCGAAAACGTAAATTTAGTCCGAGGCTGCCATTCCCGACATCCCGCTACCTCCTTATCTTACACCATTTCACTGCTCTCTCTCCGTCACATATTTTTCTGATTAAATTGAATTAAGTTGGTTAAACTATGAAAAATAAATAAATGAATAAATAAATACATATCTAGAATAACTCTTCTCGGGTTCTCAGCCAGGTGAGTTGAGACCAAGCTTCCAAGCTTTCGACGGCTAGCTCTGCCATCTTTCCTAAGAAGATGGCAGAGCTAGCCGTCGAAAGGTTGGTTAACTTCCAACTCGACCTATTGAGAACCCGAGAAGAGTTATTCTATATCAAACGTCGGAGAAGTTTTTCCTCAAGTCCTACAATACATATCTAAATTACCTAGGATCATAACAATTACGCTACCAATTCGGTGATGAACAAACCCTTAAGAATTATAGCATACTTACGAACAATTGGCATCTAATACTTCCAAAGTTATTAAACATATGAGTGTATTATTATATAATGTAGAACTGAATTCATTAGTTTCCTATAAACTTACTACGGTTAATAGGGCAAAATAGAATCACGAAACTATTAACTTTATATTGTAGAGGGAACTCATAGGATATGACTGCGTTACTACACTTATCCACTATCAATTGTGTTACTATACGTATATGAAATCGAATCACTACTCTACTTCATTTAGTATTCAAATAATCTTCCATTCTCACATTTTTATAAAGGTAGTTCTTCCGAACTTGGAATGTAATGTGCGACATACCTCACATCATGTAGGCCTGTTACGTCATCGTAACTTGATCGGAAAAACAGCGACACATCCTTTGATAGTACCTTACTAGTATATTATTATTTAATACATATACACCGTGTTCCGCTTATAAGTAAACAAAAGAAATAGCTATAACTTCTGAATTAATGCAAGTATATAGTTGAAACCAACTGCTACAAAGAATGAAAACTGGGAATTTTTGTTACCTTATGTTCCATAAACCTCAACATGGCTTCCATTGGTGGCACGGGAAATATCCAAACTGGTATTCAACCTCGACCCAAGTGTTATGAAGCATCTGTGGTATAACACTGTTGACAGCAGCAAAAATTCTTTCTTGTAAGTCTGCCAAATCACGTACTGGCACGTCCTGTAGACCTGGTCCCAACAAACCCCCACAGGAAAAAATCAGGTGGTGTTAGATCTGGGTGATCTGGCAGGCCATGTGATGTACGGTGATCCTCTTCCGATCCATCTTGCAGGGAATTGTTCGTCTAAGAATGTGCAACCATGTTGGCAAAGTGTGGTGGAGCCCCATCTTGCTGGAAAATTGCTCCATCTGGGAGTTGTGGTACAGCATACAGTTGCAATATATCCAGGTACGTGTTTGCAGTGACTGTCTTTTCAGCAAAGAAATAGGGACCAATGATTCATCACGCATGATCCCACACCAAACATTCCATTTAGAGGAATCTTGGTGTTCAATTACGACATGGATTTTCAAACCCCCAGATGCGACAATTGTGTCGGTTTACACTCACTGACGTGGAAGGTTGCCTCATCTGAGAAACAGACTCGAGTTAAAGTTGTCGTCATCGTCCACTTTATCAACATTGTTTCTGCAAAGCGTTTTCGTTCCAGTTTATCATTCGGCGTAATCATCTGATGAAGTTGCAGCTTGTACCCGCTCGCAAACGCAATCTTTTATGGAGCACTGCTTGTACTACTATTGTTGGTGGGATGTTCAACTGCACACTAGCCTGTCGAATGGATTTCCGCGGGCTTCTCTGAAATGCCTCGCGAATGCGTTCGACATTTTCGTCGAACACTTTACGCTTGGAATGTTTACCTGCATTGAATAACCAAACTTCCTGTTCTCTGAGCTGCCTATCCCCTTTCATTATTGAGACGTACGTCGGTACAGCTTCCTCGGTCTAAGATTGTACTGACGGCGAAACAAGCGCTGTACACGAATTATGGATCTATGTTCTGCTAATGACAGCACACAAAGGCTTTCTGCTGTGGCGTCCACATGCTGACTGACTAAAGATACGATACGAATTCTCTTATTTAATGATCTGCGCATCTGAGTCTTCTAAAAATAAGTAACAACAATGGATTAAAATTTCCCCAAATTTTCCCTCTTTAAATGGTACCAATCTTAACCCATTTGCATGCATTGTTTAAATTATAACTATTTTTTTTATTATACTTATAAGCGGAACAGGGGTTATATTATAATATTAATATACCTCTTTGGTTTCTTTAAAAAACAATTACCAACAAGTAAGAGAATAAACCATTTCAAAACAGAACTATGAACAAATGAAAAAAAAAAAAAAATATATATATATATATATATATATATATATATATAAAACAGAAAATTGAAGATGAAGTTCAACACAGCCACCCACCGGAGAACAATCATAAAACATCTCAATTGAACCTGCGTTTTCACCTTTATTCTTTCATTATTTTCCCCCGATTACGCGTACCACAAAATTGAACCATTTGATACCCTTGACCCCAAAAATCAGCATGCTCGTTTATTGGTGTCTGCTAGGGAAAATGGAATTATTATTCCAGCACTAGTAAATATTCAAATGGGGGATATATTCCTTGGCAATTTAAGTTTTCCCTTTTTTTTATTTCAGCCGTGATGGACTAATCAAGATGAAACGTGAATCGACACTATATATTAGAAGGAAGTAATAGCACAGAAAAGAAGAGGAGCAACTTCAGGCATCGTATGAGGGAGTACTAATTGCATTTTTTTCTAAATATGTCGTTTATAACAATATAGCTTATCGTGTGGGGGGAAAAAAAATCCTACAATGACTGGACGGAGAGACCAAAGGGACGAGGGTGATCAGCTGAATACTGACCAACTTCCTCATACCTCATTGATGGTGCACTATGGTCGCCCGCAGGGGTATCTTTTGGTTTCGAGATGTTCTTTCCTGCCCTTTAATTCCTCGGGAAACCCGACTTCGCCAGTTTAGTTTCTCAGACTCATCAGTAATATTCTGCATGGACTGCGAATTTTGCGACAGTTAAAATGTTATGACAAAATTTTATCTGGTAAAGTCGCATGGCCTGCGCCCACAAATTCAGTTCTAAACTGGTAGAATAGTTTATGTGTGATGCCTTTCTACTAGTTTCATCGGCAAGGAGATGTTGCTGATTTAAAATGGCTTTGAGTTCTTACCTGGGCTTAGCTTTGAAGTACAGATTATATAGCCTGCAATCTAACTTGTTAGGTGTATAATAGAGAGACGTCAGTGTTCGCAGATAATTGCTGCTCGAATCAATATGTAAGAAAAAGTCGCATTTTCTGCCATCGATTACCTTCAGAAGAAATATCTCGTGCAAAAAATAATTTT
>JAJSOF020000041.1:17141356-17158876 GCA_025594305.2 Periplaneta americana
GAGAAGTCATTCAGTTGTGATACATGTGGAAAGAAATTTTCGGATTCTAGTTCTCTTAATCGGCATGCTCTTTCACACAGGGGAGAAGGCATTCAGTTGTGATATATGTGGGAAGAAATTTTCGGATTCTAGTTCTCTTAACCAGCATGCACTTTCACACAGGGGAGAAGGGATTCAGTTGTGATGTATGTGGAGAGAAATTTTCGAATCCTAGTTCTCTTACCCAGCATGCACTTTCACACAGGGGAGAAGGCATTCAATTGTGATGTATGTGGAAAGAAATTTTCGGATCCTAGTTCTCTTAACCAGCATGCACTTTGACACGGGGGGAAGTAATATATGAAGATAATAATAAAAAAAAAGAAAAGAGAAGAAAAAAGAAGAAGAGAGAGGAGAAAAAAAAATAACAACTTGGTCATTTAAGACTATTTAGAAACTTCCGCAAGAGTCTAGTTCTGTTCATTAAAGACATTTCTAAGTAGAGTGTACTTAAAAGATTTTAGACTCCGACTGCTCCTGATTTCCTGTGACAAGGAATTCCAGGAACGAGCTGTGTGTATTGTGAAGGAAGCAGAGTAGAGAGATGTTTGATGGAGTGGAATTGATAGAACATGGTTATGCTGTGAACGTGTATAGCTAGAGTTATTTTCCCATAAAGGCTTGAATCTGTAGTTAATTTTGTACGACATTTATTTCATTGCTTAATATTGGGCGAATGTGCGGATATTTCTGATCATAAGTATCTGTGTATGTGTATTAGATATTTTGATAAAGTTGAATATATAGATTATTACAGATTACAGATTAGCAACTATTTCGCCAGTTCTTCTTTTTTTTTTTTTTTCCAAAAGGAATCTGCAAGAAAAGACTGAATGGTATAGGTCGCGCCAGGGATTTTGGCAGATGGATTTTCTTAATGTGAACTCGAGAGCGAGTTCCTCGCCGCTGCAAGATCGGCTGTTATCTCTGTCGCAGTGGAATGGGTAGGACATAAGAGTAAACATGCACGCCCGAGTATTTGTGCACTCTGGACAGTCACCTCCAAAAACTAAACAAATATTACAGTAGTCTATATGTGTCTTTGGTATTCCCAAGAAACTTGTTCGATTAATTAAAATATGTCTCAATGAAAATTACAGCAGAGTCCGTATAGGCTTTTCCAGTTCACTGTGGGCTGAAGCAAGGAGATGCACTATCACCTTTACCTTTTAACTTCATTCTAGAATATGCCATTAGGAAAGTTCAGGATAACAGAGAGGGTTTGGAATTGAACGGGTTACATCAGCTTTTTGTCTATGCGGATGACGTGAATATGTTAGGAAAAACTCCAAAACGATTAGGGAAAACACGGAAATTTTACTTGAAGCAAATAAAGCGATAAGTTTGGTGGTAAATCCCGAAAAGACAAAGTATATGATTATGTCTCGTGACCAGAATATTGTACAAAATGGAAATATAATCTGTTATATATATATATATATATATATATATATATATATATATATATATATATATATGTATATGGAAATATGTTAATCCTTAGTCAATAGATAATACTGAGTTTTACGAAATATGAACATCAAGGGATGGAAAATGGGAGGCAGTAATGATGAAAATAATTATACCGATTTATTTTTTTTTAACCAGCAGACGTGCAGCCTTTAAATTTAAAACAAAGATTCGCTCATAAAATTGGGTTAGACTATTCATCTCATCCCTCAAAATTGTTTCTAAAATGTAGAAGGAAAGTAAAAAAATTCAATTTCATGTAGGCTACTTCCTTGAAATAACTTTTTTTTTTTTTTTTTTTTTTTTTTTTACTTCCGAGCAGAGAGGTGTGAGAAAGAAGTCGACGATTTTAAAATTTCACTAAACTATATTTAACTAGAGACGTAAAATTTAAAATGCAGGTTACTCTCTACAATATTGGTTAAACATTCTTAGATTTTTAAATACCATATCCTAAGGTACTGATGAAAAGGCAGAAGGGAGTGAGAAATTTCATGTCATCCGATCTCGATGAAAGTCAAAATCTGGGGATCTTTGCGATCACAGAATACGAATACGAATAAGGTATTATTTAGTCCGACTTTGTCTCTAAAGTGTTGGAGTGGGACAAAAATGGGTGAAAAATTAAAAATTAAATTAGATATCTTAGGGGTTTTCGAGACGAAAATTACGAATAATACAATTTGTGCGAATTCAATATGGCAGTTTCAGTACTATGAATTATATTTAAAAAAAATTAAACATCGGATATCGCACAGGTAACACATGTACAGTATTTAAGGGGCTATGTAACACCTTTTCATAGTAGGCCTATATATATTTAGTAAAATCGAAAGTGTAATTTGTACATATTCTGAATGAATGTTGTGCTGGAATTTAGTATAGTCATCAGCCAATACCTCTAGATTAATAAACAACTTTTTAGAATCCATAAAGTACAGTATTTATTGTGAATGGTAATTATATTTTTCAATTGGTGCAATTTGTGCAGAGAAAATTGATTTCTCCGATATTTTGTACGATTTCAAATATTTTAAAATGCTTTCTTCGCTGTTCTATTCACAATGTGCGTGTGAAGAAAGTATTGCCATTGTAATATCCATTATAATCCTATTTATTATACTCTTATATAAATCTAACTTCCGCAGCATGCAATTTTATCCAATTAACCAAATTATATTTTGATTATTAAGAAGAATCGTAATTTTATTAACTTGAATTGTCGCACCACCAGTAGATGATCCTTAGATTATTATTACTGGACAAATCTTGTATGTTGATCTGGTAAGGGTAGGATTATATATATGCGCAATGCAATGCTTTTTCCTTTTAATTAAGAATTAATTTAATTTAGAAAATGTAGGAGACGTATTGTAAAATCATTGCGAACGGAAGTCATTTACATTTATTAAAGGTATTCTTTGAGTAGGACTGTACCGTGGTGTGTTTCATAATAAGGATAATTGATATGAGCTGCTGTTATGAAAATATGAACGACTCAGAATGTTATCGCATCTCATTCTCGCAGCTTACACAAACAATATTGGCTCGCCTACTGGAAATGTCATCGAGGTCATCAGCCAAAATCGGTGCCTTCGACTATATGCCTGGTTTTGTTACACATGCACACATGAAAAAAATACCCTTTATTGACAACTATGGGCGTATCTGCATCAAATTACCCTGACATATTATGTATCATTTGTGTTTTTTCTTCTGCTCTTGCAGTTATTGACAACACACATGAGACATTTTTTTTTTAATTTTCGTAGCGCCCATCTCCGTATACACAACGTTGTAAGCAGATAAATTTACACAACGAAACCTGTCTTCCATTTCTTCCGCACCGCTAAGAGCGCTGTACAAGGCAACTTGGCCACTTTATAATCTGTCTTCTAACTGGTTGCTTAATTTAGAGTGTGACAGAATCTCAGTAGTGTAGAAAAATCAAGTTTAAGGCCCAGTTGCAGAAACACCGATCAAAATGTGATCGGCAATCAAGGAGGGTTTGATTGGCCATCAGTTCTATTTCTGTTGCAGAAAGAACAATCAGCGTTTGATCGGAGATCAGTCTTCCATCAGATTTGATCAACAGATTTTTGCTGGTTAAGTGACTGATCATCGATCAAGTAGGCTATTTATGTTGTTCTGTTTATAATGCAGTTACTGTAATGTATATAGTAAATAGTTACAGCGTAACAATATTGTTTTCGACATAATGGATTCTTCTGATGAAGAAATTTTAGAATGAAAAAAAAATATTATTAAGAAGAAAGCGTTTCGGTGATAGACATGAATTGTTTTTATGTATAATGACAGAGAATTTGAGCAAAGATTAGGTTAAGTAAGGATTCATGTGTTTTGTTACTTTCAAAAATTGAAACAAATATATGCAGACAGACAAATCTAAACCTTCCACATTCTCCTACGAACCAAGTTCTAATAATGCTGATATTTTATGCTGTTAGAATTTTTCAGGCGGTCTTGGGTTATCTTGTCAGGGTCCACAAATCTACTATTTGCCGAGTAGTTAGGAATGTTACATATGAAATTGCTTTGTATGGCAGGATCTCATAAATCCCCAAACTTCAAACAGGGAACGATTTGAAATCGAGAGGGAATTTTCAGCCATGTCAGGATTTCCAAGAGTAGCCTAATATTGGTTGTATAGACTGCTCACATCCCCATCCAATCACCTGGTTGAAATGATGCCGAACTTTATCGAAATAGAAAAGGTTTCTTTTCTGTGAATATACAGGCAATATGTAGTCTACACCATCATTGAAATTCTGGAATGATGTAGCCCGTTGGCAGGGTTCTACACATGACAACACAATATTTTTAATGAGTAGGTTACGAGCTCCATTTGTAAACAGAGAGATGGGAAATGGAATTATTTTGGGTTATGGAGGTTATGCATATTCCAATTTCTTGTCGATTCCCCTAGCAAATCCCACAACAGAAGCCCCCTCACGTTGTTTTTTTGTTTGTTTGCTTCATTTTTTTCACTATATTGTAGTCCATATACAAATAGAATCCGCCTGTTTCCTTTCTACAAAAAGCAACAAAACAGCAAAACATTCACTTGTTTTCCTAGTCACCGCCCACTTGATGCATTCGTTTCGCGACTTTTAAAGAGCATCAAATTGGCTCTGGTTGCTAAATAGCGCTGTTGTCAAATGTATGTCTTTCTCAAATCAGCAATTAGTAAATTGAGACAAGTTGATTGGAGATTCACGTTTGTGCAACCCAATGAACAATCAAATAAATCAGACATCAACTGATTGGCGATCAGGGACTGATTTGATTTGCGTTTCTGCAACCGGGCCTAAGTCTCTGGCGCAGTGCCTGCTGGATCGCAGTCCATAGCTATGTAAACCGTAAACTGTCTGCTCAATCAAAGTTGTTTTGCCGCTAGGTGTCAGGCAGTGTTCAGTGATTTTAACATTATCCCTAATAGCGGTGGGCTCTACCTGCCACCCTAGATCACATATACTCTAGGCTGCCACTTAGCGGCTAAGTGTTTATCGATCAGGCAGGAAATCAGCAAGAGGATGCGATCGAGCAGGCAGTAGTCTGGCGACAACACAGCTGCCATCACAACTTTTTTGATCACTTCATCCTGAACAAACTTTAAAATCGACGAGTTATAGAAAGAATTGCCTCATTCTAACTCGTTGGTTAAAATAATAAAGATGCAACTATGCAGGCTGATATCTGAAGAAGGGTTATAATTACGTTATATTATGTTTCACACAGGTAAGTGTATTGTTAAATTTTATTATATTGTATTAAAGTGTAAGTTCTATGATGTGATCTTCGCAAATGGACTTCGAGCGAAACAAGTTTGAACTTTTGAATTAAAGAGCATCCACACATTTTTCGTACCTGCATAGGCACACGTCTGTTCTTTGTGGTGTACGTCTCCTCAATGTACACATATGAAAAGTAGGAAAACAGGAAGACTTAATTACATTTCAAAACTTTATGCTATTGGCTACTGATTATTGTTTTGCATTATCGTTGAATTGATAGTGCAAAATATGTTATGATGGCGAGTAATGTGTCTTACACAACTTCAGGTTTAAATTCTCCGCCTTTGTATGGCAAATATGGTAGAAGTGCATGGTCAAGTTTTATTACTCTACTGCCACTTCCAACGGACTCCTAACGAATATTCACACGTTTATCATTGGGATTGTGGCGCTGGAAATTAATTTAGCACACTCTTATCTCAGCCACGACACATTTCAATTTTATTGTACAATATAAATGCAATTATCACTACATTGATAATAATTCTTGCAGCTAACACAGAAACAAATTCGGTAACATAATTAACAGAGTCGCAGTTTTACTTCACTTCCACTGATGCCTATTGAGTTCCAGGTTATCTTAGCCGTAAGGTATTTTCAGTGTTTGTTTTTGATTTCCTATGTTGGCAGTACATTAATAAAACTTCACCCTTAGGCCTACTTGATTCTCAAATTTGTCATTGAACCCTAAATACGCACTCGTATTTGCAATAATCTTCAATATAGCTAACGGCACATGCAGCCATTTTGAGCTTCAAAGGTCCAAAATCACCAAAGAAAAGACTTGTCAGTATATTCTCGGCCATCAAAAACAATCAGCTGCTCGCTACAAGCTACTATTGAACGAAATAGCACAGGATACCCACCGGCGTGGGTAGCTTTCAATTACCGCATGCGCTGTCATTGTTACTCGAAAAAAGTATGCACAATTGAATGCGTTTCGTTCACTCTTTCATTCGTTATTTAATGTTTAAATGAGAAGGAAAAGTTGAGCCATGTTGATGGGCCTAAGTATATTATTGATATTATTGTGTTGAATATTGGTTAAATCCAAGATGCATGTGCTGTTTTTCCAAACGAATAGAAGATAGATGACGCGGTATATGGCATCATATACCATATGACAGTACTTGAAAACGTAAATTTAGTCCGAGGCTGCCATTCCCGACATCCCCGCTGCCTCCTTATCTTACACCATTTCACTGCTCTCTCTCCTTCACATATTTTTCTGATTAAATTGAATTAAGTTGGTTAAATTATGAAAAATAAATAAATGAATAAATAAATACATATCTAAATTACCTAGGATCATAACAGTTACGCTACCAATTCGGTGATGAACAAACCCTTAAGAATTATAGCATACTTACGAACAATTGGCATCTAATACTTCCAAAGTTATTAAACATATGACTGTATTATTATATAATGTAGAACTGAATTCATTAGTTTCCTATGAAACTTACTACGGTTAATAGGGCAAATAGATCACGAAACTATTAACTTTATATTGTAGAGGGACCTCATATGATATGACTGCGTTACTACCCTTATTCACTATCAATTGTGTTATTATATGTATATGAAATCGAATCAGTACTCTACTTCATTTAGTATTCAAATAATCTTGTATAGCTATATTCCATTCTCACATTTTTATAAAGGTAGTTCTTCGAACTTGGAATGTAATGTGCGAACATACCTGACATAATATAGGCCTATTACGTCATCGTATCTTGATCGGAAAAACAGCGACACTTCCTTCGATAGTACGTTACTAGTATATTATTATATTAATACATATATATTATAATATTTATATACCTCTTTTTGGTTTCAGTTAAAAATCGAATTACCAACAAGTAAGAGAATAAATCCATTTGAAAATAGAACTATGAACAAATAAAGAAAAAAACATATATATATATATATATATATATATATATATATATATACATACACACACAGAAACGTAATGAAGATGAAGTTCAACACAGCCCACCGTGTAGACACAATCTATACATGCATCTCAATTGAACCTGCGTTTTCACCTTGATTCTTTCAATATTTTCCCCAGATTACATGCGTACACGCACAAAAATTGAACCATTTAGATGCACCTTAACGGCCCAAGAATCAGCATGCCCGTTTATTGATGTCTGCTAGGAATATGTGGAATTATTATTCCAGCTACTAGTAAATATATCCAAATGGGTGATATATTCCTTGGCAATTTAAGTTTCCTTTTCTTTATTTCAGCCGTGATGGACGTAATCAAGATGGAACGTGAGATGGACACTATAGTATTAGAAGGAAGTAATAGCACAGATATAGAAGAGGAGCAACTTCAGGCATCCCGTATGAGAGTGAGTACTAATTGCTATTTATTTTCTAAATATGTCGTTTATAACAATATAGCTTATCGTGTGGGCGGAAAAAACATCCTACAATGACTGGACGGGAGAGACCACACGGGGACGAGGCTGATCAGCTGAATACTGACCTAACTTCCTCATACCTCATTGATGGCGCACTATGGTCTGATCACTATGGCCTTGCTACTAGTTTCATTGGCAAGGAGATGTTGCTGCTTTAAACATGGCTTTGATTTGTTACCATGGTCTTAGCTTTGAGGTACAGATTATATAGCCTGCATTCTAACTTGTCAGGCTGTAGTAATATGAGAGACGTCAGTGTTCGCAGATAATTGCTGCTCGAATCAATATTTAAGAGAAAAACTCAGCTATTTTCTGCCATCAATTACCCTCAGAAGAAACATCTCATGCAATAAACCATTTTAAAACATGTTTCAAATTTCCTACCATTCATTTTATCAATAAAATAAGTAATTCTGAAGTGAAATGTGTTTGTATGTGCAAATGTAAAAAGGCGTAGTATTGTACTTGAAAAAAACAATCTAATAATATACAGCTATTTTTTTATATGCTGCGTTACCATGCTTTCCGTACAAATTATACCACTACTAACTCTGATGTGTCTACACTTGCTTTCGTTGACATCAGGGTTTAATAATACAGTGGAGTGCCATTAAATATGGTCACTGGTTTATCGTGAACAACTACATTTAGTACATTTCATAATTATTATGTTTTGTGTGTTGCAGGAAGGGAATGTATTAGATGTGCAAGTGGCTGGAATAAAGACAGAATGTATGGACCACAGCTATGAAGTAAAATCTAAGATGACATTTGATAAAACTCCAATGCCATTTGAGTTGTGCTTCGTCAAAAGTGAAGTTGAGGTGAGTCCAATAATAATTATGAAGTGTATTGATCGCTCATTCTCTGTTTTCTTCACTGGCTGATTTGGCTGTAGCATTCGGGTGACCAGGGGATACGATTGTTGCTTTCATGCTGTCCATTTCTTCATCCTACATTTTTCGTTATTCTTTTCCACCTGTGTTTTATCATAGAAATCGCAATTCTGAACATTTACAAAATGACATACATGTTGATTTCTTCCTCAATGATTATAATTTTTACCATGTCTGCTTTTAATTTAATTGACAGTCCAGTATGGAATGCGGGCTACTTTCAGTAGAGCCCATAGTAGGTGACAAAATTGTACTTTGCACCTGGTTCAGGAAATAACTTTAATTCTGCTTTTCTTTTTTTATTTCCAATTCTTCTTTTTAAATTGCGTTTTAGCCGAACTTATTTGATGCCTATTTCTTGGTACCATTTGTTTGTAATTACCCAATAAAGTCATATCACAAAGACTACTTTAGAGTTCCTTTCTCCATCCTCCTCCATTCCGCACCACTTAGTTTCCTCACACTGACTTATATGGGGAGGAAGAATTAATCACGGCTTCACGTCCAACCCTTAATAAAACAACAGAGAGATTTGTGAACACTAAAATCATTGTAGACAAGGCTATTCGCTAAAATCCAATATTCAGTTGCTGTTCTTCCAGACGAATTGGAGATCGGTGACGCAATATGTGACGTCACGCACGATGATAATATTTGAAAGTATGATTGAAATCGGGGGCTCACGCCCCAAATCCCTCGCTACACCGATTTATCTTTCTTCCACTTTACATCACTTCACAATCTTAGTCATATTTTTCTCTATTCATCCTCCACCTACTTTATTTTATAAATTACTTCATTTTAATTATCCACACCTGTGGAATAATGGTCAGCGCGTCTGGCCGCGAAACCAGGTGGTCCGGGTTCGAATCCTGGTCGGGACAAGTTACCTGGTTGAGGTTTTTTCCGGGGTTTTCCCTGGGAAACTTTCGGTGCTGTATTTCGGACTCACGTCACCAGCATTATCACCATCATTTCATTCCGACGCTAAACAACCTAGATGTTGATACAGAGTCGTAAAATAAACCAATTAAAAAAAAAGAATTCATCTGAATTTGGAATACATCACTTATCTTAGAATAACCTGAGTTTCGATCCTAAGACCTTTCGATCAGAGAACCACCATCATAGCCATTATGCTGCAAATTCAGTAAAGAACAAACCCTTAAGAACTATACTTGGACACAATTAACGTGAAATACTTGCAAAGGCATTAAATATATAAGATCATAATTATCCAGAGTGGAAGGTAATCTTTTACAATCTCTCTGGGATATTATATCTTGAATTATGACGCAAAGGAAGTCTAGTAATATTTTGTTCCCAGAAGGGTGGTTTTCGAAAAAAAAAATGGTGTTTTGTAACATGACATTATGATAAAGTTTTTCATGAAATTGCTCAAAATTGGATTTTTATCTCATGTAGGATGATAGAATAAGCTATGTATGGCCATGTTACAGTAGTATTTGCATGGAAAATAACAGATTTGGAATAAATCGCGTTAATAGTCGTGTACATATTGCATGGGAGCACGGCTGTGTCATGATGGCAACGCGGTTCCTTTCCGTGTGGCTGAGCTAGGTGTACGGAGCAGACGGTATTCTTACGTTCACGTCGTCATTAGTTACAGGCTACGTGCAGTTTCGAAACAGTTGAAACACAACGAGAGGCCACAGTTTTCTATTGTATCTGGACGTGTTATTAGTTTATGGCGGAACTGGTCACAATCCCACTGCAGCTGCTTGCTTATACTGTGATGGATAACAGGATCAGGAGTGTGAAAGTTGTAGACACGCAACTGGTGGACACTTTGAACAATACTTTTAAAAGACACTGTAGAGAATCGTATTCAAAATTTTGACAGTGTACCTCACATTAATATGTATCATTTTCATTTAGTTTCAAAGTTGTTTATTTCTTCCAAACATTGTATTGTAATTGAGTTGACGTGACATCAACTGTATGATCCTCAATGTAAAATAATACCACAGTCTAGTATATACAGTCACTGAGCTTGAGTTGTGAGGTTGCTACGAACAATAGATTGTGCCGTTACTGTTTTGCATTATCTGTAATGAGGCAATAGTAGTGATCGTCTTGGTTAGCAACTATCTGTGGATGCCTATTTACTACGTATTGAGCTTCGTGACTCTATATACTAGACTGTGACAAAACTGTATTTAAAGGATTAATTTTGTTCTATGCATAATTTTTCATTTTACTGTATTATTGATGAAATTGCCTTAACATGTAATGGAAACTATGTTTGTTCGTGCTAAATTTAGTGCTGAAACGAATGTTTCATCATTGGTAACGAATAACATAGTTCATGTAATTAATATGTTACGATTACATAAATTTTTATTTAACTGTATTCTCAACAGATCTTTTTGTTTACAAAGGTATGTGTGTACATTCTCTCAAAACCCCTGCCATGTAGATAGTTGGAGCGACATTCAGTATTTTGTGATGCAATGATCTCGCTAAGTAAACATTGCTACTGTGTACAAAGTTGCAACATTGCAACATTCGTTTTCTCGAAATATTACAAAAACTACTTGTATGAAAAAATATTGTTAGCCAAAACGTTCCCAAGTGACATGATCTGTTATGAGTGTGAAGGATTGTAAAAGGTTACCTTCTGTATAACACAACTAAGGTAATTAATTTGCTATTAACCCAATTACATTTAAGCTTGAAAATACATTACAAATTAATTAACTTGTATTATACTAGCCAGTGAACTAATATCATAAATATCCAAAGGATGGCGTAACTCCACTTACCTACTATCAATTGCCTAATTTACGTATATTATATCTATTCACTAGACCAGTCCATTTAAACTAAAGGCTTTAGTATTCTAATAATCTTGCGATTGCTAGTACATCCCGAAGGAACTTCAGCTTTTCCGAATTATGTAAAGCCATGAACACAGTGATATTAGTTCTATATTTTTTTTATTTTAAGATTTCTTTTCTTTCTTTTATATTTATTTGGGTTCGTGGGACAATACCAACGAAAGTATTGAAAATTGAGTCATCGAACAAGGATTATTAGCTTACCAGATAAAACACCATAAACCTTCTAACTATATAATGTATATTTGAGTTCCTATTCCTCCATTGGGAAAGTGCAAACGCAAGAACACAAGCTCATCAAATGTTTATCGACTTTATAAACTACATTAAAAAAGCATAAATGACCTATGGACATACACAACAACTTTGAGGTAAGTTCAATTGCCTTAATTTTATAAAATCCATTTTTCGTACTTCCAAATTAATGTGTAGATATGGATGGCGTCATATAAACCTCTTACGTCATCCATCATTGATTGGACAACAGCGACTCTTCATTGGATACTACCGACTTCTCTAACAAATTATTTCACTACTGACACTGGAGTGGGTAAACGTGAAATCCTTGACATCAGGATTAATAAAAGAGTGAGCACATTTTTAAATCAGTCAGTAGTTTTTCATGAGAGACTTGTGTTATATGACATAATTATTATGTTGTATATTTTGCAGGAAGAAAATGTATTAGATCTGCAAATGACCGAAATAAAGACGGAATGTATGGATCACAGCTATGATCTGAAATCAGAGATGAGGTTTGAGGAATCCCCTGTGCCAGTGTACTTGCCCATCATGAAAAGCGAGGCAGAGGTGAGTGCAATTTATGAAGCCTATTGGTCGGTGTTTCTCTATCTGCTACATACTGTCTGGTATGGCCGCTAGATCCACATCACCAGGGAAACAGTTTTATCACTCATGCTGTCCAATTCTTTGTCCTGTGGTTCTTCGTAAATTTTTTCCACTCAATTTTTCTCCTACAGACTGATGCTGAAGGTTTAGTAAATCATATCAGTTTTGAATTTTTTAATCACTATTGATATTTCTTATATCAGGCAAGGGTAAACGTGATCATGGATGAGAATGGTGACTTGCTTGGAGACTCTCATTCAATTCTGAACAGATGGAAAAACTATTTTGGGCAACTACTAAATATACATAGGCCAAATAGAAATGATCGGGACGAAATTGAAATACAAACTGCTGAGCCATTTATACCGGAACCCACACTTTCTGAAGTCGAAATTGCAATAGAAAATCTGAAAAAGTACAAGTCTCCAGGTATTGATCAAATTCCAGCAGAATTAATACAAGAGGGTGGAAGGGCAGTATCTAGCGAAATTTATAAACTTGTACTTGCAATTTGGGAAAAGGGAATTGTACCACAACAATGGAAGGACTCCATAATCGAACCTATTTTTAAGAAGGGGGACAAGACTAACTGTAGTAACTTTCGAGGAATATCACTTTTGTTGACGTCGTACAAAATTTTGTCGAATATCGTTTTGAGAAGATTAACTCCATATGTAGATGAAATTATTGGGGACCATCAGTGTGGTTTTAGGCGTAATAGATGACTATTGATCAGATTTTTTGTATTCGACAGATATTGGAGAAAAAATGGGAGTATAAGGGTACAGTGCATCAGTTATTCATAGATTTTAAAAAAGCGTATGACTCGGTTAAGAGAGCAGTTTTATATAATATTCTTATTGAATTTGGTATTCCCAAGAAACTAGTTCGATTAATTAAAATGTGCCTTAGTGAAACTTATAGCAGAGTCCGTATAGGCCATTTTCTATGTGATGCTTTTCCATTTCACTGTGGGCTAAAGCAGGGAGATGCACTATCACCTTTACTTTTTAACTTCGCTGTAGAATATGCCATTAGGAATGTTCAGGATAACACAGAGGGTTTGGAATTGAACGGGTTACATCAGCTTCTTGTCTATGCGGGTGACGTGAATATGTTAGGAGAAAAACCACAAACAATTAGGGAAAACGCGTAAATTCTTGTTGAAGCAAGTAGAGCGATAGGGTTGGAAGTAAATCCCGAAAAGACTAAGTATATGATTATGTCTCGTGTCCAGAATATTGTATGAAATGGAACTATAAAAATTGGAGATTTATCCTTCGAAGAGGTGGAAATATTCAAATATCTTGGAGCAACAGTAACAAATCTAAATGACACTCGGGAGGAAATTAAGCGCAGAATAAATATGGGAAATGCCTGTTATTATTCGGTTGAGAATCTTTTGTCATCTAGTCTGCTGTCAAAAAGTCTGAAAGTTAGAATTTATAATACAGTTATATTACCAGTTGTTCTGTATGGTTGTGAAACTTGGACTCTCACTTTGAGAGAGGAACAGAGATTAAGGGTGTTTGAGAATAAGTTTCTTAGGAAAATATTTGGGGCTAAGCGGGATGAAGTTACAGGACAATGCAGAAAGTTACACAACACAGAGCTGCACGCATTGTATACTTCACCTGACATAATTAGGAACATAAAATCCAGACGTTTGAGATGGGCAGGACATGTAGCACGTATGGGCGAATCCAGAAATGCATATAGAGTGTTAGTTGGGAGGCCGGAGGGAAAAAGACCTTTGGGGAGGCCGAGACGTAGATGGGAAGATAATATTAAAATGGATTTGAGGGAGGTGGGATATAATTGTGGAGACTGGATTAAGCTTGCTCAGGATAGAAACCAATGGCGGGCTTATGTGAGGGCGGCAATGAACTTACGCATTCCTTGAAAGCCAGAAAGTAAGTAAATATTGATACTTCTTACAATATCTACTTCTAATTTAATTGACGGGCAAGTATAGAGTTACTCGGTAGTCGGTGAGTTAACTTGTGTTTTGTGCCTGGTGTAGGCAATACTGTTATTTAGATGTCTTGTTGTGATTTTTCTTTTTAAATTGTTTTGATATTTGAAATCCACATCATTGACGCCTATTTCTTGGGACGTCAGTAGTTGGCAGATCTGTAGGAATGTCACATTTCAGGATGACTACTTCACAGTATTGGTGGGGTGTACTCTGAAGTCTTGCATGCCGTGCTAATCACTATTGTTTATATAAAGCATGGCACTGGCATATCAGTTCAATTTGCAGAAGAGTGATAAGCATAAACTTCTTTCTACTCATGACAAACATGGATATTCCTCGTGGTTTGTTCAGAGATACGTTGATTACAGTGATATTGAGTTCCAGACGACTTGGAAATCTACACAATCGCCAAGAATCATTTGAAGAAAAAGTCTCATTGTGACAAAATCGCAATTATCTATCACAGGATTTTTCCAGAGCTTGCACAGTTCCGAGATGTAATAGCAAAACCCCACATCTGTCTCAGAGTTCCTTTCCCATTCCCCTCCACTCTGCAGCAGCAACCTCACACTGTTACATGGGGAGGAACATTTTTGTGTCTTAAGGGGAGAGGATGGTATTTTTTTTACCTTTTTTCCCATTTTGGTGTAAAATATTAATTTTTTGTATGTAGAGACCTCAAAGCTGTAGAAACTCAACCAAATAAAAATATTTGAAAGAAAAAAAAATTATTTGATTCCCAATTTTGAATGAAATATACCCAATGCAGAATTGTACTAAAACCGATATATCTAACGATAGATTCAAACAGTTTTTTGCAATGTATTTGTAAAAGCATGTTCTGCAAACTGTCTGTAACAGAATTTTAATATTAGTCCCTACGTTTGTAAAATACACAATTAAAATTTAATAACACTATTCTGATTTCCTATCTTGCAAGCACACGGACGTATTTTTAAAATGAAATCAATTAACAAAATTCTGTTACAGTGGAAACTTTCCTAATAGTATAAAGAATGTGTGTCCTAAATTTCATGCATATATTTTTAATAGTTCAGAAATTATATCTGTTTTTGTCTGGCAATGTAGCAAAACAAATGAAGTTACTGGAGACCGATAAAAGGGAGCATGTGATTTAAAAATCCATAGCTCCGGAAGTTTAAAAATGACTTCTCAACATCCGATAAGGACATAAATACCCACAAAATGTTATGCAATGCATTTCACACATATGGAAGTGTTTTTTAAGGAAAATTTAATCTACCAGAAACAACATTAAAAGTGGGAGGGTGATTTAAAAATTCATAATGCAGGAATTTTAAAAATGGCGACTCAACATCCGATAAGGACACAAATACCCACAAAACGTTAGGCTATGCATTCCACACATATCACGCAGTATTTTAATTAAAGAATTTTTTTTTTAATTTACTCGTTTTTCACCATAAAATACCATCCTCTCTCCTAAATTTATCTCTTTTACAATAATAATGCTTGAATTGTTTACTGGATTAAGGATGATTTAAATTCTGGTCTGTTGCATTTAAGCTACCATTCAATGTGCATTCAACTATTATTTTTCTGTAGCCTTTACTCTTTTGCAGGACGAGGCATGTGAGATAAATAAAGTGGAACCGGAGGTCAAGCTGCAAGTAACGGCAGAAGAGAATGAAGTCTTTACTGATGGGTGAGTGAAATGTGCGCGCCTGTACTTCGTTGTTGATTTCACTGCCGTATTTAAGTAATAATGACGAAGAATAGAAATTAGAAATTAGGCTACATTCAACATGATTGTGCAAATGAAGGACTCAGTATTCTGAATTGCCATGTCCATCTGTAATCGATATGTTTGTCTCTTTTCTGTCTGTCCACCTGTTCATCTGTTTATATGTGTGAGTTTTTCTCTGTCTCCATTCGACTTTGTCTGTGTATCTATCCTGCCTCGTAGCCATGCATACATATTGTACACACGTCCATCCGTTTGAATACAATATATTAGGATATGTTAAATGTTATGTTTTATTTAACGACGCTCGCAACTGCAGAGGTTATATCAGCGTCGCCGGATGTGCCGGAATTTTGTCCCGCAGGAGTTCTTTTACATGCCAGTAAATCTACTGACATGAGCCTGTCACATTTAAGCACACTTAAATGCCATCGACCTGGCCCGGGATCGAACCCGCAACCTTGGGCATAGAAGGCCAGCGCTATACCAAGTTGCCAACCAGGTCGACTTAGGATATGTTATCCATGTAAAATGAACCTCACAATTTTTTATGCATTGCCCCTATTACATTCATTACAGATATAACTTTTTTTTAGACGCTCTTATAATTTACATTCATAACTCGTACTATAGCATAACAACTGGAAAAACTCCGTTATGGGAATTTACTTAAACTTATCACCGCGCTGGCGTCGGAATTTTCCTCCATTAATATGAACCATTGTCGCTACTGATTGACAAGTCATCTGATGCATCAGTTCTGTAAGTTAAACATTCTCCTAACGAAATTATTCTGTCAGTTTCACTGTCTATTACATTAGCATTAGAAAAATATTGTTCTTTGTTGTTTTAACGTGCTCAACACATTTCTTGAATTTGTCTTCTCCATATTTTGCGAAAAGGCGACGACACATTTGTTCTTTTAGGTTAAGTAGGGACCCAATTTCTGTTACAATAATCCAATTGAAAAGACTGGATACAGCTGACTGATAATTTTAGTATGTCCCTTTAAGTAAAAGAAACCAATCAAAACAATAAATACTTATTTTTTAAGCATGGTTGTGTTTTGATGGTAAATAATGTTTATGTACGCACTACCTCATGGACGCGAGCAGTCAGACATAAACTTATTAATAATAATAAGAAGAAAAGCGCTCAATGTGCAACATTTGTCGTATAGGGACAAGACAGCCCGATTTAGTCTCAGTTGCAAAATTTTGTCAATGACACAGCCCTGCGTTTGCACGTCATTACGTTATATCGGTCACACAGTTCGTTGGAAAGTTCATACACACAGATGGCGTGTTGTTGCTCGAATTTCTTGTTCTGGCAAGTCATGTAGTGGAAGGATGTACTGCCAGCTGGGTCATTATATGACCCAGATCGTATCCTCCCTGCATCCATACTGTTGTGGACATGGCGTCAGTAGAATAGAAGTTGCTCCATAT
>JAJSOF020000041.1:17158976-17198355 GCA_025594305.2 Periplaneta americana
TGCAGGAAATATGACCATGCACGGAAGCAATATGGAATTCGACCGACATTACGTGACGCTCTTGGAAATGATTTTAATTGTGCAAATGCAGTTCTGAGATTTTTATCAAATACAGGTTTGGATAAGGTGATTTAGTTTTTATTGATCCGTTTTACTCATCCTCCGGGCCCTTTACATCCGGAGGTTACATTTGTTGTTTTATATTTGATTTTACATTGTTGACATTTCGGACTTTATACATCCGAATATTTTATAAAATTTTATGGTTTTAAAATATGATTGACAAGTTATCCTCGGTGGCCTTAGTTTTATTGTTTTATTTGTTCGTCTTGAATACCACCTAGTGTGGTAGAATTGCTCACTTTTATGTTTCTGTAGAAATCACCTTATACTGCATTTGTGTGCCTCGTTTTATCGTGACAACGCTTTTTAGTTCTTTTAGCACTCTGATAATTATATTATTTAAGTATTTGTTACATTTGAATTTTAGATAAGGGCGCAAATAGCCATAGTAGCTGACGCGCCCTTCTTAAACCCTACTACTACTTTATTATTTTTAACTTGTGTTCTTTTAATTTAATTGCCAGTCCAGCATTTAATGTGGGCCACTTTCAGTTGATCCCGTAGTAGATGACTAAATTTGTACTTTGCACCTGCTTTAGCAAATAATCTTAATTTTGTTTTTCTTTTTTTCTTTCCAATTCTTCAGTTTAAATTGATTTTTACCCAAACTTATTTGACTCTTATTTCCTGGTACCATTTGTTTGCAGCTACGCAATAATGTTATATCACAAAGACTACTTCAGAGTTCCTTTCTTCATCTTCCTCCATTCTGCAGTACGTAGCTTCCTCTCACTCACATGGGGAGGAAGTATTATCCGTGCCTTCACGCCCAACCCTTCAATAAACGAACGGAGAGATTGTGAAAACTGAAATCATTCTAGACGAGGCTTTTCAGTAATATCCAGGACTTAGTTGCTATTCTTCCAGACGAATTGGATGTTAAATGTTATGTTTTATTTAACGACGCTCGCAACTGCGAAGGTTATATCAGCGTCGCCGGATGTGCCGGAATTTTGTCCCGCAGGAGTTCTTTTACATGCCAGTAAATCTACTGACATGAGCCTGTCACGTTTAAGCACACTTAAATGCCATCGACCTGGCCCGGGATCGAACCCGCAACCTTGGGCACAGAAGGCCAGCGATCGATAGTGCAACTTATGACGTCACACACGATGATAATCCTTAGAAATATGAATGAAATCAGGGTCTCACGCCCCGAAACCCCTTCTACCACCACTTCTTTCTCTTCCACTCTACATCATTTCACTGTCCATGCTTCCTCACATATTTTTCTCTATTTCACACCCCAAATCATCATTATTATTATTATTTATATTATATTATTATTATTATTATTATTATTATATTTATTATTATTATTATTATTATTATTATTATTATTATTATTATTATTATTATTATTATTATTATTATTATTAATTATTATTGTTGTTATTATTACCTACTTTATTCTAAAAAGTCCTCCATCTGAAATAGGAATACATCTCTCACCTTTGAATACCCCGGGATTCGATCCTACAGCCTTTCGTTCAGTAGACCACCATCATAGGCACTATGTTACGAATTCGATCAAGAATAAACTCTTAAAAATTAATACTTAGACACAATTCACGCGAAATACTCCCAAATTAATAAATATATAATTTGATTGTTATATAACAATTGAATTCATTGGTTTCCTAATAGCCTAATGACTAGTAAACTCGCTAATAAATTACAAATTAATTAACTGTTATTATACAGAACAGTAAATTAATATGCTAAATGTTCAAAAGATGGCGTTAGTCCACTTATCTATCAATTATCTTATTTACGTGTATTAAATCAATTCACTACACTACTCCATTTAGACTAAAGGCTTTAGTATTCTAGTAATCTTACGATGACTTGTGCATCACGAAAGTACTTTAACTTCCGTAATTATGTAAAGCTAACGATACAAACTGCGAAAGTAGTGTAAATTGAAGCATCGAAGAAAGATTATTAGTTTACTATATAAAACAATGGAAACCTCCGATCAATGTGCTGTATAATTGAGTTGCTATACCGCCCTTCGTATAATGCAAACGGAACAACAGAAGCTCGTCAAATGCTTATGAACTTTATAAATATCATTAGAAAAGCATACCTGAACTATGGACATACACGATTTACAGCTAGAACCTACACCAACACTGAACAACAACTTTGAGGTAAGTTAGATTATCAAAATTTTATAACAATTTTTCGTACTTGCAAAATAATGTGTAGATATACATGACGTCATATAAGCCTCTTACGTCATCCAACTTATTGATCAGACTACAGCGACTCTTCATTTGTTCCTTCCGACTTTTCATAAAAATTAAAAATTATTTCACTACTCACACTGGACTGGGTACACCTGAAATCCTTGACATCAGGATTAATAATAGAGGGGACACACATTAAAACAGTCAGTCGTTTTCGTGAGACACTTATGTTATATGACATAATTATTATGTTGTATATTTTGCAGGAAGAGAATATATTAGATCTGGACATGACAGAAATAAAGACGGAATGTATGGATCAGAGCTCTGATCTGAAATCAGAGATGACATTTGAGGAATCTCCTGAGTCGATTAACTTTCCCGTCATAAAAAGCGAGCCCGTGGTAAGTGCAATTTATGAAGTGTATTAGTTGGTATTTTACTGGCAGATGGGTGCTACGAAAACGATTTTAGCTCTCATGCTGTCCAATTCTTTGTTCTGGGGCCTGTTTCTCAAAAATACTAGTTACCAGAGTATATTTCATCAGCTCTAGTAGATTCTGTTTCTCAAACTATTTTACCAGTCTATTAACTTGTGACAATCTATTTCACTAGTCAGCTGATTGAGTTAATTTGTTTATAGCCATTGGTAGATATTGTTATTTGAGTTTAGAAGGCTAAGTTGTTTGTGTTTTGGTTCTTACTTCTCTCTTTTCTTGAAATTCCATCAATTGAAAGCAAATTAACTATAACTCAATATGATTAATGAATCAAAGGGTATATTATTTGGTGCTTTTTCAAGCATAGTAACAAAAAATGATAAAGTAAACGAATGGAAAAAAAATTTGTAATATGTGAGGCTATGGAACTGATACCTCAGAACAAAGATTATGCATACGTTAGGGACACTTAGTGGCCCGACGTTAAGAAAGCAACTTTGACGAGTACCAATTCAAGTTCACAGTATCATAATATCAACACATTATGTAGCTAGTGGGTCTACTGGCAACATGAATGCTACTTATGACTTGAAAAATTCGCAAATTTTTTTTTTTCAGTTTTACGTTTGATCCATTCGTAAATTAGTGTCGTTTTGGAATTAATTTGTAGGCTAAAGTTGACAATGTCAGAAGAACTGGCAGTGTAGGAGGAAAGCCAGCGAAAATTACTGCAGTTGATGAATTGGTATCAGATTATTAGGAAAAAAATTCTGCATGTGTTGCTGGTCTAGGGCAGAAAAACCAGATGGCATTGGAAAATAATCAACATCCCGATTTGTAGAGCAATTTGTATTTGAAGCTTTGCTGATAATGCATGACTTCTATTTGTTTGTCTTGTTATGGCAGGTCCCACTATATTGAACAACTCTCCAATATTTCAGCACTTTATTTAAACCATTCATTATATTTAAGCAATGCTCCCATAAAGGAATAATAATTGTTCTTTCTCGATATAGTTTTAGCTCTTCTCACAACAACTTCTCTACTACTTCAATCGGAATCACTAAACCACATATATTAAAAAAAATAACTACAATATTTTGTTTTGATTATCTGAGAAAGATTGCCACTGGTAACTGATAATATAGAAATCACCAGTCTTTAGAGTCTTGTAGGAATATTCCTGTGGAATACTGGTATAATCAACTAGATTAGCATTTTGAGAAACAGAATCTCTTAGGAACTGGTGAAATCGACCAATATTACTAGTCTGTGAACTGGTAACTACTACTTTACCCATGTAGTTTCTAGAAACACAGACTTGTAAAACAAACTATTATTACTACTGTACAGACTAGTATTACTAGTTCGTGAGTTTTGAGAAACAGGCCCCTGTAGTCCTTCGTGAATTTTTTCCATTCTATTTTTCTTCCACAGACTGATGCTGAAGGTTTACTAAATAATATCAGTCTTGAATTCATAATATATCTACTTCTAATTTAATTGACAGCAACATATAGAGTTACTCGGTGATTGGTGAGTAAACTTTTGTTTTGTGCCTGGTGTAGGCATTACAGTTATTTAGGTTTCTTGTAATTTTTTTTTTAATTCTTCCGATAGTTGAAATCAACATCGTAGACGCCTATTTCTTGGGACGTCAATAGTTGGCAAATCTGCATGAACGCCATATTTCTCGATGACTACTTCAGAGTATTGTTGGGGTGTGCTTTGAAGTCTTGTAAATTCGTCTGTGTGATAGGTTTGTCGCTGGATTCTAGCGTTCCAAATTCACAGCTCCCACATACCACTATCTCTGCTCAATATGGGACTCACAGTGGTAGCGACTGTTGTACGTATAAATGACAGCTTCAGTGTCCAGACAATTGCAAGTCACATGCTTCTGTTGTAGGTCAACACAAATGAGATTAATTAATATTGTTTCAGCTCAAAAGTTGACGTCAGTAACTCTTTTTTGTGAAGCTATGGAGTCGCTATATTCTTCCATGAATGCTTCTCTTAATCATTCGCAAATATCAATTCAATTTTCTGCAGACTGATAAAAATAAACATCTTTCTGCTCATTAAAAGCTGGGCACTCCTTTTGGTTTATTCAGAGGTTTGTTGATTACAGTTATATTGAGTTCTAGGCGAATTGGAAATCCACAGTTAGGGGTGGTTACCTCCCCACTATCGCCAAGAATGATTTGAACACAAAAATCACACTTTGACAAAATCGCAATTACTTATGACAGCGATTTTTCCGGTGCTTACACAGTTGGGAGATGTAACAGCAACACCCAAATTTAGCTTCAGAGTTCCCTTGCCATTCCCCTCCACTCTTCAGTAGCAACCTCACACTGTTACTTGGTGAGGACCATTTAATCGTTTCGAGTTCAAACTCCCACCTTAAACGAATGGAAAGGATTAGGATCAATAACATGGATCTGGACTTTGGAAAAAATAAAAATATCAAAGCCGTAAGTGAAGTAAATGGACATAGTTATACTTGGAATTGTCACCTTAATTTTCACAATTGAGGAAATTTCTTCCATTGTTGTTTACAGTATGCAAATTCCTTTTCCTCCATTATCAAATTGTTTTAGAATTTCACTGACCTTCTTTGATTTACGGTTCCATCGTATGGTTGTTGTAATTGCGGAGATATCTGAAATAGTTTCAAACTACCTCACAAAAAATTTCCATCACCAATTTGACCGTAACAATTTGATCACTTGTCAACTAGATCTTCCTGAATCCTACTTACTTGTGACCATCTCAGAATACGATTCAAGTTTCATTCTTATTTACTCTTTCAATTGAATTATAGTTTACAAAATTGTTACTTAAAACGGACATTTTTCACAAAATCCCATAATATTTTGTTTTTGTGTTTGTTAAATTCATCTTCCTTCTACATCAATAATGCTTGAATTGTTTACTGGATTCAGTAGGATTTAAAAAAATAGTCTGCTGCATTTAAGCTACTATTCAGTGAGCCTTCCGCTATTATTTTTCTATACCCTCTCTTCACATACTCTTTTGCAGGACGAAGCATGTGAGATACATAAAGAGCAGGATGAGGTCGAACTACAAGTAACGGCAGAGGAGAATGAAGTATTTACCGAAGGGTGAGTGAAATGTGTGGGCCTTTACTTTGTTGTTGATTTCATTGTTTTATTTAAATAATAATGACGAAGAATAGGAATTACTGATTAGTTTCATCATGATTGTGTTTATCTATCTGTCTCTCCTTATCTATTTCTCTGGATCATTTTCTGTCTGTCAATCTGTTCGTCCATTTATACGTTTGTGTGAAAGTCTGTCTATGTATCTTTCCCTCTACCCATCCATATGAACTTCTTTGTAAACGATTTGTTCTCATTTTTCCATTTCCAGTCTCCAAACCTTAAAAGTGAATGACAATAATGTTATCCCCCATATCTTTACTTTCTCAGTGATTGTCATACAGGACAGTGAAGATGAAACTGTCATGGGGAATTCCACACAAGAAAAGCAACTGCGTAAATTCTATTAATCGAAATGTATATTTCCTGTAATAGTAGTTATGTGAGTTTAAATTATTTTCCGTGGTTTTCCTCTTAACCCATTAAGAGAAAATGGTGGGTAACTTTCGTTCCTGGATTCATCTCGCTAGCATTTACATCTTCATCTCATTCAGACGCTAGATAACCAACGATAGTTGTTGATAAAGCGTCGTAAAAGACCAACTATAAAGCACTTATGAGAATTAACTTGCGTACTTCCACAATACACTGTCTGACAAGAAAAAATCACGTACCAAAAAGGAGTTGTGGAAATTGCATGAAACCTGATATGCATAATCGTAACGTTGATGTATGTAAATGATCAATATTAGAGCAAAATATTAATTTTATTGCTGAAAACTGACCACCTGAATTGTGGTTGTATTCCCCTGTTTCTTCAACTCTAGTTTGGATACAAGGTGTAATACGGGTGGCATTGAGGCAAGCAGGTTTCGTATGATATTCTTCGGCATATCTGTCCATATTTACTGCAACTGGTTCCCTAGATCTTGTGAACTTCTAGTCTGCTGCAGTTGACGTCCCAGATGGACCCAGACATGTTCGATTATTGACGAATCTGGCGATTGTGCAGGCCATGGAAGTGTGACAACATTGGGGAGGCATTCCTGTGACACCCTTGCTGTGTGCGGCAGAGCATTATCCTGCTAAAAAAGACCTCTTCGAAGCCATGCCACGAGTGGCAACACATGTGGGAGGAGGATGTCCTGCACATATCGCTGTGCTGTTATTGACCCTCGTATCACTAATAGGAGTGACCGACTGTCGAATACGATGGCTACTCAGACCAGCACGCCAGCAGTGGGTGCGGTGTGTTGCGCCACAGCTAATGTAGGATTGAGATGCGCACCACAAGGTCTCCAGGCACGACCACGACCTTCATCAGAGCTTAAAGAGAACCTGGATGCATTGCTAAAGAAGCCCAGTTCCAGTCTGCAGCAGTCCAGGTTTGTCGCCCACGACATCACTGCAAATGGAGGCCACGGTGGGCGGGTGTCAATGGCAGGACACGTAATGGGCGCTGTGAGACCAAATTTTCTTCAATCAAGCGCCTCGAAATGGTTCAAGCGGCCTGTCTCAGGGTGGCGGTCGGTGAAACAGTTGGATCTGAATAATTTCAAGGAGAAATTTTTCTGGGGCCGGGTATCGATCCTGGGACCATTCGCATAGCACGCGAACGCTCTACCGACTGAGCTACCCCAGGAACTGTACACGCCACCGTCACAATTTTTCCTTTTTATATCCACACAACTCACATGAGCTGACAAGACGCCAGAACTGAACTGTGAGTGGACACAAATACTGTGTGACTTAAATTGTGGCTTTCTGTTAACGTACCTCCAGTAACGAATGTATTATACAAATCTGACTTTCAGGTAGTAGCTCCCTCTTGGATCTGTTCGATCTTGTTGTAGATCCGACGAACTTCTTTCCTGGTTGTCAGTCGAGGGCGTCCTGAGCCCAGTGGCTGTGGTTGCGCGCCCTCACGCATCCACTGGTCCCAACACATCCTGACAATCTGGTCACAACGTCGTAGGTGGCTGGCGATTCTCCGATACGACCACCCTGCCTCGCGCACTCCAGTAATGCGACCCCTCTCAAACTCTGGTAACTGGGTAAAGTCTCTCCGATTACTTCATAGAGGCATGTCAAATCATCGACGAGTTTTACACAACAGGAAACAACAGTCCTCTAAGTTCAAGTAGCCTGTGCAAGCCCTTTTAGAGGCCACGGATGACAGCAGGATCACGGCCTCTGGTGGCAAGACCCTTCAACTAATTACGTTACTACGCTAAACATTGTGACCATCTCCTTGAGATGTAACTGTGTGCCGAGGTTTGCAGGAAAATGGCAGCTCCTTATTGGTGCGTGATATTTTTGCCAATCAATGCATTTACTAAGTATAACATATTTGTGTTGGATGTAGTTTTGCTTTTGGTGATATATCCTTGTTTAGTCATCCTCTTGGACTTAAGCGCACATTATCTCCACAGCACTGGAGTTCCACCTTGCTGCCACAGTATTACTGAAGATGAATGCCTGGAAACATGTGAGAAGACCTTCAAATGTGATGTTTGTGGAAAGTATTTTTTTGATTCGATGGAACTCAAAATACATACTGTTCTACACAAAGACAAGAGACCGTTGATATCCGATGTTTGTGCAAAGGACTGTTTGCAGGTGGATATTGTCAAAATACACCCTTGCGTGCACACAGGAGACCAGACATGCAGTTGTGATATCTGCAGAAAGAAATTTTCGGAAAGTATTCCTCACATAGGCAACAAATCATTCTGTTGTGATGTATGTGGAAAGATGTTTTTGAACTCTTATACCCTGAAAGATCATGCCCGAGTACATTCAGGCGAGAAGGCTTTCAGTTGTGATAAAAGTGGAAAGAAATTTTACTTTACCTCTAATTTAAAAAAGCATACATTCGTACACACAGAGGAGAAGTCATTCAGTTGTGATATATGTGGAAAGAAGTTTTCGCTCCCTAGCAATCTCAGAAGACATTCACTCCTACACACTGGGCAGAAGGCATTCGGTTGCGATATATGTGGAAAGAAATTTTCGCATGCTGGTTATTTAAAAGAGCATACACGCGTACACACAGGGGTGAAGCCATTTGATTGTGATATATGTGGAATGAAGTTTTCGCGGTCTGGTTCTCTAAAACGGCATACACTCGTGCACACAGGGGAGAAGCCATTCAGTTGTGATATATGTGGAAAAAAGTTTTCACAGTCTGGTTCTGTAAAAGACCATAGAAACTTACACACGGGGGAGAAGGCATTCGCTTGTGATATATGTGGAAAGAAGTTCTCGAGACCCATTAATGCAAAAAACCATAGAATCGTACACACACGGGCAGAAGGTATTCAGTTGTGATATAAGTGAAAGCTATTTTCGGAGTCTGGTAGTGTAAAAGTGTATGCACGCTTAGACACAAGTAAGAGGTTCAGTTGCGATGCTTTTGGGACGTTTTTCTCGTTCTCGAAAGACCTGTAGCATCATGTAACGAGAAACAAGTGAGAATCGATGTGACTGCGATATTTGTGGTGACCGTTTCTGCTTTTCGTGACAACTGAAAGAGATATAGAGCCAGATAGGCGTGTAGCCATAATGTGGTTTGCAGCTTCCACGAAAGATATGCACTCTTAAGACTGCACAGTCATGCTTATCGATCATTTTGCTTGTGATTTCTGTAGTCTTAATCGAAGATTGGAAGCCGATTGAGACCCGAGACATTCAGTTCGCGAGATCTTCGTGTGTTCACTTATGAAAAATAATCATTTCTGTCGAACAGAAATTATCGCTACTGTAAGGGAAGGAAATAATCAGAACAATTCTGAAAACAGTGGTAGTTGAAGGGAACAGTATTAGTCACATTAAAGCTGACTTGATGATATATGTCAGAGGAACAGTAATTGTTTGTATACGTCTCAAGTCTGATTAGTGTCATATCATACTAATGAGTGATGTATGCAATAGAGGTGGAGGGGAAGTTTTCATTCTGCTATTGAAAAGCAATGTGAAAGGTGTAAGTGAATGATTTTGCGCGTGGGTGTACGATTTGATGTGTCACAAAGGCAATGGAAGTAGGATGTAATAACACCTTTAGTGTAATTACTGGAGAATTAATGGAAACAGCAATGGCCTTCGAAACACCAAGTATCTGATGTACTGTATAAATAGTGTAGAGAAGTCTGGTAAAAGGCTATAAATGTGGAAAACAGAGATATCAATATTAAGATAGACAGGAGAACGGAAGTGAATATATTTCTTTGAGAACAGTTACAATCAGTAGGTCTATGTTCAAGACAATAATTTGAAGAAAACTAGTAATATCTTACGCATTTGTGGACGTATCTAGCGCAGTTCAGTTTTTTTTGTAAGCTTAAAGTTTGTAGTAATGAGTATGTGAAATTGGTAAGAATTTGTATTTGTAAGATCCAAAAGACAGTTATAATTGTGGGTTGTTTCGTGAACTGAATTCCAGGAGACTTAATACGTATATGGATTTTGTTTTCAAGATGAAAAATCACTTTTTGGTGAAGAGTAACATTTTATTGTCATATTTTTAGGATTAGGGAAATTTAAAGATAAAGTACAATTCAGTGTGAGAGAAAGTGCCACAGCCTACCAGATGTAGGCAACCAAGAAGAGTTCCTTTGCTAATTAGGAGCATACAAAGAGAGAAGCTATGTGATGTACAAGGAGAAAAATAAAGAAAATATTTATGATTCGTCAGATTGTGTTAGTAACTCAGTAAATTTAGAAAGAGTTGGATAAATCTCTGTCATACTGACGGCTCTATAAGCTTACACTCGTATGTTGTGAACTGATAACCCAATATTACTAACAATGGTTAGTGTCGTGTTTGTTAGTTCATCTGCTGTCAAGTCACTGATGTTTACATATCCTGCAATATCTTCTTTTGCTCTGTTACCTGGCATATGTAAGTAACTATCGCACAATCGTAATTGGTCACATGTAGGCAGGTCTGTTTTCATAAATGTTCTCTTTGGCAAGTATTGTAAATTACTGACCACTTTTTAAACGATCTACAATTTATTGAAGCATTAAATCTCTACAATTTTCAATTAAATTATTTTGAGGGGTTTTGCTGATAGGGTTCTATTTTTTCGGGGCGCGGTAATTGTCTTCCTTTCAGATACCGCTCTTGAATCCATTATGATTATGAAGTTATTGCGATTACCCCAGATTGGAATATTATGATGGTTTAACAAAAGAACCTTCTCTGCTATTGGTACTAATCATTGCCAATTTTATTCTACTAATTTCTTCAAATGGCTGTCGGCTTGCATGAACACATTTTCTTATTTTTCCTTCCATTGTTCCATTAAAGCTATTGGCTAACTTTGAGAATTATTATTCAGGAGACAAGTTCGTAAAAGTTCCTTTTTTTTTTTTTTTTTTTTTTTTTTTTTGACACAAGTGTAAAGTTTGTGAAATTCGGCTTTGCCTCGTGCCACAAACACAGGAGGGCTAAAAAGATAACTTTACGAAAGTGTATAATAGAAAGTTTTTTTCTATGATATCATAAGTTTACGCTAAATAAATATATCAAGCTGGGAAGGTTATAACATCACGACTTAATGGCAGTCTAAATTCAGATTTATTAACAATCAAGTTACCATGGAAAAACACAGCTAATCCAGCCATAATCAACAAAAGTAACAATCGAATGTAAGCTTTCACGGCCAGTGTCAATGAGGTTAGAGTTTCTGGGCTAATAGAACGTGGTCTACAATTGCGGCAGGCATCATCAGTGGCGAGGAGTCTGGGGCATAGTGTTTTCTTTAGCGTGCCAGGGACAACTGCTGGTACGATTCAATGCGTGTTCTGATTTATACGGGGAACTTGGTGTGTCTCGCTGTTGATAATGCGGTGTGCGCTGGAGGTTTTGTTGTTGACACTGCGGTCCTCTCGAGCGGTTTCAATGTTTTGGTTTCGGACCACGGCCCGTACAGCACTGTCAACAGCGGGCCACACCCAGTTCCCCCTATAAATCAGGACATGCTTCCAATCATAGCACTAGTTGTCCCTGGCACGCTGGAGAAACACTATGGCCCAGAATGGCACGCCATTGATGATGTCTTCCGCAGTTGTAGACGAAACGTCTGGTCGTAAAATCGCCAGTAGATAACTGCCTATTAGCCCGGAAAACTCTAACCTCAAAATAGACATTCACAATGAAAAGTAACCGTCAGGTTATTTAATGTAAGCGTTCGCAATGACTTTCGTAAACGTTTTAAACCTGAACCACAATATTGACATAGAAGCCAGCAAACTCAAGGTGTTTTCTTTGCGTTGACATTAGCGATGAAGCAAGAGCAGTACTGGTGTCGGAGAATTCTCGAAGAACAAAATAAAATGGTGTCGTTTGGCGAATCATTAATCGTTCTCCATTCATATCGCTGTCTGTATGACAAAACACGTAATTCACATAAAGGTAATTCCCTGAAAGAAAATAAGTATAAGGGGGATAATCGACATTAACATGAAGAGCAAGGGCACATATTTTGATCATTTATTTTATCATGTCGTCAACATTATGGCTTCCTAATCTATAATATTAAACATATCTTGGCGAAATACAAATTTGGGTAGTGGTCAGCCATATATTCTGCTATATGGAACAAACATCTCAGATTTTCAATTATTTCATATGAACTCAAAATATACGACTGCACTTTCATGTGATTATTCTCTGCGAATGCAGTCCTCTGTTTACAGATATATTTAATGAACGTGTGGTAAAGTCAAATTTTCATAGAGAATAATGATTCATCTGCTTCCCGTTACTGTAGCGTTTCCTCTCTTGCGTTAATTTTTTTGAATTATTAAATTGTGTTATTTCCCCATAAATGTTGAAATCAGTAGGAAATTTTGTAGGAGATTAATTTTATTCGTTAATATTGGACCAATGAACTGATATACTGTATCTGATTATAAGTCCGTGTTTTGATAAAGTTGAATATAAGATTATTACAGATTGCTTAAGGATAGTCTTTTGTTGCTTATTTATTAACCACTATTTCGCCAGTTCCTTTTTTTTTTTTTTCTTTTATCAGAAAGAAAAGACAGTATGGTACACCCGGCATTGTTACACAAGTACGCACGAAAAAAAGTGGTGCTTATTAACAACTATGGCTGTAACTTTATAAAATTTCCCGGAAATATTGTATATCATTTGTCCTTTTTCTTCTGCAATTGCAGTTATAAGGAGCACACATAAGAGAGTTTTTTTTATATCCGTAGAGCCCATTCCATATGCACAATTTGTATGCAGACGAATTTACACAACGAAACCCATCTTCCATGTCTCCCGCAACGCTAAGAGCGCTCTCTTTACAAGACAACGTGGGCACTTTATAATCTGTCTTCTAACTCGTTTGTTTACTGCATTTAGATTGTGGGAAAAATGTCAGTTGTGTGGAAGAATGAATTAGAAGTGTATCTATCTACAACACAGTTGCTGTCACCACTCCCTTGATCACCTCATCCTGTACAGGCGATAAAAATAAAGTTGCAACTATGCAGGCTGATATCTGCAGAAGGGTAATAACTACGTTATATTTCATACAGGTAAGTATATTGTTAAATATTTATTGCATTATATATAAGTGTATGTTATATGATATGATCTGATCTTCACAAATGGAGTTAAAAAAGCATTCACACATTTTTCGTACTTGCACTGGAACCCATCTGCTCTTTATGGCATATAACCGTTGCTTACGTAAGCAACGCATATAACTTATGTCTCCTCAATTTACACTCTTATGTAAAAATTGAACAACAGGAAGACTTAGGGCCGAATTCATAGTCAACACTTATCGTAAGGAATCACTTAAGCAGTTGCTTATAATAATTTCCAATTCATAAATCCAACTGAAGTGAATACTTTTTGAAATAAGGTAGCTTGTCAGTTTGCTCAAGTGTTTCCTCATATGCATTGTAATCAGCTGATTCGGTATACAATAGATGATGATTACGATGTAATTTAATTTATTGAGTTCTGTAATTAAAATGAAAATGAGTTTCGGCAAGCAAAAGATATATCAGAGATATTGAAAACCCTTTAGAGATGTATAATGATCAACAATTTAAGAGGAGATACCATTTCGACAAGAACACTGTTGTGGATATTCTGGTGTCTCTCATTTAAATTCACAATACAACCACGAGGCTTACCGATTTCGTCACTGCTGAAGGTACTGGTTGCTTTGAGATTTTATGATACAGCAGCATTTCAGGTAAATTTAAGTGGCATTTTTTTTTTGGAAAAGTTTTCACGTCCCAACAAAGTGTTATTTGCAATTTTGTTTGTATTCTACCCAAAGAATAAGCTGTTAAAATTTGCGTAATTATATCATTTCCACTTTGTTTAGCATAAAAATAACTGAAAAATAAATGAAAATGATTTACTTACAGGAATATTTCCGGAGTTTGCATTACACTCAACTGCAATTTTGTTCCATGTCAGTTTCTTCTTTTGGAAAGAACAATTATCAATTTTTTTTTTTTTTTTTTTTACTTTCGTCGATATCTCTATATTTCATAACTAGTTATCTTGCTCACTTCTTTCTTTTCTTTAAAATGCTTTCTGGACATCTAGTATAATTTTTTGCTCTCTAATATTTACTTCTGTATTTGTGTATGACAATGCCGATTTAACAATTTGAAGGCGCTGGAAAACAATTGAATGTAGGAAAGCGCTCACGTCTAGCCATGTTGCCATATTTCTTTCGATGTCAAGGGAATGCTCAGGGCATATGAATGAGTAGCATCTCTGCAATACGATCTGAAATAAGTGCTAAGGAAATGCTCATTACTTAAATGTTTCCTCATTTTATAAGTGACGACTATGAATTCGACCCTTATTCACATTTCAAACTTTTGTGCTATACTGATTATTGTTTTGCATTATCGTTGAATTGTTAGTACAACATATGTTGGCGGTTAATGTGTCTCACACAAATTCAGTTTTCATTTCTCCGGCTTTATGTGGCAAATACCACAGACCAGTATACTACACTATGCAAATACTGTAAAAGTGCATCTACACACTTCAACTTTGCTTTCCCCTTTAAGAATTCAAATAACGAATGCAAGAGTGAAGGAAACGCATTCAATTGTGCCTACTTTTTTCGAGTAAAGATGACAGCGCATGCGGCAATTGAAAGCTAGCAACGCCGCTGGGTATCCTGTGCGTATTTTCTTCAATAGAAGCTTGTAACGAGCAGCTGATTGTTTTAGATGGCCGAGAATAAATTGAAAATGCTTTTCTTTGATGATGTTGGACGTCTTAAACTGAAAATGTCTGCAAGTGCGATTAGCTTTATGGAAGATAATCGCAAATACAAGAGTGTATGGTTTGTTCAATGACAAATTTGAGAATCAAGTAGGGCTAAGTATTAGATAGGGTACAATTACCTCCATCTTAGATGGTAGTGATACAATCCAAGGAAGAGTCGCTGTTTTCCCGAAAAATAAGACGGATGATGTAATAGGCCTATATGACATCACGTATGTCCGCACATTACATTACAAGTTCGAAGAAATATCTTAATAAAAATGTGACAGTCAAACATACCTAAATAACATTAATAGAATACTAAATGAAGTAGAGTAGTGATTCGATTTCATATACGTATAGTAACACAATTGATAGAGGATAAGTGTAGTAAAGCAGTCATATCATTTGGGTTCCCTGTGCAATATAAAGTTAATTGATTCGCCTGGTATTTGTTACATATTAACTGTAATAAATTTTGCAACCCATTGATTCAGTTCTATGGTATAATAAAAATTATATGGAAAATATCTTTGGAAGTGTTTGATGTTAAATGTTTTTTATTCTAAATTCTTAGGGTTTGTTCATATTGAACATAATCAAATACAATGAAATTTCACTAAATGAAAGGTCGTATGATTGAATCCCGGCGTATTTATGACATTCCAATTTAATCAGGAAAATTGAAATCTTATAACCATACTGTTTCTTTAGAGAAAGTGTGATTGAAAAATTTTAATTTAGGTTCATAATAATGGTACCTAAAGACTATTACAGTTCTTCTGGAGGAATTCACAAACTCCTACTATTATCCTAGATTGGAAATATTCTTGTAAAATGTTGACTGGGTTTATTAATAAAAAATCATTGTACCTAAAGGCTACTGCAGTGAATGCCCTTGAGGGGTTCATCGAGCCCTAAGATGTCACTACAAACCAATAAGCACTTAATTGAACCTCAGTTTCAATCAGACATTGTAAAACAATTCAGTTTCAATTTCTTGGCTTATTCTCCACATATTGTGCAAACAACTTTGCAATGAATTTTGTATATAATCGTGTCCCAAATAAGCAGCACATTGTGTTGAATGCATATTATTATTTGTGCTAGGGCAATGATCTTCTCAGCCTTTCTATAATGCAACATGCATTTCGTTTGTTTCTGATTTTGTTGAATTTGTGGCACTTCAACTCTCCGTTAGTAATATTTCTATTGTGACTGAGTCTTTGTGATAATTGAAGTTACTCATTCTTGACAACGTTTTCCATGATGGAAGTTCTTTGAACGTGAGCCAGGTTCTTCTGAAATATTCTTCTTTGTATCTTCTCTCTGGTATTCATCTTATAATAAACAAACATGAGATTGAGTGCTGAAACATTTATGAAATGGAAGAACACTGCCAGTGGCCACCTTCTTGTTCTACGTCCAACACTATAGTTGCTGCATATGAATCAACTTCATCCTATGGTACAGTTATAAAACGTCACAATTTCTGGTTTTTTGGACGAACCTGTTGTCTTAATCTATGACATCGTCAAGCTCAGAAAATTCCCCACAGATTCACCATCGTCATTATCATTAGTGCATTACTGAGAATCGTATTCAACTCCTTGCAATTTCTTGTCTGTTACTAGTAATTCCCTGACCGACTTCTCTGCAATCTTCGTCTGTTACTACTTTCTTTGACATTCTTTGAAAATAATAATAAAAGAGCTGCATATACAGCTTGAAATGAGTTTTTCGGAAAATGTGAAGAATATAATTCTAAAGCTTACATCAAATAAATACTTACGCATAAATGAAGAAATCTCCACAGTTATTCACAAAATCTTACTGTCTTTTAGAAGAACGCATTGGCTAATACTCACACTCAGGAAGAATAGTTTATTTGTGATGCCCTATTACTACATTTGTTTCATGGGGAAGGAGATGTTCCGTCAGGTCAAATCACATATAAACAGCTGTTGTACAGATTAAATAGTCTAAATGATAAACTCGACAATGACTGCAGCCAAACAGTTTCAAAATTTCAACAATAGAAGAAATTACACACCACCGGCACTCTTCATATTACCTTCCAGCAAAGAAAACAGAGGAAAGAAAAAACACTCAAAGCCAGTACTTAAGGGTTAATTGATTCGTGATCAATTTGCCTTATTTACTGTAATACATTTAATGGCAAACTAATGAATTCAGTTTTGTGGTATAATAATATTCATATGTTTAATAACTTCGGAAGCATTTGATATTAATTTTTCGTAATTATGCTATAATTCTTAAGGGTTTGTTCATCAACGAATTCTTAGCATAATGGCTATGATAGCGATTCACTAAATGAAAGGTCCTGTGGTTGAATCCTGTCATATATTTATAGTTCGTTATTCCAATTTAATCATGAAAATATGTGAAGGAGGGAGAGCAGTGAAATGGTATAAGATAAGAGAAAGAAATGTGAGGCAGTGGGGGTGTCGGGGCGGCAGCCCCCGACTAAATTCATGTTTTCAAGTATTGCCATGGTACATGATGCCATATACCGCGGCATCTATCTTCTATTGGTCTGGAAATACGGCGACTGAATCGTGGATCTTAACAATATTCAATATCAAACCAAGGTATATTATAATTATATTATAGTTTTATAAATTAATATATATATATATATATAGACACACACACACACACACGAATTAAACGCACGCGCACACAAACACACGTAAATGAAGAATGGAAATGACGTTCAACTCAGCCCACCGTGTAGCTGAATATGCATCTCAATTGAACCTGCGTTTCCAACTTGATTCTTTCAATATTCTCCCCAAATTACATGCGTACAAGCCGTTGCTTACGAAATTATGCAAATATATATTGTATATATTCTCGTAAGCAACGGTGCAAGCACAGAAATTTGAACGTGTAAATGCTTCTTAACAGCTCTATAATCAAAGGCTCGTTTGTTTCTATATGCTATGAATATGTTGCATTATTATTCCAGCTACTAGTAAGTATATTCAAATGGGTGACATATTCCTTGTCAATTGAAGTTTCCTTTTTTTTTTCTTTTTCAGCTGTGATGGACGTAATCAAGATGGAAAGTAAGATCGACACTCTAGCATTCGAAGGAAGAAATAACACAGATATAGAAGAGAAGAAACTTCAGGTATCCCACATGAGAGTGACTACTACTTGCTATTTATTTTCTAAATATGTCGTTTATAACAATATAGCATATACTGAGGGCGGAAAAAGCATCCTGCAATAAATGCGCGCGAGAGGTCACACAGGGACGATGCTGAACAGCTGAATACTGATCTAATTTCCTCATATCTCATTGATGGTGCACTATGGTCTGACCAGTCCAGGGGTATCCTATGGTTATCGTAATATTCTTCCCTGCCACTATAGCTGGTCTTCGGAACCAAACTTCGCCACTTGCTGTAGTTTCTCAGACTCATCAGAACGATTCTGAGTGTGCTGCGGTATTATACATTTGTTAAAGTGTTATCACTAAATATTGTACTTGAACAAAACAATCTAATAATATACAGCTATTCTTTTATACACTGCGTTACCATGCTTTCCGTACAAATTATATCACAACTGACTCTGATGTGTCTACATGTGCTTTCGTTGACATCAGGATTTAATAATACAGTGGAGAGCCATTAAATATGGTCACTGGTTTATCGTGAACAAATACATACGGTACATTTCATAATTATTATGTTTTGTGTGTTGCAGGAAGGAAATCTATTAGATGCAAGTGATTGCAATAAAGACAGAATGTATGGACCACAGCTATGAAGTAAAATCTAAGATGACATTTGATAAAACTGATGTGCCAATTGACATTTCTTTCGCCAAAAGGGAAATCGAGGTGAGTGCGTTTATGAAGTGTGTTGGTCTCTCTGTTCTTCACTGGCTGATGTGGCTGCTACATTTAGGTGACCAGGGGATATGGTTGATGCTTTCATGCAGTCCATTTCTTCACCTTACATTTTTCGTTATTCTTTTCCACCTCTTTTTTATAATAGAAAATGCAAAACTGAACATTTACAAAATGATATACATGATGATTTCATCCCACTATTTATTATTTTTAACATGTCTGCTTTTAATTTAATTGGCAGTCCAGCATTTAATGTGGGCCACTTTCAGTTGATCTCGTAGTAGGTGACTAAAGTTGTACTTTGCACCTGCTTTAGCAAATAATTTTAATTTTATTTTTCTTTTTTTCTTTCCAATTCTTCTTTTTAAATTGCTTTTTACCCAAACTTATTTGATGCTTATTTCCTGGTACCATTTGTTTGCAGCTACGCAATAATGTTATATCACAAAGACTACTTCAGAGTTCCTTTTTTCATCTTCCTCCATTCTGCAGTATGTAGCTTCCTCTCACTTACTCACATGGGGAGGAAGAATTAACTGTGTCTTCACGCCCAACCCTTCAATAAACGAACGGAGAGATTGTGAACACTGAAATCATTCTAGATGAGTTTTTTCAGTAATATCCAGGACTTAGTTGCTATTCTTCCAGACGAATTGGAGATCGATGATGCAATGTATGACATCACGCAAGATGATAATCCTTGGAAATATGAATGAAATCAGGGGCTCACGCCCCGAAACCCCTTCTACCACCACTTATTTCTCTTCCACTCTACATCATTTCACTATCCACTCTTCCTCACATATTCTTCTCTATTTCACACCCTAAATCATTATTATTATTATTATTATTATTATTATAATTATTACCTACCTTATTATAAAAAAGTTCTCCATCTGAAATTGGAATACATCTCTCACCTTTGAATAGCCCGGGATTGATCCTAGAACCTTTTGTTCAGTGGACCACCATCATAGGCATTATGTTACGAATTCGTTCAAGAATAAACTCTTAAAAATTAATACTTAGACACAATTAACGCGAAATACTCCCAAATTCATTAAATATATAATTTGATTGTTATATAACAATTGAATTCATTGGTTTCCTATTAGCCTAATGACAAGTAACCTCGCTAATAAATTACAAATTAATTAACTTTTATTATACAGAACAGTAAATTAATATGGTAAATATTCAAAAGATGGCGTTAGTCCACTTATCTACTATCAATTGTCTTATTTACGTGTATTAAATCAATTCACTACACTACTCCATTTAGACTAAAGGCTTTAGTATTCTAATAATCTTACAATGACTAGTGCATCACGAAAGAACTTTAACTTCCGTAATTATGTAAAGCTATCGACATAGATAGCGAAAGTAGTGTAAATTGAAGCATCAAACAAAGAATATTAGGTTACTAGATAAAACAATGGAAACCTCCGATCAATGTGCTGTATACTTGAGTTGCTATACTGCCGTTCGTATAGTGCAAACAGAACAACAGAAGCTAATCAAATGCTTATGAAATTTATAACTATCCTTATAAAAGAATACCTGGACTACGGACATACACCAATTACAGCTAGAACTTACACCAATACTGTACAACAACTTTTTAAGTTAAGTTATATTATCAAAATTTTATAACAATTTTTCGTACTTGCAAAATAATGTGTAGATATACATGACGTCATATAAGCCTCTTACGTCATCTTATTGATCAGACTACAGCGACTCTTCATTGGTTCCTTCCGACTTTTCATAAAAATTATTTCACTACTCACACTGGACTGGGTACACGTGAAATCCTTGACGTCAGGAATAATAATAGAGAGGACCCACATTAAAAACAGTCAGTCGTTTTCGTGAGACACTTATGTTATGTGACATAACTATTATTTTGTATATTTTCCAGGAAGGAAATATATTAGATCTGGACATGACAGAAATAAAGACGGAATGTATGGATCAGAGCTATGATCTGAAATCAGAGATGACATTTGAGGAACCTCCTGTGCCGATTGACTTTCCCGTCATGAAAAGCGAGCCGGAGGTAAGTGCATTTTATGAAGTGTGTTAGATGGTATTTTACTCGCAGATGGGTGCTACGAAAACGAGTTTAGCTTTCATGCTGTCCAATTCTTTGTCCTGTAGTCCTTCGTAAATATTTTCCACTCAATTTTTCTTCCACAGACTGATGCTGAAGGTTTACTAAATCATATCAGTCTTGAATTCTTAATAAATCTACTTCTAATTTAATTGATAGCCACGTATAGAATTACTCTGTGATTGGTGAGTAAACTTTTGTTTTGTGCCTGGTGTAGGCATTACAGTTATTTAGGTTTCTTGTAATTTTTCGTTTTAAATTCTTTCGATAGTTGAAATCCACATCATAGACGCCTGTTTCTTGGGACGTCAATAGTTGGCAAATCTGCATGAACGCGATATTTCTCGATGACTACTTCAGAGTATTGTTGGGGTGTGCTTTGAAGTCTTGTAAATTCGTCTGTGTGATAGGTTTGTCGCTGGATTCTAGGGTTCCAAAATCACAGCCCCGACATACCACCGTCTCTGCCTGATATGGGACTCACAGTGGTAGCAACTGTTGTACGTATAAATGACAGCTTCAGTGTACAGACAGTTGCAAGTCACATGCTTCTGTTGTAGGTCAACACAAATGAGATTAATTAATATTGTTTCAACTCAAAAGTTGACGTCAGTAACTCTTTGTTAGTGAAGCTATGGAGTCGCTATATTCTTCCATGAATGCTTCTCTTAATCATTCGCAAATATTCTTGAACGAATGTACATGCCCACATATGGCGATGACAGTTGAGAGTGTGTCTTTTCTTCTGTTTGCACGCTGAGCTAATCACTGTTGTTCACATAAAGCAAGGCACTGGCATATCAATTCAATTTTCTGAAGAGTGATAAAGATAAACATCTTTCTGCTCATTAAAAGCTGGGCACTCCTTTTGCTTTATTCAGAGATTTGTTGATTACAGTTATATTGAGTTCTAGGCGAATTGGAAATCCACAGATAGGGGTGGTTATCTCCCCACAATCGCCAAGAATGATTTGAACACAAAAATCATACTCTGACAGAATCGCAATTACATATCACATCGATTTTTCCGGAGCTTACACAGTTGGGAAATGTAACAGCAACACCCAAATTTAGCTTCAGAGTTCCCTTGCCATTCTCCTCCACTCTTCAGTAGAATCCTCACACTGTTACTTGATGAGGACTGTTTAATCGTTTCGAGTTCAAACTCCCACCTTAAACTAACAGAAAGGATTGGGATCAATAACATGGATCTGGACTTTGGAAAAAATAAAAATATCAAAGCCGTAAGTGAAGTAAATGAACATAGTTATACTTGGAATTGTCACCTGAATATTCACAATTGAGGAAAGTTTTTCCATTGTTGTTTACAGTATGCAAATTACTTTTCCTCCGTTTTCAAACTGTTTTAGAATTTTGCTAACCTTCATTCATTTAGTTTAGTCGTATGGTTGTTATAATTCCGAAGATATCTGAAATAGTATCAAACTACCTTACCAAAAATTTCCATCACCAATTTTTCCGTAACAATTTGATCACTTCTCAACTAGATCTTCCTGAATCCTCACTTATGACCATCTCAGAATACGATTCTAGTTTCATTCTTATTTACTCTTTCAATTGACTTATAGTTTACAAAATTGTTACTTAAAACGGGACATTTTTTACAAAATGCCATAATATTTTGTTTTTGTGTTTGTTAAATTCATCTTGCTTCTTCACCAATAATGTTTTAATTGTTTACTGGTTTAAGTGGGATTTAAAAAATTAGTATGCTGCATTTAAGCTGCTATTCAGTGAGCCTTCAGCTATTATTTTTCTATAGTTTTTCTTCACAAACTCTTTTGCAGGGCGAGGCATGTGACATAAATAAAGAGCAGGATGAGGTCGAACTACAAGTAACGGCAGAAGAGAATGAAGTATTTACCGAAGGGTGAGTGGTGTGTGAGGGCCTTTAATTCGTTGTTGGTTTCACTGCTTTATTTAAATAATAATGACGAAGAATAGGAATTTCTAATTAGTTTCAACATGATTGATGTTCAGATGAAGGACTCATTATCCTGAATTGCAATGTACACCTGTAAATTGTCTCGCTTTGTGTCTATCTGTCTCTCCTTATCTGTTTCTTTGCATCATTTTCTATGTGTCAATCTATTCGTCCATGTACACATTTGTGTGATAGTGTGTCTATGTATCTCGCCCTCTACCCATCCATATGAACTTCTTTGTAACTGATTTGTTCTCATTTTTACATTTCCAATGTCCAAACCTTAAAAGTGGATGACAATAATGTTACCCCCATATCTTTACTTGAATTTTTCATTATTTTACACTCTTATATTACGATTCAGTTGCTGGAGCATGCGCAACTTGTCAGCTATTTCTCAGTGATTGTCATACTGGACAGTGAAGAAGAAACTGTCATGGGGAATTCCACACAAGAAAAGCAACTGCGCAAATTCTATTAATCGAAATATATGTTTACAGAAATAGTAGTTATGTGAGTTTAAATTATTTTCCGTGGTTTTCTTCTCAACCCATTAATAGAAAATGGTGGGTAAGTTTCGGTCCTGGACTCATCTCACTAGCATTTACATCTTCATCTCTTTCAGTCGCTAGACAACCAACGATAGTTGTTGATAAATCGTCGTAAAAGACAAACTATAAAGCACTTATGAGAATTAACTTGTGTACTTCCTCATACACTGCCTGACAAAAAAAAAATCACGCACCAATAAGGAGTTGTGGAAATTGCATGAAACCTGATATGCATAATCGTAACGTTGATATATGTAAATGATTACAAGATTACAGCAAAATAATAATTTTATTGCTGAAAGTGACCACCTGAATTGTGGCTGTATTACCCTGTTTCTTCAACTCTAGTTTGGATACAAGGTGTAATACGAATAGACATGGAGGCATACAGGTTTCTTATGATGTCCTGCGGCATATCTGTCCATATTTACTGCAACTGGTTCTCTAGATCTTGTAAACGTCTAGTCTGCTGCAATTGACATCCCAGGTGGTCCCAGAAATATTCGATTGGTGACAAATCTGGCGATTGTGCAGGCCATGGAAGTGTGACAATGTTGGGGAACCGTTCCTGTGACACCCTTGCTGTGTGCGGCCGAGCATTATCCTGCTAAAAAAGACCTCTTCGAAGCCATGCCACGAGTGGCAACACATGTGGGAGGAGGATGTCCTGCACATATCGCTGCACTGTTATTGACCCTCATATCACTACTAGGAGTGACCGACTGTCGAATGTGATGGCTCCTCGGACCAGCACGCCAGCAGTGGGTGTGGTGTGTTGCGCCACAGCTAATGTTCGATTGAGACGCGCACCACAAGGTCTCCAGGCACGACCACGACCGTCGTCAGAGCTTAAAGAGAGCCTGGATGCATCGCTAAAGAAGCCCGGTTCCAGTCTGCCACAGTCCAGGTTTTTCGCTCACGACACCACTGCAAATGGAGGCCACGGTGGGCGGGTGTCAATGGCAAGACACGTAAAGGGCGCCGTGAGACCAAATTTTCATCAATCAAGCAGCTGGAAATGGTTCAAGCAGACACAGCGGCCTGTAATAATGCTGCTACCTGTCTCAGGGTGGCGGGCGGTGAAACAGTTGGATCTGAATAATTACAAGGAAAAATTTTTCTGGGGCCGGGTATCGATCCCGGGACCCTTCGCTTAGCGCGCGAACGCTCTACCGACTGAGCTACCCCAGAAACTATACACGACACCATCACAATTTTTTCCTTTTTATATCCCACACAACTCACATGAGGTGGCCGGGTAGCTCAGTTGGTAGAGCAGCTGGCTACAGACTGGAAGGTCCGGTGTTCGATCCCAGGTGGTGACAGGATTGTTTCTCGTTGCCAAACTTTCAGAACGGCCCCAAGGTTCACTCAGCCTTCTATAAAATTGAGTACCGGGTCTTTCCCGGGGGTAAAAGGCGGTCAGAGCGTGGTGCCGACCACACCACCTCATTCTAGTGCCGAGGTCATGGAAAGCATGGGGCTCTACCTCCATGCCCCCCAAGTGCCTTCATGGCATGTTACGGGGATACCTTTACCTTTTCTTTTTTACAACTCACATGAGCTGACAAGACGCCACAACTCAACTGTGAGTGGACACAAATACTGTGTGACTTAAATTGTGGCTTTCTGTTAACGGATCTCCAGTAGCGAATGTATTATACAAATCTGGATTTCAGGTAGTAGCTCCCTGTAAAGCAGGTTTGAATAATTTCAAGGAAAAATTGTTCTGGGCCCGGGTATCGATCCCGGGACCCTTCGCTTAGCGCGCGAACGCTCTACCGACTGAGCTACCCCAGGAACTATACACGACACCGTCACAATTTTTCCTTTTTATATCCATACAACTCACATGAGCTGACAAGACGCCACAACTCAACTGTTGGTGCACACAAATACTGTGTGACTAAATTGTGGCTTTCTGTTAACGTACCTCCAGTAACGAGGTCGCTGTCGGACCTCATAGTCGCAGTCGGACCTCGGTAGAGTTAAGTCCTGTTTTCTATCTGCTACGGGACAATGGGTTGTGACGTGGGTACGTACAGAGCGAGGATTGGAATGTGGGCTGCAGGAGGACGAGGAAAGGTAAGCCAAGGGCTGGCAAGTGGACAGGACAAGCAACAGAAGGTGAATATCTACTTCGCCATAGTAATCGCCACAATGTTGGTAATAGGAGGCGTGGAGCTGAACCCAGGATTCATAAACGACCTTGAGAAGACCAGCTGGAAGCTGCAAGAAGAACCTAAGGGTAGGTGTTTTGTGCAACGGCTGCGAGATATGGTTTCACCTGGGATGCCAGAAAATCAAGAGGGACCAGATCATCGAAGAAACGTGGGTGTGCAGAGACTGCGGGACCAACAGCGCGAAGAACGAACTGGACACACTTCGGGACGAGAACAAGACATTGCGTGAGAAACTGGAGCGGGTGGAACAACGAGTGAAGGACCTGGAAGAAGAAAATGTACGACTGCGACAGCGGAAGGAAAAATGAAGTGCGGAGTGCGTTGTCATAGGGGACTCGATGGTCGGATATGTGGCAGAAGAAAATACGGAACTGGAAGTGGAATGCTACCTGGCAGTACGAGTCGACAAAATGAAACACGAAATTGAGCAGCGCGAGAGAGGGGAACCTAAGAAAATCATTCTACATGTGTGGACGAACGATTTGAGAAGAAGAAGCGTGGACTACATCATGGCGGACTTATATGATCTGGTGTCATCTACGAAGAAACGGTACCTGACAGCAGACATCATCATCAGCGGGATCGCCAGGCGTCGCGACATCAACAGGAGGAAGGTGGGACAGGCAAACAAGGAGTTCGAGTGGTTTGCGGAGCAGCTGGGAACACGGTACGTGGACGGCAACTCGTGCCTGGACGACAGAGATTTCAGGCGGGACAGGGTGCACCTGAACCGGAGAGGGACGGCGGCGATGGGATCTCTCTTCGCTAGGGTGGCGGCAACGACGAGAGAGGACAGGAGTCAGCATTGAAGACGGGACAATGCGGAACCGAACAGCGAACAGGTGAGGATGAATCTGTTAAGGTTGCTACAGGTTAACTGCAGAAGTGTAGTAAATAAAATAACTGAATTTTGGAATTTAGTTGATATCTACAATCCGGAGATAATTATAGGTACAGAGTCATGGCTTCACAGTAACATATACGATGCGGAAATATGCAGGAATGATTATAGGATTTACAGAAGAGATAGAGATGCCAGGGGGGGAGGAGTATTTGTTTGTATTAAAACAGGTATAGACAGCAGCTTGTTATGGTCACATGCAGAAGCAGAAATTATAGCGGTACAAATCAAAATTAAATGCAATGGTGAAAAGTGGGATATAATAGCATGGTATAGGCCTCCGAACGAAACAAATTTATTTACTTTGAGTAAGTTACAAGAAAAGATTTCCTCAATATCGTTAGAACGGAAGATCGTGTTAGCAGGGGATTTAAATCTACCCGCAGTGAACTGCAATGGTCATGTAGAGACAAACACCCTTTCACAAACCATTGGTAATTACCTAGTATGGGAACAAGGATTTACACAAATCACAAATAAACCTACAAGAAACTATAACCTTTCAGATGTCTTCTTGATACGACCCTGGGATAGTTTTCATTCTTCACAAGTATTACCTGGAATCAGTGATCATAACAGTGTTCAACTCGAGCTAAACTGACTTCAGACAAAGTTCCGAATAGATATCACTAGGAAAATATGGCAGTATAACAAAACAGACAAAAACGGTTTGCGAGTTCACCTTATAGATCAACATAACAAATGCTTAGACGAGGGCAAAAACATGGATCAATTATGGGAAAATTTTAAACGAATATTAACCGAGGTCACCTCCAAATATGTGCCTTACAAAATAGTAAAAAGTAATTCAGACCAGGAATATTATACAAAATATGTCAGACAACTAAAGAAAAAGGCTAGGCGAGCGTACAACAGAAGAAGAAAAGAAAAAGGCAGAAGCGAACTAACTGCAAAATTTACTGAAAGAAGGTGAAAATAACTGGGGTAGGTTTTATAATTACATGCGCAGAAGAAGGGGAAATCAGGAATCAATACCAGTTTTGAGAGACACTAATGACCATATAATTACAGGGGACAAACAAAAAGCAGACTTACTAAACTCAAAATTTATTTCTATTTTCAATAAAAAGGAAAGAGGGATTACAATCGATGAAAGTGAATGCTCAGAGATGTTCGAAATAACGGCTAAAGATGTTCGGAACAGAATAAAGAGACTACAAAACCGAAAATCGCGCTGTCCAGACGATATTCCCACAGAAATTATAAAGTTAGGAGGTGATGCCATGATCCCGTACTTAATGCGAATTTTTAATATATCAATAAATAATTGTAGTATCCCAGACGACTGGAAATCGGCTATCATAATCCCCATATATAAAGTAGGAGACAAATGTGATGCGAACAATTACACACCTGTCAGTCTCACATCAGTTATCTGCAAAATAATGGAACATCTAATAACACAATATATTAGCAACATTTTAGAAAACAAGGAATGGCTGAACAAAAATCAACACGGCTTCAGACCAGGATACTCTTGTGAAAGTCAAATCACATCCTTAATACAAGATTTATCCGATGAAGTTGATGGGGAGGGGGGTAGAATAGACGGAGTTGTGATCGATTTCGCTAAAGCTTTCGACGTAGTGCCTCACGAAAAACTTTTAGAGAAACTAAGCAGGATTCCAATAGATAATCGAGTAGTAAGATAGATAAATAAATTCTTAGAGAACAGAACCCAAAAAGTCAGACTAGGAAAAGAAATATCGGAACTAGGAAATGTAACATCAGGCGTGCCTCAAGGGGCGATCCTTGCACCTATATTGTTTCTTATATATATAAACGATATAAATAGAAATACTTCGTCTCAAATAAGGTTATTCGCGGACGACTATAATATATAGACAAGTTAATGGTGAATCCGATATCGCCGCCTTACAAAACGATCTTAAGGTTATTGAAACCTAGACGACAGAAAATAAAATGAAAATCAATGTCAGTAAAAGTCAATATCCTTCTGTAGAACGCATAAAGAAATTTGTCTCGGATATCAGCTGAATGGTACATCAGTGCCACAAGTGAACACTTGTAAATACCTAGGTATATATTTAAGTAACAAACTGGGTTGGGAGGAACAAGTCACTAATACCACAAGGAAAGCCTGGAAAGCACTACATTTCTCTATGCGTATTCTGAAGAAATCTAACCGAAAGTCAAAAGAATTAACATACAATACCCTTGTTCGCCCAATTATAGAATATGGAGCAGTAGGTTGGGATCCGTACAGACAAAACCAAATCGATTCAATAGAAAAGGTCCGATGCAAGGCAGCATAATATGTCAAAATGGGGAAGGGCCATGGTGAGGAGATAGTAAAAGACTTAGGGTGGGAACTTCTCACATCAAGGCGATGAAACCCAGACTCACCACATTATTCAAGGCGCAAATGGGACACAAAGCATGGACCGATATCAATGCTAGATTAGCAACACCATCATACTTAGGAAGGACTGATCATATTAGGAAGTTTAAATGTAAAAAACAAAGAACGGACGTGGCAAAATTTTCCTTTCTTAACCGCACAATAGTAGGCTGGAACAGCTTACCTGCGGCAATCTTTCAGGGTGGTTCTCTGAAAATCAATACATTTAAGCAAAGGCTGAGAAGATTAGACTGAAAATTTAAATGGACGTGCAGAGTAATTATTCAAGTTGTGTCATGTAATTAATTGAGTTGATATATAATTAATAAAGTTGATATGTAATTAATTAAGATGATATGTAAATAAATTAAGGTGATATGTAATTAAGTTCGCATGTAATTAATTAAGGTGATATGTAATTACTTAAATTGGTAATAGTTGGGTGAAATAGAAGTACTTATAAGTTAGATTTACTTTTGCTTATCATAGGCATTATTATGGAATAGTTTTTACTTATAATCCTAGGTTTATTGCACTTACTGTTTATAGATTTACGTTTATTTTATTTTATTTCATTTATGTTTATTTTATTTTATTTCATGTAATTGTAATTATTATATATTATATATCACTACCACCGGATGTATACCCAATTGTAGTCATAATAAATAAATACATACATACATACAATTATACAAATCTGGCTTTCAGGTAGTAGCTCCCTGTAGAATCTGTTTGCTCTTGTCGGAGGATCCGACGAACTTCTTTCCTGGTTGTCAGTCGAGGGCGTCCTGAGCCCAGTGGCTGTGGTTGCGTGCCCTCACGCATCCACTGGTCCCAACACATCCTGACAATCTGGTCAGAACGGCGTAGGTGGCTGGCGATTCGCCGATACGACCTCCTGGCCTCGCGCACTCCAATAATGCGCCTCCTCTCAAACTCTGTTAACTGGGAAAAGTCTCTTCCATTACGTCGTAGATTCATGTCAATTCATCGACGAGTTTTACACAACAGGAAACAACAGTCCTCTACATTCGAGTAGCCTGTGCAAGCCCTTTTAGAGGCCACGGATGACAGCAGGATCACGGCCTCTGGTGGCAAGACTCTTCAACTAATTACATTACTACACTAAACATTGTGACTTTTTACTTGAGATGTAACTGTATGCCGAGGTTAGCAGCAAAATGGCAGGTTCTTATTGGTGCATGATTTTTTTTTGCCAATCAGTGCATTTACTAAGTATAATATATTTGTGTTGGATGTAGTTTTGCTTTTGATGATATATCTTTGTTTAGTCATCATGTTCGAATTAAGCGCACATTTTCTTCACAGCTCTGGAGTTCCACCTTGCTGCCACAGTATTACAGAAGATGAATGCCTGGAAACATATGAGAAGACCTTCAAATGTGATGTTTGTGGAGAGTGTTTTTTCGATTCGATGGAACTCAAAAGACATACTGTTCTACACAAGGACAAGAGACCGTTGATATCCGATGATTGTGGAAAGGACTGTTTGCAGGTGGATCTTTTGAAAACACACACAGGCGACCAGACATGCAGTTGTGATATCTGTAGAAAGAAATTTTCGGAAACTATTCGTCACACAGACAACAAATCATTCAGTTGTGATGTATGTGGAAAGATGTTTTTGAACTCTTATACCCTGAAAGATCATGCCCGAGTACATTCAGACGAGAAGCCTTTCAGTTGTGATATATGTGGAAAGAAATTTTCTTTTACCTCTAATTTAAGAAGGCATACACTTGTACACACACGGGAGAAGGCATTCAGTTGTGATATGTGTGGAAGAAAATTTTTGGATTCTAGTTCTCTAAAACGGCATACAATCGTACACACAGGGGAGAAGGCATTCAGTTGTGATATATGTGGAAGAAAATTTTTGGATTTTAGTTCTCTAAAACTGCATACAATCGTACACTCAAGGGAGAAGGCATTCAGTTGTGATATATGTGGAAAGAAGTTTTCGCTCCCTGGCAATCTGAAAAGACATTCACTCGTACACACTGGGCAGAAGGCATTCAGTTGTGATATATGTGGAAAGATATTTTCGCGTTCTGGTAATTTAAAAGAGCATACACGGGTACACACAGGGGAGATGCCATTCAGTTGTGATATATGTGGGAGGAAGTTTTCGCATTCTAGTTCTCTTAACCAGCATGCACTTTTACACACTCAGAGGAAGGCATTCAGTTGTGATATATGTACAAAGACATTTTCGCAGTCTGGTTCTGTAAAAAAACATAGAATCCTACACATTGGGGTGAAGGCATTCACTTGTGATATATGTGGAAAGAAGTTTTCGGAATCTGGTAATGCAAGAAAGCATAGACTGGTACACACTGGTGTGAAGGCATTCGCTTGTGATATATGTGGAAATAAATTTTCGAGCCTTGGCAATCTGAAAAGACATTTACTCGTACACACTGGGCAGAAGTCATTCAGTTGTGATATATGTGGAAGAAAATTTTTGGATTCTAGTTCTCTAAATCGGCATACAATTGTACACACAGGGGAGAAGGCATTCAGTTGTGATATATGTGGAAGAAAATTTTTGGATTCTAGTTCTCTAAAACGTCATACAATCGTACACACAGGGGAGAAGGCATTCAGTTGTGATATATGTGGAAGAAAATTTTTGGATTCTAGTTCTCTAAAACGGCATACAGTCGTACACACAGGGGAGAAGGCATTCATTTGTGATATATGTGGAAAGAAGTTTTCGAGCCCTGGCAACCTGAAAAAACATTTACTCGTACACACTGGGCAGAAGGCATTCAGTTGTGATATATGTGGAAGAAAATTTTTGGATTTTAGTTCTCTAAAACAGCATACAATCGTACACTCAGGGGAGAAGGCATTCAGTTGTGATATATGTGGAAAGAAGTTTTCGCTCCCTGGCAATCTGAAAAGACATTCACTCGTACACACTGGGCAGAAGGCATTCAGTTGTGATATATGTGGAAAGAAATTTTCGCGTTCTTGTAATTTAAAAGAGCATACACGGGTACACACAGGGGAGAAGCCATTCACTTGTGATATATGTGGCAGGAAGTTTTCGCATTCTAGTTCTCTTAACCAGCATGCACTTTTGCACACGCGGAGGAAGGCATTCAGTTGTGATGTATGAGGGGCCCGAGATCAAAATGGGTTATGTCATCCAAAGTAAATTTTAAGAAAAATGCAAAAATTGCCTACATCTCATACAAGAAAGATACAAATGTGGGAATGGCTCTAATTGATGAAGACGTCAGTATTAAGCATGCCTACCATGTTTATTCAAATCATAATGTTCAAATATTCGTTTTGTAAGAAAATTTAAATATTGATATCCCATTTTCATACATTTATTTTGAAACTCATTACTCTAATTTTACATTACTTGATCTAATTATGCATTTGAACATGATTCCTTTAGAGTAAAGTTTTCGAAATACTATTATTTTATTTTTAATAGCACTATTCCCAAAACAGTCACAAGATACTTCAAGAACTGGAAGTGTTTTACTTAATAGTTAGAGTAATTGCATGGTTTTACGATAATTATGACAAAATCACTCTTCAAACATGTTCACAGGAATCTTTAACAAGGAAAATATCCGAGCGTTTCGCATGGAACTCGCATTCGGGGGGTCCGTGGTTCGATTCCCAGACCATCTAACCTGAATGTTGCTTAGCCAAATGCCGGGTTGGAATATTCATTGCAGTGTTTCATTTTCTCTTCCCCTCCCGTGTCGAAAAGAATTTAGATTTTCTTATCAAATCATTCATCTTTCACATCTCATCCAATAGCCAACCGATCTTTGGTTCCCACCCTTCCGCTACATTTTTATTTTTATTTTAGTAGGTTATTTTACGACGCTTTACCAACATCTTAGGTTATTTAGCGTCTGAATGAGATGGTGATAATAATGCCTGTGAAATGAGTCCGGGGTCCCACACCGAAAGTTACCCAGCATTTGGGCATATTGGGTTGAGGGAAAACCCCGGAAAAAACCTCAACCAGGCAATTTGCCCCGAGCGGAAATCGAACCCGGGCCACCTGGTTTCACGGCTAGACGCGCTAACCGTTACTCCACAGGTGTGGACCTTCCGCTATATCTCTCTCAGGATTCATTCCTTAAGAGCACTTCCAAGGGCACTCCGACACCTTTGAAGGGTCGTTGGAATGGATTCTATGCTGCTTGGTCGCCTTTTCGGTGTGAGGGTAGGAGGCCTCCATTGGTGAGTAGATGAGGGGTGACATGCGGCCGGTTGGCTGGTACAACCTCATCCTCATTCATCCCATAAATTCGGCGTGCACAATAGGTCTTAGTATGATTGATGTGCAAAGGGTCGTCCTAACCGCCTATAGCCACCGTGACCTAACCTAACCTAACAAGGGAAAAGCATCTGCAAAGGCCATTAACGTCCTCTTCTCCATCTTGTTCGTTTGTTGGCACATTCCTGGTCATACGAATTTGAAGGTTTACTTGCGAATGGTCTTGCCCTTCCCAGAATAATCCAAAATGTTTCTACAACAATCCTTCTACATCCATGATGTATTGATGTATTGATAACCTACAGAAAAAATTTTCTCGTTTGCACAGTCCATATGAAAATATTGTTTGCTCTAAAAGCGTAAACATGCTTGTCCTTTAAATAAGATGAAGAAAAAAGATGTTTAAATACTGAGATCTTAAACAGAATGGAGCTGTTCGGTTTCATCATATCTTTTGTAAATTTCTTTCACTTACGGACTGGACATTCTTCATTGCCAACCTTGATTACAGTTGCATGTTTCCCAGTGATAATATGATATTCTTTTGGCAACACAATCAACTCTTATTTTTTTTATTCGGTTCTCCACTTTTCCGAATATTTTGTCGCAGGGTAGAAAACTGTGTCCAAGAAGAAGGAATAGAATCCCGTCATATATCAGGGATGATGGAGCTTCATTGTACAGGGTGCGGCATTTAACGTTTCCTATTTTCAAACCCCCATAACTTATTTAGTTTACAAGTAAATTACAAGAAATTAATCAGTTTACAACCATTATAATCTTGGAATTACAGTACATCTTATGTTTTGAAAATAATGTCTTTAAGGTGTCCTCCATTGACGTCAATGCATTGTTGCAATCTTCCCTGCACACCGGCCATTACTTGCCGCAATGTTTCAGGTGTAACATCAGCAATTTCTTCACGAATCGCGGTTTTAAGGTCCTCGATGTCACGAAGGATACGACCGTAGACCTTACTCTTAAGATACCCCCACAAAAAGAAGTCTGATGCAGTGAGATCAGGGGAAACAGAGGGCCACTGAATGTCACCTAATCTGGAGATAAGTCGCCCAGGGAAAGCAGCACGAAGTGTGTTCATTGAAACACGTGCTGTATGGGATGTGGCTCCATCCTGTTGAAACCACAGGCGCTGAATGTTCCAGTTACGCCGCACGGAACGATACAGACTTCTCTGCAGAGCCGTTCTCACACGTTCGACATTATCAGGAGTCCGCGCCGTTTTCTGACGAACTCGAGCTTTGTTTTGAACCGATCCAGTTTCACACCACTGACGCAGCCACACACTGATTATTTTTCGTGATGGTGCAACTCCACGTTGATTATCACCAAAAATCCGCCTAAACTCGCGCTGGACAGCAACAATTGACTTAGTTGAAACAAACTGTTCAACACAGAAAATGCGCTGTTGCACCGGCCAGCGTTCCATGGTTAACTAAAGGCTTTGCACCGAATCCCTGTGTTGGGATGTGGCTAACCAACAGAGGACAAAGATCTCAGAAAGTTGAAGACAATTGAACATTGGTCCGCCATGTTTCGGTTAGTCAAAACAAAGGGGCGTGGCTCGGATGTTGTAGGAAATGACTGTGATGAAGTTAGTATTATTGTGAATTGAGTTACATATTAAGACTATGTTAATAAGTAAAAAGTAAAATACACACAAAACTTTACGTTTTATAACAGCTGTAGGCCTATGTTTTATTAGTTTCACTAAATATAGCCCAGATATTAAATGACAAGCTATACTCGATGCAACCAAAGCAAAGCACCTAAAGACGGATGAATTTAATCGGCAGAAGAAAAATAAATAATTTTTGACTTCGTCACAAATTTAATTACCTTACAGCTAGTCTAACCTAATATGAAATCATGTAATTCAGTGCTCACCAGGTGATTTCAAGAGAGACGACGTATGTAACTAATAGGAGTAAAATATAGGAAAGGTAGTGGCGAAAATTAAAAAAAATATCCAGTAATTAAGTTATTGAGAAAAATTCATTTGAAATTGGAATTAACACAGAGAACTTTTGAAAACTGAAATTATTAAAACTACAAATAACCTCTTAGCATGCAACATAATAATTAAAGAATGACACTAATAGAAAGTTACTCATGATCATAACTCACCACATTTATTGAAACGATAAGATACTTACGTTTAACATTGTTATCAGAAACAACAGGAGCCACAGCTAGGTACACTTCTTTTCGCGTGATGGAGACATCATGTAGTCTAATATAATTTGAAACAAATATTGTCGCGTGATGGAGACATCGTGTAGTCTAATATAATTTGAAACAAATATTGTCGCGTGATGGAGATATCGTGTAGTCTAATATAATTTGAAACAAGCATTGATCTCACACGTGTCTCGCAACTAAGCAGAGGCTTTTGCAGAATAAAACTGTTCTTACATTATTTTGAACAATAATGACAAATTGTGTGCGATGCAAGTGCTAACTTTCCTCTTTGGTAACAAAAAGAGCATTAATAAAAAGAAAGTTGGAGTAGGCCCTATAAACACAATAAATACTAAACTCTTCATGGTACAAACTTATTAATACAGATATTTCGCTTATGCTCAGTCCGTCTTATCTTATAATTCTCTGCGGCAATGGTACCTGTATTGAGAGGGTTTAATTATCCAGCAGCGAATATTATGATTTACGGTACATTTCATTTAAATCCGAGGGAATGAGACATTTTTGGAAATCTTAAAGTCTTAATTATTACTTTTTCATTTATAAATCAGCTTTTTACAAAACCTATAGCGAAATGTTTCAATTAAATATTGATGTATCTGAAAAATATAATACATGTACCAACTCGTTACAGTGTGCCTTTGATAAGCACTCCTTGCGGAGGCTGGCGGTACTATAGACGCCATGTTTTTAGGGAACGATCCATAGTACTGTTGGCCTCCGCAGGAAGCGCTTATCAGAGGTCTTTAGCCTCTCTATAGTATCTAACTCGTTGTGGCTAACTAAATCCAAGGCTTTGTTACACCGAATCCCTGTGTTTGCAAACATGTTTTACCAACAATGTGAACAGAATCGCCAACTTAAAATGGGAAACGTTAAATGCCGCACCCTGTAGAACCATCAACAGATCGTCGATATTATAGTAGCATTTTTTGTGACTCTCATCCATTTGAGACCAAAAGAATTTTCTCAATTCCATTCATATCATTACATATCAGTCTATTCCTTCAGAATTTCCTTTAGAAGTCTCATTTTCTAGCATGTGTAAGAAAATGCACTGTGTCTCAATATTTTGTCTTACCTCTGCTCAACTACTGTTTCATTGTACATGCAATATTGCCTGGCTTAATATGTTGCTTGGTTAGAAGACGTGGAAATCCCAATTTTGCTGACAATCATAGATCAAAGTGAGAAGGTCTGCAGACATCTCATTCTTGATTTCATAAAAACTTTTCACTCTTAGCAGATGAATATGTTGAGCAGTCATAGCCTGTAATCTTCTGTCAGATGTAGTATTACCGTAATTCATAAATTAACGCCTATTACATTAGTTTAAATAAATATTTTTCATAGCAATACAGACCTTGCCTTATAAATTAGAACAGACTTGTAGAGGCATAATCACTGTGTAACTAAAGTCTAAACCATATTAGTTTTCTGAAAAATCTAGCGGAAAAACTTAAACCACACAAACTTTGGCAAACATAGACCATTCTGTTTCATGTGCTCTGGAAATATAACATAAAGATATGAAATATAGCCCATTTTCATCTGTTCAAATAATGGCTGACATATCCCATTTTGATTAATTCATTAATAATAACATATCCCATTTTGATACAAGTACTAATTTTCTCCATGCATTTTACATGTCTAAAATAAACCATTTTGAAACTGCACCTTTCACAGTTTAAAAGTCTTCAATCCAAACTTGCCAATGACGTCAATAACTCATTTTCTGAAAAAAAAAAAAAAAAAAAAAAAAAAAAAAAGTCACATAGTCCATTTTCATCTCGGGCGCCTCAAATGTGGAAAGACATTTTCGCAGTCTGGTTCTGTAAAAAAAATAGAATCCTACACACTGGGGAGAAGGCATTCACTTGTGATATATGTGGAAGAAGTTTTCGGAATCTAGTAATGCAAAAAAGCATAGACTGGTACACACTGGGGTGAAGGCATTCGCTTGTGATATATGTGGAAAAAAGTTTTTGGAATCTGGTCATCTTAAAATGCATTCACTCGTACACACCGGGGAGAACCCATTCGCTTGTCATATATGTGGGAAAAAATTTTCCCGGTCTGGTTCTGTTAAAAAACATAGAATCCTACACACTGGGGAGAAGGCATTCACTTGTGATATATGTGGAAAGGTTTCGGAATCTAGTAATGCAAAAAAAGCATAGACTCGTACACACTGGGGTGAAGGCATTCGCTTGCGATATATGTGGAAAGAAGTTTTCGAGATCCATTAATGCAAAAATCCATAGAAACGTACACAAACGGGCAGAAGGTATTCAGTTGCGATATAAGTGAAAGCTATTTTCGGAATCTAGTAGTGTCAAAGTGTATGAACTCATAGACACAAGCGAGAGGTTCAGTTGCGATGTTTGTAGGAAGTTTTTCTCGTTCTCGCAAGACCTGTAACAGCATGTAACGAGATACGTAAGTGAGAATCGATGTGACTGCGCCATCTGTGGTGACTGTTTCTGCTTTTCGTGACAATTGAAAGAGCTGTAGAGCCAGATAGGCGTGTAGCCATAATGTGGTTTGCAGCTTCCACGAAAGATATGCACTCTTAAGACTGGCACAGTCATGCTTATCGATCATTTTGCTTGTGATTTCTGTAGTCTTAATCGAAGATTGGAAGCCGATTGAGACCCCAGACATTCAGTTCGCGAGATCTTCGTGTGTTCACATATGAAAAATAATCATTTCTGTCGAACAGAAATTATCGCTACTGTAAGGAAAGGAAATAATTAGAACAATTCTGAAAACAGTGGTAGTTGAAGGGAACAGTATTAGTCACATTAAAGCTGACTTGATGATATATGTCAGAGGAACAGTAATTGTTTGTATACGTCTCAAGTCTGATTAGTGTCATATCATACTAATGAGTGATGTATGCAATAGAGGTGGAGGGGAAGTTTTCATTCTGCTATTGAAAAGCAATGTGAAAGGTGTAACTGAATGATTTTGCGCGTGGGTGTATGATTTGATGTGTCACAAAGGTAATGGAAGTAGGATGTAATAACACCATTAGTGTAATTACTGGAGAATTAATGGAAACAGCAATGGCCTTCGAAACATCAAGTATCTGTACTGTGTAAATAGTGTAGGAGAAGTCTGGTAGAAGGCTATAAATGTTGAAAACAGAGATATCAGTTTTAGGGTAGACAGGAGAACGGAAGTGAATATATTTTTTGAGACCTGTTACTATCAATAGGTCTATGTTCAAGACAATAATTTGAAGAAAACTAGTAATATCTCAGGCATTTGTGGACGTATCTAGCGCAATTCAGTTGTTTTGTAAGCATAAATTTTGTAGTAATTAGTATGTGAAATGGTAAGAATTTGGATTTGTAAGATCCAAAAGACAGGCATTCGTGTGGTTTGTTTCGTGAACTGAATTCCAGGAGACTTAATATGTAGATTGATTTTGTTTTCAAGATGAAAAATCACTTTCTGGTGAAGAGTAACATTTTATTAACATATTTGTAGGATTAAGCAACTTTAAAGATGAAGTGAAATTCAGTTTGAAGCAAAGTGCGACAGCCTACCAGTTCTAGGCAACCAAGAAGAGTTCCTTTGCTAAGAGAGAAGCTATGTGATGTAGAAGGAGAAAAATAAAGAAATTATTTATGATTCGTCAGATTGTGTTAGTAACTCAGTAAATTTAGAGAGTCGGAAAAATCTCTGTGATACTGACGCCTCTATGATAGGCTTACACTCGTATGTTGTGAACTGATAACCCAATATAAGTAACAATGGTTAGT
>JAJSOF020000041.1:17198455-17214782 GCA_025594305.2 Periplaneta americana
GAATATATTTATGGATGATCCATTTCCCACGATAATTTTTAAATTTTAAGGGTTTTTTTGGAAATTATAAGTCTGGGAAGCAAGTCTCAATGTGTATGGACAACTATCCAAGACTATACAGCAGAAAAGTTTACTATTACTATTTGCGTATATATAGGACCCTTATTTGTTAGCCAACTTTAGAATTCATAGTTATAGTGCACCTTCACAATTCTGCTTTTTGATCCATCACTTGAATATATACACATAACACCCTTGTTCATAGATTATTATTAACACTTCAGCTCGTTTCTTCACTATCCATCTTATCTCATTCTTATGATCTATTTTATACCGCACGCTTTTGTGTTAACATAATCAATTACCAAGTATTTCCTGTTTAATTTCTATTCTTCTGTTTCTAACTGCCTAGCTATCAAGGATCTGTTGTAGGTCCTCTACTGTTCCTTATTATGATAAATGATCTATCTTTTAATATAAATTGTGACACAGACCTTTTGCTGATGACACTTCTTTTTGTCTACTATATCTACTACATCATTTGTCTTTATTAATGGATTCATATTTATGTGATGCTGCTGGTTGGTTTCAAGCTAACGGTTGAAACTTAATAGAACTAAACTCAGCGAATACTATTTCCATTAAATCATGTTCCTGATGAAATAATTTCAGAATATACAGTATATAATCAATGGCGCTACAGCCCGTGGAAGTGTCTAAACCGACCAGACGGCTGATGAGATCTCACGCTCATGCCGAAGCAGAGGTGGACGATGATCCAACCAGAATGGAGGTATCGTATGGTTAGCATGATGATCCCACCCAGCCGTTATAGCTGGCTTTTTCTACACCAGATTTCGCTACCTATAGTAGCTCCCAAGATGCATCACGATGCTGGGTGGGCACTGGTCCCATACACTGGCCGAAATTTCATGAGAAAATTCTTCCCCCATGAGGACTCGAACCAGCGCACATTCCGTAATGCGAGTCCTAGGCAAGACGCCTTAGACCGCGATGCCACGGCACAGGACATATACAGTATATAGTCAACAGTTATTTGTATATGATAGGTAAGACACTTTATTTTACATTTACATCACAGGAAAATCCTTACTTATTTATGGCTTTCAGAGAACCCGGAGGTACATTGCCGCCCTCACATAAGCCCGCCAATGGTCCACCAGTGGACATAATACTATTGAAACCATACTCCTTATATTGTGTATATATTTCATATTGCAGTTATAATAAAACTTATTATGTTATGGAAATGTAATTCTTATTTCTTCATTTACCGGGAGTTGTATGTGAAGTTAATATTTTGATCATAACAATTTTCTAAGCCATACACATTTATTTAGTAATATTAGTGCTTTTTACATAGAAGGTTGTTAGCAATGAAGTGCCAGTCACATTTGAACTTCGGTATCTCACCATATATTGCTTTCAGTATAGCCTATCCGAATACAGATAATGAAACACTCACCTCAACTTCACACTTCATCACGGGAAAGATATTGGGCACTGAACTGTCTTCATCTTTTATCTGTGATTTGAGATCGTAGCTGTGGTCCACATATTCTGTCTTCATGCCCGTTGCTTGCAGATCCAATAAATTTCTTTTCCCACAGCATATAAAGACGTCGCCAAATTAATAAATTACTTTAGATATATTGAAACCGACTTCATATGTAACAGCCATCGCTCTGGTTCTGCATTGCTACTATATTTAACACAGGGAAATTACAGAAAGAACACAAACACGTTTCAATTTACTCATTCTAACATTCTACCTTCTACCAGATATCTCCATATGGCGGGACATTGACGATTATCAGGAAGTTTTCGCGTATCCCCATACCCATTATGGGATAAGAATGTCTCACATTTTAAGATATTACCCATTCCTATGCGGAATTGAAATTCACGCACAACGCGAAACAAAATACACTCACCATGCCACTCCGTACAAACTGAAGCGGTAGTATGAAAATTTAAGAACACTCTTCTACTACTCTCTGTTTGTATTTTGATATCTATGTTAATCTAAATGTTACCCTATTAACAGAAAACTAGTTTTTATGTTACACTGTCACATTAAATGACGCAATGTTGTAAATTAAGAAGAAATGTATTGATAAATATTCATTAAAATGTTGAAAAAGTAATTCTTCAATTATCCTATACATATTTACACATTATAATTAAGTTGCTTCCCACATCAATTGCGGTAAAATCTTTCTCTTTGATATTTTAAAATCTGGCAAACCCTATTTGTAGCCCGATTTATGTTATCCAGTGAGAGAGCAAATGTCTTTGGAATTAAAGGACGAAAAAACCAAACTGGATTTACGAAAGATGTTTCGAAAGAAAAAAAAAAGTTCTTCATATTTCCCAGCCGTCCTGTTGTTTTATTAAAATTACCAATTTTGTCCCATATTGAAAATAATATCAATATACTTGTAACTTGGTCCATCAGCGGTTTCAGTTTTGTTATTCATTCCAATGAAATTCATGTTTGTTAATATTTGAAGTGTGTAGTTGCAAAATCAGATACATAACCTTTTTTTTTAAATGAGTTAATGTTATATTTCGTATCTTCATATGATTCTACCACCACTATAGCACTGTTATGCTGTTATGTTATAATGTTTTCTATAATTAAAAAAAAAAGAAAAATTAACGATTAATTCGTTCCTTTTCTAGACAACTTTTCTTCATTCAGTATGTCATTCACTCATATGAATGAAACACGCTTTAAAAGGGATAGAAGATGCTTTGAAAATGAATATGGCGACTACACTTGCCATGCAAGTCATGAGCTCCAGGTTTCATGTACGGTGCAGTTATATCAAAGTAATACGAGTTCAGAGATCTGCTACTTCATTGTATGTTCAACAATGCAAGTATTATATCAATGAAATAGCAATAGTGCTGCGGTAAGTTAAAAGTGTGAACGCGCCGACATTTTAACTGTGTCGGGTTTGAGTCCCAACTACCAGATGGATTCATTTGACGTAATCATCAGCTGCCGCATTGACTGATATTAAATATCTGCCGCGCATCAACCAAAGATAAAATTTCTGCTGGCTTTCAATATAATAATGTGGTTTCCGATCAAGAATCACTGTGCTTTATGAAGGTGAGTGTCGATGAAGAAATTGTAATTTAATGCTAAATGTCATTGTGGATATCAAATATAATTAGTAATATTTTTGATTGGATGAAGAAATAAATGCTGATTTGTTTGAATGTTGAAAGTCTTTGTGGATGTGAACAATAGTTAATATTCCTAATTGGAACTAAGATTTTTGGTGGAATTTTATATATATATAGGAGGGAAAGGAACTTCCACCTACCCGATTATCTACTGCCCTAGTTGCCTAATAAGTAATGCCTGTATAAGATATATATATATATATATATATATATATATATATATATATATATATACATATATATCTATATACTGGGTGTTCAGTTCAAAATGTGTCATGGCTCGCTGTATGTCGTCATGTGGCTAGCCGATGAGTCTAGAGAATTCAATCTTCCTACACTTCCACAGAGGCGTATTACCTATGTGCTAGAGAGGTTGCCTAGCAAGTACGGCGTTCATTCTGAAGAGTGCTTTACCGATACGTATGGTAACGCCAGTAGTGGCAAGAATGTGAACTGTTTGGAAACATGTACTGAGGGTCGGGATATGGAGAGAGGGGTTAAGACGATTTCTTACGTATTTGTTGGCATTAACTTCGACTGTGAACATGGACACGGAGCATTTGATTTGTACTGTGTAATGTTGCCGTATGCAATCGATGATAACAAATACCCTGCGTACGACTTGCCCGCGCAAAACACAGTTCGAAAGAGGTTATGGTAGCACACAGACCGTACAGGCCGCCATCTGTTGCTATGACGTTCAAGTTATACCGTACACGTTCTCAAGTTCAGATTGAACACCTTGATTAATAGCCAACTTCTCTGACATAAAAGATGAAACTCGCTTCAAATAGCTGACTCACAACAATGACGTCATGACACACTTTGAAATGAACACCCAGTATATATATATATATATATATATATATAATTTACTTATTTATAGGCCTATGAACCGCGTTTTAGGTGTTATGTGAAACATATTTGTGCGCGATATCTAAAAAAAATGTAAATGATGAATGTACGACAATTTAATGCTGAAGTACGACATTTTCCATAGGTTGGTATGACGGTTGGGTTTCATTTATCTGGCAACCCTGCATTATTATTCCTCTGCATTTGATCATGATGCAGGATAAGCACTGATCCCACAGCCTAGATCTTCATGTGAAAATCCTTCCCACATGCAGATTCGAATCAATGACCATTTCATATCGCCAGTCCAAGTCATGACTCAGATAAGGTGTGGGACTCTTATATAGTCTACTGAACATAAAGTATGAAATGTGAACTTCTTTGTCACTGTTACACAAACAAATAAACAAAATACATAATAGTAAAATTTTTCAGTTTACCTCTGATAAATCATTATTCTCTTCTGTTTTGTATGTGTTATCATGTGGTTGTGAGTCCAACGGGTCAACCTCAGGTTCCATTTTGATCCAATCCATCACAACTGAGAGAAGAGGTTCTGTAATTAACACTGATTTACAGTGTTATTGATGAACACTTATTACCAGTTGTTAAGGTCTACATTATCTTAAATTTCTAAACATATCTGAAAAAAAGTAGCCTAACTGTACTGCAACTGTAAATTTCATATTCATTGTAATCTTATTCTTCAAATTGTAGTTGTAATTCCCTGGGAGACGGGTAACGAAGGCCTGACGTACTTATCTCTACCAACTTAAATAAATAAATACTAATCTACTACACAAAAATATGGGAAATATTTACTACTATTCTCTCGTGCCATGCTCGTTGAATATAAAGCACAAAGTTTACAGCAGTGTAACTAGGTATTCCTCAACTAATGGGTCAATGTTACTTATGTCCTGCCCACTATAGAGACATAGGCCAATTTTACATATATTTAGTATAACTTGTTGCTTCTTTGACAGGTTAGTTTTGGTTAGTTTAGGTTTTTGTTATAGCCACCTTGCATATACTATTATAGCGCAACATTGGCAGTGATAAAAGTGAAATATTCGTTCAGTGGGCGTTGGATACTCTACATTCACCTAACCTACTAATCTTATCACATACTTCAGCCTCACGTCAGTCAATTATTCATACCTCGGCCTCATGTTATCCCTCAACTAACCTTGTAACATACCTCGGCATCACGTCACTTAACTGTCCCCTCAACTAATCTACTAACCTTATCACATACTTCAGCCTCACGTCAGTCAATTATACACACCTCGGCCTCATGTTATCCCTCAACTAACCTTGTAACATACTTCGGCATCACGTCACTTTGCTGTCCCCTCAACTAATCTACTAACCTTATCACATACTTCAGCCTCACGTCACTCAACTACTCATACCTCGGTCTCATGTTATCCCTCAACTAACCTTGTAACATACCTCGGCATCACGTCACTTAACTGTCCCCTCAACTAATCTACTAACCTTATCACATACTTCAGCCTCACGTCAGTCAATTATACACACCTCGGCCTCATGTTATCCCTCAACTAACCTTGTAACATACTTCGGCATCACGTCACTTTGCTGTCCCCTCAACTAATCTACTAACCTTATCACATACTTCAGCCTCACGTCACTCAACTACTCATACCTCGGTCTCATGTTATCCCTCAACTAACCTTGTAACATACCTCGGCATCACGTCACTTAACTGTCCCCTCAACTAAACTATAACCTTATCACATACTTCACCCCACGTCAGTCAATTATTCATACCTCGGTCTAATGTTAACTGTTCCTCAACCAACTCACTAACCTTGTCACATATGTCGGCATCACGTCACTTAGCTGTCCCCTCAACTAATCTACTAAACTTATCACAAACTTCAGCCTCACGTCAGTCAATTATTCATACCGGTCTAATGTTAACTGTTCCTCAACCAACTCACTAACCTTGTCACATATGTCGGCATCACGTCACTTAGCTGTCCCCCTCAACTAATCTACTAAACTTATCACAAACTTCAGCCTCACTTCAGTCAATTATTCATACCTCGGCCTCATGTTATCCTCAACTAACCTTGTAACATACTTCGGCATCATGTCACTTAACTGTCCCCTCAATTAATCTACTAACCTTATCACATACTTCAGCCTCACGTCACTCAACTACTCATACCTCGGTCTCATGTTATCCCTCAACTAACTCACTAACCTTGTTACATACCTCGGCCTCATGTCACTTCAGAGAACCACTGCCGTCTATAAAGAAAGTACTGAGTAATGAAATGATAATGTATGTTAATAAGCAGTAAACAAAAGAACATCAACCCCACAAAAGAATATCAACCGTAAAAAAAAAGGAAGTTCCGTAACGCATTCTACAGTATACCCAATGCCATAATCAATCCGTAAAATAGAGCTGCAATTGATTTAATGAAACTAGAACTACAATAAAATAAAGACTAAAATATTTGACCAGTTATATACCCTACGCTTAAATACACGCCATCTATTAAAAGTAAAGTTACAGCCTACCAAGATGTTAGATTAGAGCTATTCTATCGCCTCGACAACTTACTTCTTCCGTAATTCCACTTCAACGATATGAATATTTTACCCAGAATTGTTTTTGCCCTTAGCTCACAAACAAGCACACAGATCAATACCGATATCTACGAAAGAGAAGACCGAGACACTAGACTTGCCAGATCGTACCAGGGCAAGTTACATTACGAATTTTATTATTCAACTTCAGTTATCTTGTTAATTTTAATACCTGCCTTCAGCTGTATGTCACAATTAAGGTACTACATAGGAGATACCATACCCGGTTGCGGCTGCAGCGCAACACAAACTCATTTATGGATTAATTTGTGTAAATTCAGTGTTACAGTGTGATTTACTAACACCATGCAAAACTCTAATATTTCTCGAGACGGCTTATGCATCCCATTGTTTTACAGGTCTCAAAAACAGATTATTAATGATCGAATAAACCCTTTATGGTCAATATAGAGTATCCACCAGCCACTGAATGAATATTGCACACTTTTATCACTGTCAATGTGGCGTTATAAACAAAGTTTCAATACTTTTATCCCAATCACAGCAATTCTTATTAACTACACTAACACATTTAATATATCACAAAATATACACTGGACCAACTAAATGTAATTATTATGAAAGTCGCCATATTTCCTTTCTCGAATTACAATCCACTTCCACTACATTGCTACCTACACGAAAGCAGGGTCAGCAATATATGCAAACGAAATTATACTAAATCTGAGAAATGTTATTATAGGTGTATAGTATTATGTGACAGGTTAGGTTAGATTAGGTGTGTATTGTGACAGGTTAGGTTAGGTTTGATTAGGTGTGTAGTATTATTACTATAATGGCGACACTGAAACCCACTGTTACATTACATAAATTTGGCCGTATTCTTCATTATGTCGCGACAGTTTTCGTATATAAGTAGGGTACGTATTTAGGGCAGGCTGGGTGGGCTTACAGCTCCCTCAGTGATCTCATCAATTTCTACTAATCAATACTATAAATCCAAGGTATTTTATCAAGTTATCAGTACTTACACAGTACTCGGTGCAAAAGCCATTTAAGTCCAGAAATGAACATTTTATAGGAGTTAAAAGAACTTTCCACAACAACTGAATGTGCATTAATTTCAAATTAATTTTTACATGATAATTAAGGAAATTACTGTGTTTTTATGTGGTTACCAACAGGGTGCGAATTAACGCGGGAGATGGGGGGATTTCCTCTATTAGAAAGTTATCCCCCTCTAATAAATTCATATTAACATCCCTGCCAGGATAACAACTATCCCCCTCACAAAATACAATTGTTTTAATATTCTATAAGTATAGAATAGGCAAAGAAAATAATATTGCTATATTAAAGTACGGTCGCTACACGTCGCTACTTTTGCTGCGCAACTTTAGTACTGCAGCTGCAAAAGTTGCGTGTTGTGTTCACACGTAAGCCAAAAGTAGCGCGCTGCACGCTACTTACGTGCTGCACAACCCAAGCGCTGCAAAAGTTGCAACTGGAGGTTGCGAGTCTGTTCACACACAAGGCGCTACTTTTGCAGCCGCAGTCATGCTGCAGGTTTCCATCTCCATGTTGACTTTTGACTTTTCAATATACATTTTGTGATTATGTTTGCATTATTATGAAACTCATGCGATAGCTTATTTATCTATTATTTGCTTTTCCTAACTAGTATTCAGAAATTGGCATTATTTTTACTATAAAGCTATTAAAAACGCCTATATACTTAAATGATAACCAACAGCATATTCACGTAATCAATGTTGGCAACCCTCCTGTTTGAAACTATGCTACGGAAAATTTAAAAAAAAAAAAAAGAATTACATCGTCAGCAAATATACTCAGACTGTGTTGTACATTTAGTAACTGTTACAAATCATTACTTTCATCACATCTAACATTAAAATATATCCAAACAATAAAAGTATCATTGGCACATTTGGGTGGCAACACTGGTCGCAACCGCAGCAAAAGTTTCAACAAAACCGATATCAAAAATGCTGCGGCTGCAACCCTGAGAACCCTGTTCACACGTCGCTACTTTTAAGCTGCGCGTAGCATGAAAGAGAAGCGGCAGCAGGTTCGAGCAGCCGCTACTTTTGGGTTGCACCGTTGTTCACATCACAGTACGAGAGTTGCGCAGTTTTTGTACTGCAAAAGTAGCGACGTTTGACCGTACCTTTATCATCACCGGCAAAAAATAACTTAGAATTACACATCTTATCTTAAGCCTGCTCACGGATATAAGTAACACATGCAAGTCAACTATTTCTCAAAGTGTGATCCAGTCATGACACAGAAGTGAGTTTATTCGTTACTTCATTACTCTTACTTCCAATGTTTACATTTCTTCACAGTAATGTTAACAGGAATAATAATAATAATCATAATAATAATAATAATAATAATAATAATAATAATAATAATTTTATTACACAAATTCTAGAATAATAAACAATAAATTAAAAGCTAAATTAGTACAAAAATCTGCAAGAATAAAATATATAATACACTAGAATTACCTCCCTCTTATACGGAAGCCAGATTTGGACATTAAAGAAAAAGACATGAACAGAATCAAAGCAACGGAAATGAAATTTTTCAGGAGGACAGCAGGATATACTCTTTAGACCGAAAAAGGAATGAAGAAATTTTAGAACAATTAGAAGTAGAGTCAGTAGAAGAAAAAATCAACAGATACAAGTTAAATTGGCTGGATCATGTAAGAAGAATGGAAAATTCAAGAATCCCAAAAATTATGATGCAGTATAAACCTAGAGGACATCGTCGACCACGAAGACCTTTTAAAAGACTGCTAGATGGGGCCGAAACAGATCTACAGAGGCCTAATTCGTGAAGGATGATGATGATGATAATTTTTATGTATGTTATTCTCTATCCAGGATTCTATCCTCCCTCATCAGAAATATTAATTCGCATCCTGGTTACCAGTATTCAAGTTGATTTTTTTTTTGTCCATAGAAATTTTTGTAAAAGATGGAACTGAATACTTTTTGTCCTGAAAATAAAACAGATGTCTTTGTCATATAAACCAACAAAGAATGCCTCGAATGAACATAAAATCAAACTATGTGGTTAATAACTGAGACAATTAAAACCACCCCAGTTGAATTTCTACAAATCATTACATTCAACAAAAACCACAGTTGTTCAAACTTAAAAAAAAACATGCAATGAAAAGTTAATAAGATTCCAGAACTCTGAAAAATGGATACAATACAGACCTAAACACACTATAAAAACTGAAATTGGATTCATGCAAGCGGTAACAAAATTGAAAGACATTTTAAAATAAAAGAAAATATATTGCACAGTAACAATTCATGACAGCATTACAATTAACCATGAACTACATTCGAATAAAATCATTAACAAGAAACAAACATTTCTGATGTGGGAAAATCTATTGCATTAGAAATGCTTCATACCAAATATCTGCTTAATGACTGGACACACATTTATACAGATGGATCTCTTTTAGAAGATAATGAAGTAGTGCTGAAGGAGCTTGCCAGTTCTTCTCGTTTTATGAAAGTGTGGGAAGAAATACTACTAACTTTGATGAAGAGATTGAAGCCATTTACACTTCTCTCCAAAATACATTCTTTTGTTTACACCACTGCAAAAATACTGTCATATTATCATATTCTAGAACTGCAATTCAGCAATAGCATCACCACTTACCTCAAAATGAAAAAAAAAAAAAAAAAAGTTAAAAAAATACATTCTATCAATGAGCAGATACAGAAGCGTGGAAAAAAATTGGTTTGGAATGGATTACAGAACAATGTAACATACAGTACAAGGAAATGAAAAAGATGGTATGTTTAGCTAAAAGAGCTCTATAATTAAACATCAATAAAACGAATAATAAATAAGAAATTTTAAATTAGGGTTTATTTAGCGATGCTCGCAACTGCAGAGGTTATATCAGCATTTTGGGTGTGCGAAATGTTGTCCAGCAGGATTTCTTTTTACATGCCAGTAAATCTACTGACATGAGCCTGCCGTATTTAAACACACTTAAATGCCATCGACCTCGCCGGGATCGAACCCGCAACCACGAACATAGAAGGTCAGCGCTATACCAACTATGCTACCGAGGGCAACAATAATGAAGAAAATGAATGAAAGTTATTATAAGCTGACGAATGAAAATTGTAAACTTAAAGAACTTTTGGAGAACCCTAAACAAGAGAAGCTTTTTCAATACTCAACATGTTCAGTATATGAAAATACACTTCAGAAGCAAAAACTTACTATTCTACAATGAAAAAAATTGTTCTAAGGTGAAATATTCAAGATAATTTTTTTGCAATCGATTCGTATACATTTTTACCGAAAAAAATCTTGGTTTATTACAGAGACCCATATTTGTAGCATTTTCTAAAATGCACATATTAAGTTTTGAAAAAAAGCTCATCTTTATATTCCTGAATTGCCTCGTAAAACTGCTGTTGCTATGTTTCGGCATTTTACTAGATATGATTGTCCAAGCTAGCCAGGATACTATAAAACTTAAGAGACAAAGAGTTTGGAAAGCGACTCCTGCATTCTAGTACGTTATTGCAAGTAGCCATTTATATAATACAGAACGATAAAAAGTTGCGCACATCTTAATAATATGTTCACATATATTTATAAAGATGAATTCATTACGTTTACTTACATCAGTTTTCACATGAATTACATCATTTTTCACAACATGTGTTGAAAATGCCAGCCGCAATCAGTAATGGATGTACGAACTCTTTTTACCATGTTTGAGGCCACTTTCTTGAGGCATACACTGATGTTGTTAATCTCCGTTCTTATGTTCCTCTTTAGTTTCTTCAGAGTGTGGGGCCTGTTTTTGTAGACCCTTCCTTGAAGATAACCCCAGGAAGAAATCTGGGGACGTCAAATCCGAGGAACGTGGGGGCCATAATCCTGGGAAATGATACGTTCACCAAAAACTCGTGCAAAAACTGCATTGCTTCATCAGATGTGTGACATATGGCACTGTCCTGCTGGAACCAACAATCACGTTCATCATTGTCAAGAAGCGCTGATCCACATTCCCTAAAACGGGCGATTGATCTCGTTATGGTCGAATTGTTAGGCACTACCACATCCGGATAATTCCTACGAAATTCGTCTACAACACGTGCATGAGAACGACTGGAAAAATAATGTTCAACAATGAAAACTCGTTGCTCTTGGGAAAACGACATGTTTGCCGAGTAATAAACAAAGGACTACTGCAAGCGTCAGTGTACACATGCACATTACAATGACGTCTAGGTTTGTTGCTGTTAATACACATGATGCTATATAGCGGTAGCCGATAGCACTTTCCAACTGCACTACTCAATGTAGACACTATGGGTGCTATTCATAGACATTTCGCTAGCCCGCGCTACGAGTGTGATAAACTAGTCCCGGCTATCGACTGGTTACTTGTACAGGATTCGTATCGTATCGTATATATCATATATCATATCGTATATCATATCATATCATATATCATATCATGTATATCATATATCATCATATATCATATCACATCATATATCATATCATATATCCTATCCTATCCTATCCTATCATATCATACATCACATCATATCATCTCGCTAACACTGCGTTATGAATACGAAAACGTTAGTTCGCTGATCATCCATCAGAAGCCCATGCTAAGAATGTCTATGATTACGGCCCTAGAATTTTAATGTGCGCGACTTTTTGGATTGCTTGTATAATATGGAGATTACTTTATCTCTAGTATTAACACCATTATAATGTTGAGTAATGGTCAGCGCGTCTGACCGTGAAACCAGGTGGCCCGGGCTCAATCCCGGTCGGGACAAGTTACCTGGTTGAGTTTTTTTCCGGGGTTTTCCCTCAACCCAATACGAGCAAATGCTGGATAACTTTCGGTGCTGGACCCCGGACTCATTTCAGCAGCATTATCACCTTCATTTCATTCAGACGCTAAATAACCTAGATGTTGATACAGCGTCGTAAAATAACCCAATAAAAAAAAATGTTGAAGCATTCTGCATTAGATATTAACAATCAATGTAAATCTGCTTGTTAGTTGTTAAAATTTTCAGAAGTGTAATAACCGAAAATCTGAGAATTCTGCTGAAAAAGGTTACATTTTCGGATTTAGTATGGTAAGTATATAGATAATCACAATGTTTCATTTCTGTACAATTTTCGAAGAGAAATCTGTTGACTATGTTTTTAATGGAAAAAAAAAAACATAATCCAATGACATAAATAGAATTATTTATCATATTGTTGAAAGCATAGAGAAGAAAATTTCCTATGACTGCGTCGAAAATTGAGTTATTTTTGTGCATTTGAGACAGATACCTAAATGTACTGAGTTAGTACATATAAATAACTGTTTCAAATACCTAGGCCTATCAAATGCTTCTTCTCTCTGTTTTAAAAACACATAAAATCGCTTCCATGCCTTCCACAATATGAACCTGCTATCAAGCTTAATGGTTTGGCATATATCTGTGGTGCTCGAGTAAAGGAAGATGTAATTTTTTTGTGCTGATGGAATTTTGTTTCCCAAGTTAAAATATATAAATGAATGCAAACAAAAAAAAATTAGTAGCAGTTGATGGATTTTATTGTAGAAAATTATTTGCAATACGGTTCTTAGTTTAATTTTCATTTATCTACAAACTCATTTTATGATTTATCTCCCTTTACCCAAACAACACAGATATATACATTTCTATGGTCAATAGTATTAAACTTAAAAATAGGGTACTAAAGTAACACACAACTCGCTTACATTCAGTTTAACACATTCACAGAATTAATTTTTTTCTTGACTAAAATTATTTACATATTTTAATGCCTATAAAATATAATATGCAAATAATAAAAACCCTACAACACTAAGGGCTGGTTTCATCAAGCTTCAGTAAATCAGTCCAAATGAAACATTAACTACTGAACATTAAAAAAATTTAACGATTCACTAAATGCGAGCTGCTCACCAACCAAATTTTCTTAACATTTAATGAACAGTAAGTAATGGCTCAGTACGGATAAATAATTGCGATCTATGAATTTTTCATAACTATATCAGAACATCTCTCTACGAAACCACAGTCTACTATATCGCAAATCGTGTACAGTATTAGAAAACAGTTTTGTCGTGTTTCTTGGTAGTGGAAATGTTGAAAATTTGACCGCAATTTACACGAGTACGTTTATATGTGCGTTGTCTCTGTAGACTTCAAGCTGAGCAGCTATATGTGCCTCGTCACGCTGGTTACGTCACGGCTCTCCAGTGGAGCATTCAGCGAGCTGGCTTGTCATCACCTCGAGTTCGATTCTCGGCGAGAAATATTTTTTTTATTAACGTAACTAATTTTTATACATGTTACCTTTCATTTTTATTTTTTTGTAATGGAACGAATTATTTCACGACTCTGGCTCCACTAGGAAATTAAAAACTCTTGGGGAGATCAATTTTCTTCCCGAAATAAAACAAAGATAAACAGACAAATTACAGAAAAATAAAAAAAAATACACATGGATCTAATACTTTGTACACATATGCCACCGGCGTCTATCATTGCCTGGCATCTTCAGGGCACTGAGTCCACAGATCGCGGACATAGTTCTGGTCCTCAGCGAGATCTTCCCAAGTTGCCAGAACTTGATCACACAACTGAGCTGGATTTTAAGGTGGGTTGTCTCGATATTTGTCAATCCTTCTCTTTTCCATGCCTTTCTGTGAACTGTCTTTGAACGTTATGGCAGTGTGTGCAGGGTGATCATCCTGCTAGTAAATGAACTTTCCTTCTGAAAGAAAATGATTATAAATTCCATGAAATCAGTTCTTTCGCTTCTGTTTTAAAGCCAGTGCAAACATATCTTATCTCTAGCTATAATATAATTCTAATAAATGGAAGTTAATATATGAAATAAGTTTTGCTATGTTTCAATGCTCATTATGTATTCGTTTACTAATATTTCTGAGGTAAGTAGTTATAATAACCACTTTCATGTGTTAAAATAAAAACTCAGTTGTATGTTACCTAACTGACTAGTTTCAGCTTTGTGTCAGCTGTTTTTATGATATTCTAACCTATGATCTATTTATTCTAAAATTTTGAGTACCACGTTTTCGTGACGCGGAGCTTTCTTGATTTTTGTGTCACTCAAATTTTCAAAATGATCATTTCTTAAATGGTTAACATTATCTCCATTTGACTTAATTTTCAGCAGATCCAGATATAACAATTCTGCGTCGAAAAATTCCGCCATTTTACATTGCAACTAATCAATCATTAAATATTTAAAGACGGAAATTTCTATCACTAAATTTAATGATAAGTTTGGTAATTTAAGTAGGAGACGTTGCATATAGACCACTTTTACACTAAACCTAACCTCAGCGTATACAACGTATGCTAAAACACTAACCTAACCTAACATAACATGTCACAGGTTAAGGAAAAGGTTAGGTTAGGTTAGGTTAGTTTAGAAGGTTTTAGTATATCTTGCAAAAACAAATTTTAGGTTTAGTGTAAAAGTGGTCTATATGCAACGACGTCTCCTAGCTAATTACCGATAGTTTTACTGGTTCATTAGGCTAAAGATGGTTGATGAGATATAAAAATGACATAATGAACCAGTAAATAAATTAATGAATCATTAAAACCTTAGTGAAGGGTGGTGAAACCGGCCCTATGCCGAAAGTCGAACGTGGCAAAACAGGAAGCATGCATGTCAGTACGATCTACAGTGAGGTTAGTTGGAGCTAGAGTGTTCGTTCGGAGCCAGCCCGGCCATCAATGTGTTGATTACCGCGAGGAACACGCGCGTATCTTCGGCACTTTTAGGCCTACAATCCTACTGTTACAATGCTTAAAAGTTACAGTACTTACGTTGCTCAAAATGTTCTCCATTTACTGCAACACACGTTTCACATCTTTTTATGAAATTTGCAGTCACTCTCGCAAGTTCTTCAATCTAACAATCTCGTCTAATTTCTCTTCCGACAGAATATGGGGTTCTCTTTTTCGAGTTTTCATCGTTTACCGAACCTGTACACATCAACTTGTTATAAAGTCTTCTTTTTGTACTGGCAGCTGGTACATGTCTCTTTAAAAACTTTTTCCGAAATTTGTTTCTTGTCGCCGGACAAGATTTTCGTTTTCCATATGTATGTATTGTATAAATAAGTACCTGTACGTTCACGTAATGAATAAGTCATTACAATAGCTGCACAAAAGCACTTTTAACTTAACTGAAACTTTTAAGATTACAACTTTCACTGCCAACTTACTTCTCACAACACTACTAAAGTGAAACTGCATGTTGCTCACTGCTTGCACGCCGAGAATACGGACGCACTATTATCGGTGATCATGTTATCTCTTCGCAGGGAATGGCTACTGCAAAACTCGAGGATCACCAACTAACCTCACTGCAGTATCACGAAGTGAAATATGATACATGTAATTTGAAACAGCAATAAGGTTGTGAAAGTGATATGATAAAAATTTCAAGAAATATTTACGTGGTTCTCAGCAGTGAGTACATTTTGAAATATGTAATACCATTCTGAGAAACATAACGAAAGAATGGGTTTCTCAGACTCCCAAATTTTTGCTCG